>JAOTON010002133.1:0-344151 GCA_034440635.1 Lepas anatifera
GTGCGCCGTCGCTGTTTCATAAGGCCTGTGTTCACAACGAGTAATGGGGCAACGAACAACGCACACGCTGGGCGCTCATTTCGGGTCCCCACATTTCGCCTTCAAACAAGTGTTGTAACAGACTCAACACGGCTAGTCTACATCACCGCCCGACACAATTCCCAAACCTTCTAATTCCACAGAAACACACCGTTAAGGGCCACCTGAGAAGAGACCCAATTAGTAGGACACCGCGAGCTGTTTAACCTGAGCCAATTACGGCCGAGGTCGACCCCCGGTGACCCCGGCGACCCGGGTCGGGCTGGAAACGGGCGCCGGTGGCTGGCTGGCGCGTGGCTAGCGCGGCCCGCCGCCGCTGACCTCTGTACCTTTGCACCCGTGTAACGGACGGCAGCCACTGAATGTGGCCCGGTCGGAGCCGCCACACCGCCGCCGCCGCCGCCACCCGCGCAAATATATTCCCCGGCCCATCATTACGTGCCACTCTGGCATGTAATAGAACCGGGCGAAGGGTATGGACAGAGCCATTGAAATTCGGTCGTTTGGCAATTCAAACGACTTGGGAACGGCCGGTCAGACGGCAGGCGGTGCCGCGGCAGCCAAAAACACCGGCCAAAGCTGCTGTACGTCCCGCCTGCACCGGAATCAGATCAAACCCACACCAGGCCGATGCCGGCTGTCTGTTCGCTAACGCCGGCGACCAGCGGTGGCGCCTGCCAGCCGGTCCGCGGAGCCGCCGCCGCCGCCGCCGCCGCCGCCGCCGCCGCCGCGCCGCGCTGGCCCCTGCTGCCGAGGTCGCGGTGGCAGGCTGACCCGGCGGCGGCGCGCGCGTCCGCACCGCATACTGATCCGGCCGCGTCGCAGATGCCGCGCCGACACGCGGCGGCGGCGGCGCGACGCGACCCGGTCACCGACACGTGCTGGCGATTTGAGCGCGGCCATTGGTGGCGGCGGACGTGTCGGCAGCGCGGCCCGACGGCCAGCCGGCAATAATGGGAGCGCGCGGAGGCGACAGAAGCCCGATCCCCACCACCATCTGTCAGCGCCGCAGGACGTCGCGGCGGCCGCCTGATCCCGCGCTGCCCCAGCGCCTCAGTTAGCCTCTCACAGTCGCTAATAGACGCCGGTCGATCCATCTCCGGAGTCCACTCAAAAGCCTGTGCACGACCAGGCCGCCGCTGACTTATTTCACCCGCTATTTCACCCTTTGTTCGGCCCGGCCGGGCGTAAATCATCTCAAGACGCGCTGAAAAATGATTACGGTAAAAAGGTTAACAGAGTGGAAACGGTAACCGCGGCCGGCCGGTAGCGTCGCGTCAGGCTGACTGCCTCTTTTGTGCCAAAACCACTGCTACACGCGGCGCCGCGCTTTTTACGCGGCCACAAATCAGCGCCCGACGGCCGCGTATCGATTTCGACGGCGCGCCGACCGCAGCGCTTATGCAAACTAGCGGCGGGATGACCGTCGACGACGGCGCGACCGCCGACGGCGACGCCTGGGGCGGTACGACGTCGGGGAGGGTCGTCACCGGTCCTGGGCAGGAAGTCTCTTGCAGAAGGATCGTTCAGCTGAAGGTGCAGAAGTGAGCTTGTCTTATCATTTGTGATAACAGTTTGGGACCGGGGCGGATTTGGGGGAGAGGCAGGAAAGGCATTTGCCTGACTCTCCTTTGACAAAACTCTTCGAATTTCGTCAATTCGAAGAAAGCAATATTCTTCAAGATTTTGGGTCCTGTTGCTCTCCCTTAAACCACGACCCCATATGGTTCGGGAATGAATTGAAATTCCCTATCTTCAAGAACAAAGCCGATTGTGTTGATTTCTGTGGCACGCAAGCTAACTTGAGGCAATCCAGCCACCTAAACAGACCTTGTCATTAGAGCATCAGGAAGGCAACGAGTGGCACACCGGCACTCAAAACGTAGCCGGGACTGGCTAAATTCGGACCCGCCAAAATTCACCGCCGGTTCGAAACGGAGGGCGTTAAGAATACCAATAGTAGCAGTGACATAATAGTGCATAAACAAGCAGCCGCATGAATGGAGCATCAGTACTGGCATAACATCGTGATGCTATTATAACCGCAACTCATGAATGTATCACTCGCACTACCTCCAGAATCCCCATCCAACAATAGCCGACAAAAAGTGTCGTGTTGGGTTTAGTGCAGCAGCAGCGCCGGGACTTGCCCCGCGGGGGCGTCGGTGGAGGCAGGCAACGCCTCGTAAAACGACGCACGAGCGACGACGACGCGCGCGCCGTACCTCGCGAGGTGAGGCTGCGGGCGCCGATGGGTCACGTGACAGTTTCCACAGCCAGCTTGCGGAGCGCACGTGAACAGGGCGAGGATTCGATCCAGACACCACGGTTCCAGTGTTCAAGAGTTACAATAACGTACAGTGTGTGTGTGGGTGGAGGGGATCTAGCTGTCAATCCGCGTCCCTGGCCCATTGGAGCCACACTGTGAGATCAGCCCATGCAGTGGTAAGTAGTCTGAACTGGCACCACTCGCAAAAGCCTGCACAGGTAACCGGAAGTCACCAGGACTTAAGAGGCACGGGATCGAAGTCGTTCCAGCTTCTGGTGCTGTCTGGTTTGTGCTCTACATTATTCGTGGGACAACGAAATTATACATTTTAAACGTGGGTTGATTTCCCAATAAAATACATAGGTACATCACGGAATAATGTAAAGGTGCATAATGCGTCACACTGGCAGAACGGCCTTAAACGCTGCTTTCCCAGACCAGTTGAGTGTTGGCTGCCCGTTCAAAACATGTTTACATCCTGGTGGCGCTGGCGTCAATCAGCCAAGAGCTTTGTTGTCGGTGTGACGCCGTTTAAGCATTCAGCGACAACAATACCTTTCTCACCTTACCCTACTCCTTTTTACGTAAGCTTGACAGTGAGAAAGCTAACACTTAGAAACTCTCTAGGTCTGTCACTACTAAAAAAACTTGTTCCATCCTTTGATAGATTTCTAGTGATGGTGCGACATCTAGGTCTGTCACTACTAAAAACTTGTTCCATCCCTTGATAGATTTCTAGTGATGGTGCAACATAACAAAAAGTTAGCCAAAAAGAGAAAACGCCAAAGGAAAACTATTTCGGTTCCATTGGTTAGGTGATGTTTGAAAGGTCACGAAACATTATTTCGAAAAAAACTTCAGCAGGACGCAGTGAGCAGAGTCTCTCGACCTGTCCGCAGAGTCCTCAAACCGTATGACATAGGCAGCATTATTTACTACCGCCTTCACTGAGTTCGTTTTACTCTCTTGTCCGGCTGGGCGGGTAGGTTCCTCGGTCTCGCGGAGTTGCGGCTCCCTCTATCTTCACAGAACTTTACGACTCGGCTTTACATTCCTCCCAGGCGCCTAACGTCTTTTTCTCCCCGAAGGTTTATTTATGCTCTATGCCACCGCTAAGAAAAATTGTCTGATTTTCACACACTCACTTTTATTTTATACTCACTTTGTTAGTTCTGATGTGACGCCTCGAATATTTTCCATTTCCACCAGGCGTCACAACACCCAACACCGCGTGCAGTCTATGCGACGACAAATGTGTTTTAACCCTCGCCCCACGGGGGCCATCGATGGCCCCCCTAAGGTTTTTCCGGGATAGCAGAAAAACGACGAGGCGCAGCACCGCGGTTGAGGGCTCTACCTCTCACTGCATCATTTTCCCATCATCCCTGAAATTTTTTACCCCGGGTCACCCAAGGTCAGGTCACCAGACGAGGTCAACCAAGGTCACCTCACTTCACTTTAGAGCTCTGTAAGAGCTACATTTCAAAGTCGATCGATTTGAAACTTCCTACACTTCATGACCCCTCCAGGGTCTACAAGGTGTATATCCGGGATTTTTCGATTTCGTGCCCTGAGGTCAGGTCACGAGGCGACCTCTCCCATTGGAAAAGCATGGGGAAAAGCTATTTCATGATATAAAAGCCACAAAAATGATTGCAAATACTCAGACTGCTCAGAACAACGTTTTTGGACACCCTTTCACGGATCCCAGGGGGTCATATTTGCCCTTTGACTTTTCCAAGGTCATCCAAGGTCACCGGAGGTCAAAAACAGTATTTTGACAATAACTTTTGACCTAATTGAGCTAGAGCGATGAAACAAACACCATCGTGTTTGTCTTGTCACTGGCTTTCATTTGATATACGGCAAGGTCACTTTTTGACCTTTCGTGACCTCAGGTCATATTAGGTCACGAGGTGACCTCTGGCGGTCAAACCACTGGCGGGAGGTCTTTACGTTCCACATAGCGGAAAAAGTACAGGCAATTTGCTATCAAATGTACTTTTACCAGGCCTCAATAGCTCTAATGACATAAGAGTTATGCCCAGTTTGCTTAATCATTGCATATTTGAGTGAAAATAGCCGATCTTGACCTAATTTGACCTCTGGAGGTCAAACCATTGACCTGAGCACTAAAACATGCGAAGTAATTTCTTACTGAATTCACGCGAGCTTTCTATTGCACTTTGCAGATTTGCGCTAACGCCCATATTTTCGGAGTTAGAGGGGGGGCCATCGATGGCCCCCCGGTGGGGCGAAGGTGGCGCCGGACCCCCGGTGGGGCGCGGGTTAACCCTCGCCCCACCGGGGAGGGGGGCATCGATGGTCCCCCCTAAGGTATTTCCGAGATAGCAGAAAAACGACGAGGCGCAGCACCGCGGTTGGGGGCTCTACCTCTCACTGCATCATTTTCCCATCATCCCTGAAATTTTTTACTCCGGGTCACCCAAGGTCATGTCACCAGACGAGGTCAACCAAGGTCACCTCACTTCAACTTTAGAGCTCTGTAAGAGCTACATTTCAAAGTCGATCGATTTGAAACTTCCTACACTTCATGACCTCGCCAGGGTCTACAAGGTGCATATCCGGGATTTTTCGATTTCGTGCCCTGAGGTCAGGTCACGAGGCGACCTCTCCCATTGGAAAAGCATGGAGAAAAGCTGTTTCATGATATAAAAGCCACAAAAATGATTGCAAATACTCAGACTGCTCAGAACAGCATTTTTGGACACCCTTTTATGGATCCCAGGGGCCATATTTGCCCTTTGACTTTTCCAAGGTCATCCAAGGTCACCAGAGCTCAAAAACAGTATTTTGACAATAACTTTTGACCTAATTAAGCTAGAGCGGCGAAACAAACACCATCGTGTTTGTCTTGTCACTGGCTTTCATTTTATATACGGCAAGGTCACTTTATGACCTTTCGTGACCTCAGGTCATATTAGGTCACGAGGTGACCTCTGGAGGTCAAAATAATGGCAGGAGGTCTTTACGTTCCACATAGCGGAAAAAGTACTGGCAATTTGCTATCAAATGTACTTTACCAGGTCTCAATAGCTCTAATGACATAAGAGTTATGCCCAGCTTGCTTAATCATTGCATATTTGAGTGAAAATAGCCAATCTTGACCTAATTTGACCTCTGGAGGTCAAACCATTGACCTGAGCACTAAAACATATGAAGTAATGTCTTACTGAATTCACGCGAGCTTTCTATTGCACTTTGCAGATTTGTGCTAACGCCAATATTTTCGGAAGTTAGAGGGGGCCATCGATGGCCCCCTCTACTTCCGAAGGGCGAAGGTGGCGCCGGACCCCCGGTGGGGCGCGGGTTAAGGTGAGTTGAGTTGAGTTGAGTTGAGTTGAGTCCACTATAACGATATCTACTGGCGGCGTTATTGGGGACAGAGCCATCATGAACAACGGCAAGTTATAAACCCGCCTGCTGTATGAATAGAGTTAACCCGGAAAACTGCCAAAGCCGTCTGTGCAATCCCGGCAGTGTAGCGCACGAATATGAGGAAAATTACCCAGAAATGATTACAGTCGGTGGCACATTGCATACGGCACCGCAGTACATTACGGCTTTGCATGCCTTTCTTATCAAGGCAGGAATCAACGCGGCGATAACATTTTACGGCATGCTTCGATAGCCTATTTCTGTGCCAAAAGAAAGCAAGAAAGCTTACTGTGTGTAAAAGGCAACATCCTATTCGGAATCACAAGCCGAGCAGGGATAGCTGGCGTGTTGGTGCGAAGGCCGATCTTTATCGCACATACCACGGCCAGGGTGCCGTGGCTTTAACGACACAATCTGGACCGATGGAACCTTCTATTGTTTTTGACATGAGGCCAAAAAAAAAATAAATAAAAATCAAGGAGGACAAAGCAAATAACTCAGTCACACGGAAAGGTGTCCTTAGCCCTTCTAAAGAAAGATGGAGCTATCGATGTGGAATACAGAAGCTTTGAAAGAGGACACGTCCCTAGCACATGATGCGACGTTCATCCATCGATAGTATCGATAAAGTAAGACAGACGGCAACTCGAAAGTACCTCATGAGGAAAAGAATCCTTTCTTGTGTGAAGAGAAGAATTGCCTATTTAAAAGGGTGAGTAGCTGAAAAAGCTGGAGGTAAGGAAGAGCTCCAGCTCAGGTCAGATTGCGATTCTTATTTGTGTCGATACACCAACTCACCTGAGGAATGCTCAATTGATCGCCGATGAAAAAAGACTTTGAATATTGGTGCTTCCGTAAATGGAATGAAATTGAATGAAATTGCACTTGTGTATTTAAGTGTTCTATATCCCTTGGGCTGAATAGCAGTATTGTAGAGCAACGGCACCTAGACCTCTCGACAAGTCTACCCCTTTCAACAGTAGAGGGAGCCGATACATAGTTTTTGTACGTTGATACTCATTTAAGAAAAATTACGTTTACCATTTCTCGTTGTGTTAATTAAACCTTACCCTCCATTGAAACATTACATCTCTAAAAATAAATATAAAACGCACGTATATTTATGAAATGTTTTATACAAATCACCCGATTCTGGGGCTCCATTGCCGTTAAATGAGCTCAAACATGCTGTTCGTGTGTTCAAATATTCATTAATAGATGTGGTCAGTCCAGCTATTGTATTTTATGAATTTAAGCCGAGTTAATATCCAATTTAAGCCTCAACTTCACAGAGCTTCAATGTCCCCGCATAATGCCTCAGTGGCCTAAACGAGACCATGACCCACCGTTCGAGAATCACGCATGGATAGAAAATAGCAAACAACTTTAGATTTCATGATTCATTCGACTCACAACTCACAATCTGGAGGGAGTAGTACACGATCCGGGCCGAGTCCTGCCACACCAGTCGACCGTCGGGTCCGACCGCCCGCTCTCGCCTGAGGGCGATGGCGCGCAAAGGGGTCCACGGAGGAGGCAGATATCCATTCAGAAAAAGTGTTCCTCCGTAAACTGAGAGTTTTGAAACGTAGCCGCACACCGAGGGTTGTTAACAATGGTAAAATCAAGGTGCCTCCTTTCCTTTCAGTAGCAATATCTGATCGATAGTAAGCTATCATATGACTCGAAGCTTCACACCCTTGGAACTTCACGGAAATAATATTCCTGGAACTAAACTCCGGTTGAATTCTTACAAAGCTTTGAGATCATACTGATTAGAATTGTAAGTTTCGGATACCATTCTGAAACCCCGGAGAAGCTGAAAGTGCTTTGCCCCGGTGAACGGATGGCGGGGCGTTCATATTATCTTCGCACCGAGCACAAACATATCAAAGAAGACAACCCGACGATCTTTATCGGTATCCAAGGCTCCTGGACTTAATGACCAAACCATTTCACAGAAAGCCAGTTTGGTTGCAGGCCGCACAACATTAGATGCCAGTGGGGCGATATTATCACTACTGACCACTGGGCAGCGGCGGGTACGTTTAAACGGACTCCGCACTGACTTTGCACTAGTGACCACTGGGCAGCGGTCCAGGCCCTACGTTTACAGCTTACCGGCGGCACCTCTGCAGACTCGACGCTACCCTGCCGAATACACTTGAAAACAACAGCGTGTGCTTATGGTGGGAGAGTCATGCAACGTCCAAATCACTGGAAAACGTGATAGACCGGCGCCACCGCCCGTTTTTCAGCCGCACGAAGTTCCCATACCTTACCTGTAACTACCGCCAGTGACCCCGCTCGTAAACACTGCCGATTCGCACCAGACCCAGACACATACCCCGCAGTGTTTTACCGATCACAAGATAGAATTCGCAAGATTCGTGTAAGATGAGTTTTGAGTGGGGCTGGCAATCAAGTCCACACAACATTTAACGTATATGTAAGATTTATGCTGTTCCACTACACCAGTTTGAAATATTGACCCAGCACAAGTCACACCATTCCCAAACCTTGATTTTGCTTGATATCGGTTTTGCCTTTAAAGCTTAGAGGACACCCATTCGGACGGAGATAAGTCAGATCTCGGAAACAGAGACTGATGCACGGCCAGAAGCCCACAGAGCCAGTCGAGGCCAGGCGATCCATGCCATCTGCCACATCCCTGTCGCCAGCCTCACCCTCCGGCGTCGCCGTCGTCGTCGTCGTCGGCGTCGTCGGCGGAGGCACTGATCCTCCCCGGCCGCTTCATGCTCGGTGGCTTCTTATGCATGCATTGTGCGGTCGGGGGAGGGGGATGAGGGGGCGCCCCGGCGTCCGGACGCGGCCCAGCTCTAGCTGATCCCCTTCCGGAGCCGCCGCGCATCCGTATCCGTCAATGCGCCATAATCGCCTCATCCGCCGCCGGCGCGCCATAAATGTCACCCATGCCTGGGGCTGGAATCACTCTTTTCTCACTACCTCTTTTTCTCCCCCAGCTTTTTCCTATCTCTTTCCCCCATCTGTCTCTTTCGCATCATCCGCCTTTTTCCCCCGTTCCCTCTTCGATTTTTCCTGCTCTATTGCCCCTTTCATCCCGCCTCTACCGATCCTTCCTTGAGATTTAGTCCGATCATCTTCGGCGATATAATACCATCACACCGAGGTACTTTGAGTTCAGGCGTATCACCTGGCAGTGCAGAGCGGCCTCGAGGGCTTCATCACGGCCCGTGGACAAATCGTTTGGAGATGGCGCCGCGTCACGATTGGCGCTGCAGCCGGCGGCCGGGCGAGCCGGCAGGAGCCGTGCAGGCCACGGTGGCCGCCGGCGACGGTCGTGACCGGCTCAGCGGGCCGCCATCCGTCAGCCTGCTGCGGGGGGCGTCGCCCGTCGGTAACACCGCCACCGAGACAGAGCTGCACCAGAGGCAGAGCGAGAGGAGTCAACGAAAGTGGCCGGCGGTAATCTTCGTCGACAGCGGCGTCCGTGGTCAGCGTCGTCCCCTCCCGTCGCCGGCGACGGCGTGGCACAATCCGTCTCACCCCGCCCGCCAAGTGCCAGCGGCAAATGAGTTTTTCAATCAGCCGTCGCCTGGCCCCCGCTCACCGGGCCTAATCAAAAATGACCGGGGCTGCGGGGACGGCGAGAAGAGCGAAGAGGAGAACAGAGGTGCAGAATGGATGGAAAGAGAGGAGAGGCACAATCAAGCAAGAGTAAGCATAAGGAAAATGGGAAAAACAGAAAAAATGACAAGAGATAAGAAAAGGAAAAGACGAGAGAGAGAGAGAGAGAGAGAGAGAGAGAGAGAGAGAGACAGAGAGAGAGAGAGAGAGAGAGAGAGAGAGAGAGAGAGAGAGAGAGAGAGAGAGAGAGAGAGAGAGAGAGAGAGAGAGAGAGAGAGAGAGAGAGAGAGAGAGAGAGAGAGAGAGAGAGAGAGAGAGAGAGAGAGAGAGAGAGAGAGAGAGAGAGAGAGAGAGAGAGAGAGAGAGAGAGAGAGAGAGAGAGAGAGAGAGAGAGAGAGAGAGAGAGAGAGAGAGAGAGAGAGAGAGAGAGAGAGAGAGAGAGAGAGAGAGAGAGAGAGAGAGAGAGAGAGAAGCGGAGCGGCAATCAGACAGGCGGTATTCTCGTTGAGGAGGCAGATTAGCCGCACGTGAGCAGCAGCGGAGAGGGGGCGCGGCCGTCGCGCCGAGTCACCGCTGTCATTGATATTCTATTGGCCTCGCCGCCATTGTTTCGGCATTGTTTCGTAGGGGACATCCAGGGGGGAGCCACTTATTGAATGAAGGCCGCTGCGGTGGCGGCTGTGGTCGGTCCCCGGGGGGACAGGAGGGGGCCGCCGTCGCCGGCAAAATGGACCATACTGCCGCCGGCTGATGGTATTGATCGGAGCCGGGGAGCCATCTGACCTTTCATTGGCGATTGGTTGGCGGCTGGTCTCTCGCCGGCGGTGGACAATAATGGTGGACAGTGGTCACTGCCAACGCCCACGCAGTCGACAGCAATGGCCGCCGCTGACCCAATAACTAACTGCCTCGCCACGCCGTGAACAGGCTCTTCATTCACGGAAACGACGGGGCAGCTAACTATCCGAGAGAAAGTGTGCCTCAACGGCTCAAGCTCTGAGCGGCGACCCTGTGCATATATAAAGCTCATTGAGGGTCACTCGAAGCGAGAGTATTTTTCCCGATCCAGCAATTTGTCTCTGTGCGGTGATGGGGAAACACAGCGTCGTTCACGACCAGTTCGCTCTCCAGCGAAATTGGCCGCCGAACCGAACCAGCACCGCGACCAAACAGGCCAACAAAAACGCCCAGCGATCGGTTAATTCTTGGTCGAGCTGCGACCGGCGGAAACACTCATTACATATTCATGGCCTAATCGAATCGGCGGATCGCATTGACTGGCGGTGGCGTGGTGTGCGTCGACGTGACAGGAGCGGCCGCCGCGAGCGACGGACGCCGGCTGGGGACCGCGAACAGACAACACCGCCGGGAGAGAGGGCCAGAAAAACGGCGTCAACAGACGGAGTGCGACACCGATCCGGTTCACTGCAGCTTCCAGCTTGCTGGGGCATTCAGGTTGGGATGTTTGGAACTGAGCACGCGACCGTGAACAGGTTTCTAAACCCCATGTTCTACGCACTTCGTCTGCCGCACAAACAAGCACACCTACTCCTGCTGGTTGCGGCATCGCCACCCATCGTCTTCTATCATCCCGGCTGCATCCGGGAGGCAGGAGCATAAACAGCCACCACCTCGGCTGTATGATTCACCTCCGAGACCCGCCGGAGGCCGCTGCGTGCCAGCGCGACGACCAGGGCTGACGCCACCCCACCGCAGTCCGCCACAGCCCAGCTGGTCGCGTGGGAGCCGCGCCTCCACCGTGACGGCCCGTGACGGCCCGTCACGCCGGCGTCACCCCGTCACCCGTCTTTGGCTGCGGCTGAGCTGGCCGCCGCCGGGGCTGCGGTGGGTAGTTGTTCCTGGCTGGGCACGGATGGGCGCTGCCGGGTCCCGATCAGCCGAGGTCGGCAGCGCTGGGGTATGTGCTTCTGGTTATATGCCTCGGTCGCAGGAGCACTGGATGGATGGATTCAGAGACCAGAAATGGTTTCCTGCGGTGGAAGGGCGTGGTGTGTGGTTTTTCGGAATTTTGGAAGTCGAACGATAGAGATAACTCTTAATAATAATAATTGTTGGGGTTTAACGACGCACCAACTGCCAGGGTCATACGGCATCGCCAACTCTCACCCTGTTGGAAGGGATTTTGGGGATCAGATCGACTTATTTAGAGGCTCCGCCGGGACTTGAACCCGGGACCGGTGGCTTAGAAGACAAGGGTGCTATCCACTAAGCCACCCCATCCCCGAGATAACTCTTAAAACTTTACAAATATCCACCACAGCGTTATGTTCTGAGCAGAGCCGGCTTGGTTATAAAAATGTCAACGCCGATTTTTTTCAAGGTGTCAAACTTTACTACCCACATACTCGATATTAAAAGTTGAATCAGACGCTCATTTCGAGGTTTATCAACGTCGTTATTGTCAGGGCCATGAGGCTAAATGCATTTTTTACACGGTAAAAGTAAGGGTTGTTGTGATATTCTATAGCCTTTGGCCCAATATAGCTTCTTTCCAGATTCCGTAACTTTTTAGAGACGAGACCAGGTGTAAATACCATGTCTTCCACCGGAGGACCCTGCCGTTCTGACTCAGATTCAAGAGTAAAGTCTACGCTTTCGTTTGTAAATACACTTGCAAAGAACACAATCCGCATTCACAATTATCAATTTGACCGCAAAGTTTAAAAAGCTGTACCCGCAGTGGCTTTGACGGATGCCCTGGCTGCAGTGTAGTGACCCAGTCCGCCCCCCCCACCTGCGTTTTTAATGTCTGCGCCGGACACCTTTCCAGTGGAGGTCTGGAAACCCGCTGCCGTCAAGTGACCAGTATTCACAATCGCTTCATATTTAGTCACACAGTCAACCGGATTGGCGTCGACCCGATGCCATCGAAGTGAATGTGATTTAATAACGCCTTTCGACCCGATTCTTGCCAATATCAGTCTTCAGGGTAGGTTGAGAACTGGAGATTCGTCGATGTCGATCTACAAGGTAAGTTGACGATTGGAGATTCGTCGATGCCAGTCTTCAGGGTAGGTTGACAGCTGGAGATTTGTTAAGGCTGGAGAGGATTTTGGCCGGTTTGGCAGGATTGGCCGGGAGCTGCATGGAAAAATCCCCCAAGACCGGTTGAGGCGAATCGCACGCACCTAGGACTGAGCCTTTAGTTGAGCCATGCTAAATAGGACGGCTCGAGTGGAGAAAAACATCCCAAACATTGAATTTTGGGTTTGAGAAAATAACCGTCTTTCTAAGATTTGATTCTGAATCGAAATTCCATTACATTACATTTGTGCGTTTACTTTTCGGTCCTTATATCACAGATTTGTGTTTGCATGTAAATCGTCATCCACCTAGAGCAGAATAATAGGCCAACCGTGACCAAACAACAAAAATAAGTCTGATGTAGGCATATGCACACTATAATTCATGAAGCTAATGTGAAATCGGAAGGGTTAGTTGTGTACGTATGCCTTTGTACCACACTCAGTTCGGCTGTTGGCCAGAGCCCAAAGTCCATAATTCTGCTATGGTAGCTTGTTTTGCTATTGCCTAAATTTGACTCATTCTCGCCTTCTGTAATGTCACGGGTCAACGGATATGGTTCAAACTCGGCTCCAGAGTAACGACGGTAATGCACTCCCGGTGCAGTTCCGATTTTTCTCTGTATCACCTCCGGTTCTTGGATGGCAGAAGGGAGAGCCGGGTAGTCTGATAGGGCGCCCCAGGCAGTGGTGGGTACGAAAAGGGCCCAGACGGTGCCGGCTTAAAACACTCCAGCGCTTATCCCAGGTTAGCCTTTAATTCTCCACTTCAGTCTCGAAAACTTTAGTCTATTTTTCATTATAATAATGACTACGCTCTTTTCATGCACAGAAACAACCTATGTTCCTATCTAACACATATAACATTACGCCACAATAATGTGATCTTATCGTATATGATTCATATCATTCAGCGTACTTATTGTACTAGCTGATAAGCACCCGGCAGTTTTCGTGACCCGAGTCAGAGCGACAGTCTGACCCTGCCCGTGCCGTCGCCCGTGGCCCGGCATTGACATGGGACTCAGTGGGGACAATCTGACCCGGCGCGTGCCGTCGCCCGTGGCCCAGCGGGAACGTTCTGACCCGGCCCGTGTCGTCGCCCGTGGCCCAGCAGTGACGTGGGACTTAGTGGGGACAGTCTGACCCTGCCCGTGTCGTCACCCGTGGCCCAGTGGGGACGTGGGACTCAGTGGGGACAGTCTGACCCGGCCCATGGCCCATCGGTGACGTGGGACTCAGTGGTGACAGTCTGACCCGGCCCGTCACCTAGCAGTGACGTGAGACTCAGTGGGGACAGCCCGGCCTCACCCATACCGTCGCCCGTGGCGGGTGGAGACACCTCCACCCTGCTCCTGCGGTGACTCGCCGGCGGCGGGGTACGTCATCAGACCACGTCAGCCAGTGATGACAGACAGACAGACAGACAGACATATATTTTCATAATGAAACAACTGATGACGGCGCGGCGGCGGGTCGTCACCCAGAGGACGCGCGCATCCGGCTGCAGAGTGCAGCCCTCAGCGCGCAGTTGATCCCTCGTGTGAGGAGTGGTGTCACCACCGACGCGCACAACGCACCGACGAAACCCGGCCGGCTGGATGGTATCCTTAAATACGCCACGGAAACCGCGGCAGCCACCGTTTTGGTACCCTGACCGCTATTTTGGCATTGACAGCATTTCTGAACCAACCCGCAGGCGAACTAGGACGGGACTCAATCTAGTACCTGTTTCAACAGAATGCACATCACCAACCGGCGGACGGAGCGGTACGCAAGCAGTGAGCACGGCGGCACATAGAGAGAGCGCACCGCAACCTCCAGCAGACAAACACGGTCGTAAACGGCCGTCGACGTAAAGGTCGCATCCAACGGAGCCGCCGCGCCGACAAATGAGCCCGCGCCGCCCGGCGACATCGACCCGACAGTGGCTGCAGTGGCGACAGACGCACCTGGACGCGCGCGCGGCCCGCCACTGTTGCCGCCGGCTCCGCCAATTGGCCCGGAATCGACTACAACACGGACAGATCAGATAACTTGACACGCAGATAGATGGACATCGGAAAGACCGGCGCTGGAATAGATGGCCGGCTCGTGCTGACAACAGCGCTGTCCGGTACCGCGCGACTGTGCGGGAAATTACTGCGCCTGCGGCGGTACGGCGGCGACAGGACGCAGCACGCTGACAGGACACGGGAGGACGACGGGACACGGGACGGCGGCGACAGGACATAGGGTGGCGACGGGACAGCGGCGACAGGACACGGGACGGCAGCGACAGGACATAGGGTGGCGACAGGACACGGGGTGGCGACAGGACACGGGACGGTGGCGACAGGACATAGGGTGGCGACAGGACAGGGTGGCGACAGGACACGGGACGGTGGCGACAGGACATAGGGTGGCGACAGGGCACGGGAGCGGCGACAGGACACGGGTGGCGACAGGACACGGGGTGGCGACAGGACATGGGGTGGCGACAGGACATGGGGTGGCGACAGGACACGGGACGGCGGCGACAGGACATAGGGTGGCGACAGGACAGGGTGGCGACAGGACACGGGACGGCGGCGACAGGACACGGGGTGGCGACAGGACACGGGGTGGCGACAGGACATGGGATGGCGACAGGACATGGGGTGGCGACAGGACACGGGGAGGCGGCGACAGGACATGGGGTGGCGACAGGACACGGGGTGGCGACAGGACACGGGGTAGCGACAGGACATGGGAGGACGGCTGGACGCGGGACGGCGGCGACAGGACACGGGACAGCGGCGACAGGACGCGGGATGGCGGCGACAGGACACGGGACGGCGGCGACAGGACACGGGGTGGCGACAGGACACGGGGAGGCGGCGACAGGACATGGGGTGGCGACAGGACATGGGGTGGCGACAGGGACATGGGAGGACGGCGACAGGACGTGGGACGGCGGCGACAGGACACGGGACAGCGGCGACAGGACGCGGGATGGCGGCGACAGGACACGGGACGGTGGCGACAGGACACGGGGTGGCGACAGGACACGGGGTGGCGACAGGACATGGGGTGGCGACAGGACATGGGGTGGCGACAGGACACGGGTGGCGACAGGACACGGGGTGGCGACAGGACACGGGGTGGCGACAGGACATGGGGTGGCGACAGGACACGGGGTGGCGACAGGACACGGGGTGGCGACAGGACACGGGGTGGCGACAGGACACGGGGTGGCGACAGGACACGGGGAGGCGGCGACAGGACACGGGGTGGCGACAGGACATGGGGTGGCGACAGGGCACGGGGAGGCGGCGACAGGACACGGGACAGCGGCGACAGAACGCGGGATGGCGGCGACAGGAAACGGGATGGCGGCGACAGAAGGCGGGACGTTAACGGCAGTAGCGGTCTCTTACCGATACCTGCGACGCCCCCGAGGAAGAGAGGCGTGTCACTCACGGCAGCAGAGAGCGAGAGATGTCGACGGGAGACGCCGGATACACGGCTATGGCAGACAGACAAACGAAAGTCCGGCGGACTAATGGGTACAAATTACCATGGAAAGATGACAGGGAGATTTCTCGTCAACTAAGCGGTTAATACACCGTTTGAACACGAAGTAATTTACTCTCGGTTCTTTAAAGGCACAAACCGTTCGCTGGCGCAAAACACCCTCCCTCACATAAACCCGACATAGTGTTAAACCAAATCGGCCGAGTACATCGATCGAAACAAAATGCGAAGCCCAGCCTTACCAGTGCGGTGCGCGCACATTGGCAGCTCAGGCGCCCTACAGTTTTATCTCATCAAGGGATCGTGTTCACCTCAGGGTCACGTGATCTCTGACGCCGGCAGGCATGATCTGATCACGTTCCCATCGCCAGCAAAACTGTATCATTGCTGCGTGCCGCCCGCACAAAGCGATCGGCGCCGCCAGGCCGGCGGGGCGGCTGACCCTCGTTTTTGCGCGCAGTCGTACGGGTATAGTCGGGCTCACCCCAACCCACACGTGTGTAAAGATGGGACCGACCGGCGCGCACCCGGCAGATAAGGCTCCGCCGCTTGCATGTCCCGAAGCGCGCCGTTTTTGTCGACAGCCGGCAAAAACGGCGCTGTTGCAGCCCGGGTCAAGTGGGCGGTCCGGCGGCCACAGTTTCTCAGCGTTCGCCGCATAAATTCGACAGGGCGGCTGGAGCGTGGCCCGCGGGAGCAAGGTCCCGGCCGGGTGGCTATTGGCGGCTCTCCGCCGCGGAATGCGGTGGGCGGAAATAGGCACATTTGAGGTTCAGAAGGACTGAAACATTCTCACGGATAAGCACAGATTGAGCCTTGGCGAGGCCGTAACTGCTTGGGAAGACAACCGCAATGTCTCATGGAGTCATGCTAAGTAAAGCGCGACGGCGACGTGCAGAAGCATCGCGATAACGGCTGGCGTCACTGAAGGCTAGCCTAGATCTCTAACTGTGAGCGATTTGGATTGGCCGACCCTGCAGCGGGGCGGCGGGGCCGATCGGGCGGGCCGGGCGGCTCTGCGGTGGGGTAAGTGGTGGTGCGCCTCGCGCCACTGCTGACCGTGGGAGCACCGCAGGGTCAGTAGCATCATAACCGTCGCCCTGGGACCGCCGTGACCCGCGCTTCGAGGCTGGTGACGCCACCGGCGACCATGACACCATCTGATGCGCAGACGCGCCGCCATCAACCGCGCCACGCTCGCCGATAACGCGCGCCAGCTTCGCGGATGCGACTGTCGAAATTCGTCCATTGAAAAGACAGTACCTGGTGCACAATCAGCGCGTTAAGCCGCCACCGCGTTTTCTTCTCATCGCGGCCATAACACCACCGCAAGCGTTTCCGCTATCGGTGATGGCGAGTGTGGCGGGTCCTCGATCGTCGGCACCCTGCGGCTGTCGCTGGCAGAGGCGGCGGCCGAGCGTCGCTAATTCGCCGTAATCGGCAGCGGCCGGAGCGCCGCCGCCGCCAGCTCGCTTCCTCTGCGACCCCGGCAGCGGCAGGGAGGACCTGCTGACGGATGACTGCCACCAGGCCCTTCACCGCCGCCACTGCGACACTCACGGCGCCGCTCGTCGTTACAGCCGCGATTACACAAACGAGGCAACGATGGCGCGCCGGTAACGACGCGACGCAGCAGGCCGGTTAGCTGCGCCGCCATTAGCGTTGCCGGCGACGAGGTCGGCGCGCACCCCTTCGGCGGTGGCTGATGGATCTGCGGGGCCGGTCGGCGGCCCCTGACCGACATCCAGGGCATCCGTCCGGAGACGACGCTCTGATGACCGTCAGGCCACCCGGCTGTCCAACAGGGCAGAACAGGGTCCCGCCAGGATACGGCAGCACGGCCAGCACCGCCGGGGAGGAGCAGTGCTTCCACTGGTTGGGGTCCGCACGCCACGCTGGGAGCGCTGAGACAGGGACGTCGGTCGGCCGGTGCTGGATAGACAGGGACGTCACGGCACGGCCAGCACCAACGGGGAGCGCTGGAGAGACAGGGACGTCACAGAGTTGATACTGACCAGTCTGACATTTTTTTGCCGATTCGGTCCCCCGTTCCACAATGAATACAGCTCGAAACAACGTTAAAATCGTATTTCTGGTATCAAACAAAAAGAGCAAGCCTAAAAACCGCTTAAAAATGCCAATGAAGTGAACTCCTCTTCAGGTTTGCAACAAAAATCAGTACCACCACTACTCTTCTCCTCTTCTGGGCCTTCAAGGTATGACTCCTCCTCTCACGGGACCTTCTCTTCCTCTCAGCCGGGCAAGCCGGGACAGTGTCGTTGTTTACCAGGTGACACACAATCCAGGAAGTGAGCCGCCACGACTGCGCTGGAAGGCAGCCGTCAAATGTATACTTTTCTGACGCAATACCTTCATGTATTGGGCGACGTCAAAGGTCATCCAGGTGTGGCAGTAAATACATGATAAAAAGAGTACCTGGGTCGAAAGATTCCAGGCCGCCTAGATCGGAGGCCGATGTAAAAGACTTCGAGGTTGTTGCGCTATAACTGCAACGAAATTATTTAAACGCTAAACATGCCCTCATCCGGGCAAGGAAAATAAAATACAGCAACTGGGATTATTGAAGCACAGTCCGGAAAAAATCATGAAAACCGAAGTTATATTAACCGTGCCATATCAGAAACATATATGCATCAGAAGCATAACATAAGGTCACAATTCCGACAATTTGGCGCAGACGACAACGTGTGCACCGTCTCCGCTCGGAGGTACCGGCCGACACCGGCTGTGGCGGTGAGCAAACTCTTCTGCTCGGAGGCACCGGCCGACACCGGCTGTAGCGGTGAGCAAACACTTCTGCTCGGAGGTACCGGCCGACACCGGCTGTAGCGGTGAGCAAACACTTCTGCTCGGAGGTACCGGCCGACACCGGCTGTAGCGGTGAGCAAACACTTCTGCTCGGAGGCACCGGCCGACACCGGCTGTGGCAGTGAGCAGACTCTTCTGCTCGGAGGCACCGGCCGACACCGGCTGTAGCGGTGAGCAAACACTTCTGCTCGGAGGTACCGACCAGCTGTGGTGTGGCAGTGAGCAGACTCTTCTGCTCGGAGGCACCGGCCGACACCGGCTGTAGCGGTGAGCAAACACTTCTGCTCGGAGGTACCGACCAGCTGTGGTGTGGCAGTGAGCAGACTCTTCTGCTCGGAGGCACCGGCCGACACCGGCTGTAGCGGTGAGCAAACACTTCTGCTCGGAGGTACCGACCAGCTGTGGTGTGGCATTGAGCAGACTCTTCTGCTCGGAGGCACCGGCCGACACCGGCTGTAGCGGTGAGCAAACACTTCTGCTCGGAGGTACCGACCAGCTGTGGTGTGGCATTGAGCAGACTCTTCTGCTCGGAGGCACCGGCCGACACCGGCTGTAGCGGTGAGCAAACACTTCTGCTCGGAGGTGCCGACCAGCTGTGGTGTGGCAGTGAGCAGACTCTTCTGCTCGGAGGCACCGGCCGACACCGGCTGTAGCGGTGAGCAAACACTTCTGCTCGGAGGCACCGGCCGATACCGGCTGTGGCAGTGAGCAGACTCTTCTGCTCGGAGGCACCGGCCGACACCGGCTGTAGCGGTGAGCAAACACTTCTGCTCAGGGGTACCGGCCGACACCAGCTGTAGCAGTGAGCAGACTCTTCTGCTCGGAGGTACCGGCCGACACCGGCTGTGGCAGTGAGCAGACTCTTCTGCTCGGAGGTACCCGCCGACACCGGCTGTGGCGGTGAGCGGTGATGGATGCCGGCGGACCGCCCCTGCGATGGTATCGTCGTTAGCGTCACCGCGCCGACCGTCGCCGCCCCCGGTGACCCAACGCGATCCCAGCGCGGCGGTGAAACCCAGCCGCCGCCGATCGAGATCCATCGATTATCCCGAAACAAAAGGCTCGAAATGAAGGAGGCCGGCGCGCCGACTGCCGACGCCATCCCACCGACCGACATGAATATGGCGGGCCTGTGCCACCGTCGGCGGCGGCGCCGAGGCGCAGGGGACGGGAGAGGGCCGGCTGACCTCTGCCGTTCGGGTCAGGGTCACCTGCCGACACGCGCCGTCTGATAACTACAGCCGATCGGCGCGGCTAACGGTGGTCTGCAGGTCCGGCAGCTGTCAGCGGCGGAGACGGCTGCCGAAGGAGGTGTGGGCCGGCTCTCAGGTGGCTCCAGCCGGTCCACGCCCTCAGCTTATGTAAAGGATTGAATTCCAGCGGTGGTCGGACAGGATATTGTTTCCTCTCTCATGCCCCCTGGTGTGACACAGCCGCCTGAAGCCGCCACTGCTGTGCAGCACGTGTACGCCCACACCTCCTTTCGCGGTGGCCGGGGGGACGACACGGCGGCCCACCCGTCAAGGCCGGCTCATACCGGTCTTACCTGCCGACCGGCGCGGCAGCTGGAGCTGCACAGAAGCCATCGGATCGCGCCGCTGACCCCGGCTGGACAAAGGTCACCGGGTGTCTGTCGCGGCGTTGACATGGCCGGCGCAGATTCCGGCCTGATAACCCCGTACTGAGCACCATCTGTTCTGCAGCTGGAATGACGTGACTGGGCACGGACCGACAAAATCACTCCCGTCAACGCCTGCCAACGTCTGAATCGAGTTCAAGCAGCGGCCTCTAATTACTACACTTGTATTCGCGGACGCATATTTCCCGTCAATGTCCTCAGACGTCCACAAAACAGCATCAGACAGAAACCCACACGTTATCGAGACGCCTGGCTCCAGGCACACAGCCCGAGTGTTGGCATCACTCACGGTGCAAAAGACCTGGTCGTTCCCGGACCCTGAGTGTTGGCATCACCAACAGTGCAGAAGACCTGTTCAATCCCGGACCCTGAGTGGAAGGTCAGCCGGCCGGCCCGAGCCCGACCCCGGCCTCAGTATCACGGCACCGCCGCGCCGCCGCAGCGCGCCAAAAATGCATTCGCAGCGACACGAACGCCGCCAACCGCCGCGGCTATCGTGGTGGGGAGGATCGCAGACAGAGCCGCAGGCGGCCTCTCCCCGCAATCTTATGCCCCCTCCAACCTCACCCGCAGACTTACAGCCGGCAAACGACTTGTGAGCACGATACTGCAGCGGAGCCGGCACCTGGAACTGAGCCGGGGTGCCGCGAATTGGCTTCACTAGTATCGACGCTCCACTGGCTGCGTATTTTTTGGGCTGTGTGTTACGTTGTTTGCGCCGGCGGCCGCGGTGTAATTTCCTCAGCGATCGAGCGCGCCCGGTGCGGCTCATTGGGTGCTGTTCAATAATGCAGCTGCGATAGCTACACGGCAACCGGGGTGGCCGCAGCACATCACTGGCTGCTGAGGGACAGGCCGCAGCACCTCACTGGCTGTTGAAGGACAGGCCGCAGCACATCACTGGCTGCTGAGGGACAGGCCGCAGCACCTCACTGGCTGCTGAGGGACAGACCGCAGCACCTCACTGGCTGCTGAGGGACAGGCCGCAGCACCTCACTGGCTGCTGAGGGACAGGCCGCAGCACCTCACTGGCTGCTGAGGGACAGGCCGCAGCACCTCACTGGCTGCTGAGGGACAGGCCGCAGCACCTCACTGGCTGCTGAGGGACAGGCCGCAGCACCTCACTGGCTGCTGAGGGACAGGCCGCAGCACCTCACTGGCTGCTGAGGGACAGGCCGCAGCACCTCACTGGCTGCTGAGGGACAGGCCGCAGCACCTCACTGGCTGCTGAGGGACAAGCCGCAGCACCTCACTGGCTGCTGAAGGACAGGCCGCAGCACCTCACTGGCTGCTGAGGGAGAGGCCGCAGCACATCACTGGCTGCTGAAGGGACAAGCTGCAGCACCTCACTGGCTGCCGTAGGGACAAGCCGCAGCACCTCACTGGCTGCTGAGGGACGGGCCGCAGCACCTCACTGGCTGCTGAAGGATAGGCAACAGCACACCACTTGCTGCTGTGGGACCGGCCGCAGCACCTCACTATCTGCTAAGGGACAGGCCGCAGCACCTCACTGGCTTTTGAGGGACCGGTCACAGCCAAGCACCGTCAAACGCACTCATCACGCCCTCTGCAGCCTGCATATCGCGTTCAAAATCCACAAGCAGATATATTCAAGATCTGCAAGAAATTTTGGAAGCATCTCTGAAACATTCACAATGATCGGGTTGAAGACTACATAATTCTGCACCCTGATATTGTCTCCAAGACTCACTTGCTGACAGCTCCGCTGACTGTGCATAGCAATGTAACATGCCATGTTTCGAGTGAGGTGATCCTGCTCCTCAACACTTGACGTGACACAGGAAAGTGGCCGCCCTCCGTGCACGGGTACGCCCTTATAATACCAAATGTGTCCCTTTCATATCTACCAGAAGACCCTTACGGCAACGGCATGATACGATTTATAAGATAATCAGTTGTTCCAAGAATCCCACAGGCGGGTAGTGTGCTGTACTTATTTTTGAGAGAACAAATTGGGACGTAGTCTGCATTTTGATCACGGCAATAGGCATCGGCCCACGACGAGGTTGAATCAAATATATTTTACACATACGCTTGAAGGGGAAAATTTTCGGAACGAGGATTCGAACATTTTATCGTCCATCTTATTTACCTTCAACATACGCAGACACAAAACAGGAGTAAGTGTAACCTTCCATCAGCAGCCTACATCGCTGCCGAGGTGTTTCCTGGCGCTCCCCTGTTCGCGCCCTCGAATGCAATCGCTCCCATTGATTACGCTCGGGATGACAGGTCTCACAGAACTATTCAATAGTTGGCATTGCAGCCCTGTGTCTATAGCAACACAAGCTCCAATGCCTGCAAAAAGTGCAGGGTTTGGACGTGGAGGCGGCAGCAAATTCGCTTATTCGTGGCAGGGGAATCCATCTTGCTTTGCAATATCCGACACACTTGTAAAACCTCATCACCATTTGAAAACTGAAACTCTGAAAAGCCGATAACCACCGTTCCAGCTATCTTGCCGATCGGACAACCTCCAGTCATCTTTAGAGCATGGCCAGGCCGACGCGGCGCGGCCTTTGGCGGCGGTGTCTGTGACACGAGCGGAGGTGCGACGCCCGCCGCCCTCTAATCGGCGCGGCGCGCATTGACACCGCGCCGCGCCGTCGGTAACGGTGTCCTTTTGTGGCCAGCTGTCGTGTGGATGCGGCTCGTCGCCGGAGAGCAGAGCAGATGCCCCAGCCGGCCGGTCACCTCGGTCCGTCCCGGTCACCGTGGTATCGAGCAGCGACCGGAGTGTGTGGACGCCGCGAAGACATGCAGTCACACCGTAGGGATAGAACAGCGGTGCCCGGTCATAGCGTACAGGTACAGCACGGGTTCCCGGTCACAGTGTACGGGTAGAGGACGAGAAGCGGTCCCCTAGGCACTTGAAGCGATTCAAAGGTGGAACAAGAAACGACTGCAACAAATGCACACAAACTGACAAGACCAGGAAAATGTTTCTAGTGATGCTAGATCGTCTTCAAAGGAAAATATGTGCATTAGAGCCAACATCTCTGAGTAAAACTAAGATACGAGGAAAGCCAGTGTTGGGACAACAGCCAGGTTAACATTTTCACGACTGAAGTGCTTAAAGGTCAAGTTAACATCTTGTCGCGTGCTATATAAAACGAAACATGGGGTGCGAGAAATGCTGTGAGATCAACGACCTCCACATGAGACAAATACTACTACGGGGCCACTCCTGATTAGGAGGGCTCGGAGCTAACTGTTTCGGGCTTTCCAGTGCAACACAAGGCTAAGTTAACTCTAAGTAATCTGGAAAAGTTATGGGGCACACCCAGCTTGAGACTCAAGCTTTCGTCATTTCATCTGTCATAACAAATGACTCGCAAAAACATACGTGAAAGAGGCTCAGCACTTGTACTAAAACGTCTAGCAATAAACGGCAAAGTCTGTAGAAAACAAAGCTAGATATCATCAACCACGACGATTTTTGCACAATGCCTCATGTCTCATCATAAGTGGCCAGTCGACTACGAAGAAAAAAGCCGCAGCCCTGACACAGTGAAGCGGTGAACCCGTGCCCGGATCAGATAGTCCCCACTATCTGCAAATCCAGGACTTGCACAGAGCAGCTTTGTGTCAACCTTGAAATAAGCCGGCCAGAGCCCATTCGGCAGATCTCACCGGCCTAAAAATCTCGCATATGGACATGATCGACCACAAAGCAGCATGACCTCAACATTCCCTTTCTTTCGCCGTCTTAATCAGCCGAACGATCGCGCTGGCATCCGAAATAAAACGTCAGACGGGTCACGGAACGTTCATCTCATCTACAGGCGCTGCAGCCAGCCAAGGTGCAGTCTGCGACGGCATAATCTGCGCATCTTGGGGACGCGGCACCGCAATCCCTGGCCAAGGCCTTGAATTGTCGCTTTCTGAGTAGTCCTGCCCACTCCCAGTGGGGATTTGTGTCACTCGGCCAGCAGGGCTGTCGGTATTGCACCGATCCAGTCCATTGCACAGAACCAGACAGAAGCCAACCCATAACTCAGCATCTGAAAATGAGAGCAGTTTTAGGCGCAACTGGTCATCCACTCCGGTGAGACATAAAATATTGAGTTGCATGCCGGCTTTGCGCTGCAATGATTCACTATCCTAGATCAAGCTACAGAGCGTTGTCCAGCTGTCACCGGTCTTGGACCATCCTCGGAGGCTAAGTAGTGGCACTTGTCCATGACGAATCACCCGCGTCCTCTGAGACAACAAAAACTCATCCTGGAATCGACTTGGATCATTCCGCTCGTTCACGCTAGCCGTTCAGTACTAACGTGTGACCAACGGCAAATTTGAGTAGAACGAGGCGACGTCGGACCGGGCTCCGCTTTAACCACGCTCCGGACGTGCCAATGACTGGAAACGTCGCCGCTCATCGGGACTGGCAGGCCGCGGCCGGTCCATATACGTAGACTGCGGTGCAGGGCGGGGGACGGGACACGCTGCAGACTGGGCCGGACCGAGTCTGCACGGCGGCGGAGGAGTCGGAGCGACGGGGCGGCAAAACGGACGCCGCAGGTCTTTGGCCTCCAAAAATGCAGAGCATTGGCCTTGTGATCTAATCCCGTCTTTTGCTAAGAAACCGCAGATTTTCATGTATTTTTGATGGTCAATTATGTGAATCAGTGTCGATGTGTGCCCCATTCAACGGTAGGTTTATCAGAATTTGTGATGAAACAGATTTTCAACAGGAGGTTGGAAAAGTGTGCAGATGTTAACTGAACGATTGAAAGAGGTAAAAAACGAAACGCGACGGGTCGGTTTTGAGTTGTGACAAACTCACAAAAATCGCATGATTACTGAGCTCAGCCAGAAGTTCAAGCGCACCAATCAATGAAACGGACCGATGTTGTCCACTCCCACCACGTGGGATACGCCATACGTGGGACTCTTACAACCCACGTACCGATGAGCGTGAATTCACACAACCACTTCATCGGGGATGTGGATATAAATGCACGCTCTTCTCACGGACAATGGCGTTTAATGCGAGGCCATAAAAGTCCGTTTGTATTATTACAACACACTATATCATCAGTTTTACGTCCGCAACGAGATTGCTAGCCAGCAATAAGCGCGCCTGTTATGTACATCGTAGCGCTATTAAACCTGTACCTCGACCAGTGTATTGCAAGTTTTAATGTGCTATAACTGCCGTGCTTGAATCAGAAAATAACAACGGAATTCGGCACGCAGTTTGAATGTTTCTCATTGTTTTATAAAAATGATGCAATCAGGCTGTTCAGGCAGCGCAATAAAAGCTACAGGGCATCTTTCCATTAAACGCTCCTGAATTTATACGGGCGTTCCATAAAATGAAAATGTTATACCATGCCATGTCTCCCGTAATAATATGCTGGAATATTGAACGTATTCTGAACGTGAATTCAGTCCATCCATAAAATCCAATAACTTTTCCAGGCCGGCTATACTTATCAGGTGCGCGCAGCAAAGCTCAGCACACATGAGGCATAGCCAGCCTAATCCTCCGGCAAGATCGGCCAGGCTCGTGGATATGCCTGCCAAATCTAACTATCCGTCTCGGGAAGTTTGGGAAAAAGAACCCATCAGAATCTTATTTCATTCCTTGTAGATTTACTACAGTTTCTTGGAAATTACAATCCGATTTCATGGAATTTCAAAGACTCTCCATGCCCGACCACGACGGCAGAATGCCTTTACATCTCTCAAATTCGGCGGCTGCTGAATGTCACATTGAGATGACTTTCCGGTGACTCATGAGGCTGCTCCAGCCTCAGCTGATCCTCGGGCTCACCTGTGGTGTACAACACGATGGCCTTCATGCAGCTGTACTCGGCGCTGTCGCACCGCAGCTGCTTCAGCCGCTCGCACTCCTCCTGGAACATGCGGATGACGTCCATGAAGGCCATGACGCGCTCGGCGGCCATGGGCGACGGGTGCAGCCCGGCCGCAGCCAGCAGCGAGGCCGCATGCAGGGGCATGCTGCACTGGCTGGCGTTCAGCACGAACAGCTCGCTCCAGACGAACCGCAGCAGCGCCACCTGGTCCTGCAGCTGCAGCTCGGGGAAGAACGGGATGGAGCGCGCCCACTGCACGGCGCTGAAGAGGATGCGCGCCGCCAGCTCGCAGATGGTCTCGATCACCATGGTGCCGCCCGGCTGCAGGCACTGGTTGTAGTGCGACGGCGGGTAGGGCTCGGCCCGCAGCAGCAGTGAGATGTAACTGCTGTAGCCGCTGAGGTAGCCGTGGCCGTTGAGCGCGTCGCCGTTGGTGAAGAACTGGCCGGGCACGATGCCGTGCTGGGGCACCGGTATCCGGCCGCGCTGCACCGCTGCCGAAGGAGAGGACCTGGGTTAGACGCACGGGCTGAGAACATGACCATAGATGTGGTATCTCTCCGGTGTCTGCGCCTGTGTAGCTTCACTGCGCACATCTCCTTGGCTACCTCCAGAGGTCATCGCCTTGGGAATTTGGACAATGAGCATTTCTTGTTCGCTAAAATTCAGCCGTATAAAGTTCATTCAAGGACATGCTTTATTCCAAAACGGACAGTTTCGGTAAATACATTAAAGACTGGTCCCTGGCGAATGAAGGGGGGGAGGGCAGGCAGGGAAAAAAGTGTATTACCAAACCCACGGTGAAAGGTTGTGCTTCCACAAATGCCATCAACAGAGCAGTAGGGAGGCAGGTGAAGGTACTTCCCCTCCCCCCGGCCCAACCTCGACGCTCCCTAAGAGGTTGCTTCTCACCCCCCCTCCTCCCTCCTTCCTTAAGAATGCGAGTATCGGTGAGCACGCCATAGGGTTTAGGATTTAGGATTTGGCGTCCAATTGACAGTTTTTTTTCGCTGAAAAGCGGCACCGCTGGTCCGGGTGGCGGCCTCGGCCATGTGCCCGCCCGCTCCCTGATCGGAAATCCTGGATTCGCTTCTGCCTAAGGCCACAGCGATGATGACATCCCCTGAGCCGCAGCGCCATCTCAGTATACTGCAGGTTACTGACAACAGCCAGCGAATGTTGGTGAGTGGGTCTCCGTCGCCGCATATATTATCCCCAGTCATAAACCACTACAGAAACCCACTAAACAATGTTACAAACCTGTATAAATTCGGAAGTAAAACTATTCAAACAGATACCACCAAATGTAACCTCCCTGCGGATTTTCCGGATACCGTCATAACAGCATGACCAATGGGCATTGGTCACGTGCTTCTGATGAATGTTTCGCACACAGGGGCGGACTGAACAAGTGACTTATTCCGCCTAATCTCAGCACGCCAGCCGCGCTGTCGGGGAGAGTGGGACGCCAAATACCAAATCACGAATTTCATTTCCGCAGCCTATGCTGATGCGAGTGATTTAACATGCCCAAGGCCAGTGCGAACACAAGCCAAGAGCCAACAGGTTTTTAGAGAGGTGAAAAGGCTGAATAATGTTTTCTGAGAACTGCAGGTGCATACCCTCTGCTACAGGGGATAGGGTACATGTCTCATACATAATTGCCAGATGTAGGGTCAAGCCTGTGATCGTTACTGAAATGACCCGCAGGAAACGCCGATTGATAAGCCTGAAGTAGTCACGATGCAAACAAGTTTACAGATTGTATAGAGAACATAACGCAGGAAACATAAGGGACAACATAAACTTATCCTGCACTGGCTCACAGTTAGGCACCAAGAATCTACAAAACACAACTTATAGAAGCAATGATCCAGCATAGGAATAAACGTCAGGGACAGAATACAATGTTTGTACATGATAATTCACCTTCCAAAAAGAAACAGCATACAGTATGGTGAAAAAAATGAGGCGTTAACGCTGCTTGAGGCTTAAATGCAAACAGACGATAGCGAACAAAACGAACCACAAATCCTGGCGCAGTTGACTGCGAAATGTGAGCCCTGTTCCAGCTGTCAGCACAGTTTTGTCAGCAGGGCCTCTAGCCTCTCCTCCAGAAAAGTAACATCAGCGCCATAATCGCTCTTGTTTGTGCTAAGCAAAGGGAACTCAAACCTTTACACCATTAAAAAATATTAGACTGCCACTTCGTGCACTTACTATTTTTCATCAGCGCAAACAACAGGCCGTCAGCCCGTAAAACCTCTAGAACTAGTTCCCGGGGAGAGGCTACAGCCCTGTGACGTAGGCGCAACGCGGCCCGCTGATTGGTGCTAACAAAACTCTGCTGACAGCTGGAACAGGGCTAGGGTGCACTGGCACTTCGCACTGACTTCAACTGCTGGCAAACAAAGGGGTGAGGCCCTCTGGGAGCAATTTCCGCAGTTCTACCCACTTGTTTCCCGATCGAAAAAAGAAAAGACTGTAGGTATCGCCAACGTCATAGCTGGCAAGCATTTAGTGCTATCACGCTAGCAAACATCAAGTGCTAAAGTTTTAATAGAAAAACAATCGATGAATGCAAAGAGGTACTCCTTGCTTAATCAGATCCGAACTATGAGTACAGGATCTAAGGATAGTGGCGAAACGAGAGGCTATGTTGCTTTGTAGACCAGGCAACGAAAAAAAAACGGGATTGGGAAAGCGTCGGACTATTGGAAGAGAGACAGCCCAGACTGACGCAATAAATGAAATACGCAATAAATGAAATACGTAGGCACTCCAGTATGATTTATACGAAAACGGCTACGTGGTTTGTCGGAGACCAAATCATACCTTTTGTCACCACAATGATATTATATCTCAGACGTGATTGGGCTACATGTACAATATGTATTCACTTGAAGTCAAGCTTTGGATGCCTGTCTTATCAGAAATGGATTTCCCAGTCGGCGGCTCTTGAAATGGTGCACCATATCAAAGTGTTCATAACAAGGTCACACAAATAATTACTGGCACACTGACACGATCGGCAGGCCGACTAGCTTTCAAAAGATGACATAAAAAACAAGGGAAAATCAATAACTAGTGAACATAAGCTGAACGTGAACTTAAATAAACCAGTTGACTAGGGCACATATTTTAAACTGCAGGTTTCTAAGCCAACATAGGTGGTTAAAAATAATTCAAAATTAGTAGCAAACTTCAGCTTAACTTCGAGAAAATCACGTTAAACACTGAATCGCAGGTAACGCAACGTAGACTTGGAACTTTTATACTTCGGGCAAAAGTTAACCTCAAATATATGTGGAAAATCTTATCACTTCTAGCAATATTAATAACCTATGTTACCAATTCCAATGTGGTAGAATATTAACACACATTCAAGCTGATATTATGATCAAGAGAATTTGAGGTTTCCAAAGCCAAGAGAACGATGTACGCAGCGGCTGCTAGTTTCAAACATTAACGCCACCACCCACCCACTGTCTCGAAGAAGGGTCTATGGGTGACCCCGGGTGTAAAATTTTCCACATATATTCCGTCCTCGTCGTGCATGTCTACGACTTGTATAGAAGCAAGTGTAATAGCTTCAAAGAAGGTCCTGACAAGAAAAGTTCAACCCAATCGATGCCTGTTCGAAATATCCACCAAAAATGTAAACAGAAACCAGGGCCATCACTATAAATCCAGTGCGTATCCGCAAAATTCACTGCCCGCTGGAGTTTGCTGAGTTTTTCTGATCCAAATGTTTATTTTTCTGACCTCAATGCTTTCTCAGGTACTATGAACAGATGAAAATATAAATCATTGGAAATGACTAGCAAACGATTATGGAATGTATTTACGGAACTGTTTGCCGGAAGAAAGAGAAGATGGTCAAAACAAGAATCCGCCTACCTAATCACATCTGAAATCACCAAAATTTCCGCCCCACCTACTCCAGCCAACTGGGGGGTTATTCAGACATCCCATTCGTGACACACTTTATGCAGCACCTATTAAGTGATAACTTCTGCGGAAATAGCTCAGGCAATGATTGTGGATCTCGCGTGCTGGCAGTGAATAACCGCGAAAACGAAAAAAACGAAGCATATCCAGCCATATCTCTGCGCTGGGCGCGAAAACTGCTTTGGACAATCGGATTTATTAAACTGATGCGAATCTTTCAGAAAGGCTGCGAACCAAGGTCAGATTTTGGCAACTGATACGTTTATAGAGAAACACTCACTTGATTGATTAAATCCGTTGGAATATATGGGGCGGTGATGAGCCATACCAGCCGAGTGGAACAGACCGCCCGCCAGCACCGAACCCCGGTCTATCGAGGACAGGAGCATCATTCCCCCCATACAGGTGGAAATCAAACCGACTGTCCATCCCATCAAATTCCGCCATTTATATAAAAAAAGGATATAACATGTTACACTGAACGAACAAAACGGATATGCGAATGAATAGATTTCACAGAACAGTAATACAATCCATATCTAGAATTTCATCTTCAATCTACACATTAGCAGAACTACAGATCAAATAATTTTGGAAAAAATATCGTCTCCGACCTAAATAGTGCCAGCAACGCTACAAAAATAAAGCCTGGAAAACACCCAAGTTTTGGGCGGCAAAAACAACGCTAGAACTCCATACCAAATTCGTCAAAAATACTACAGCCACAGATTTGTGGGAAACAAACCAGGTACGCAAGAACCCTCCACACATAAAAGAATAAAGAAAGCAAAGGAAAGACTACCATTGGGCACCGTGCAAAACACGTGTCAGCCAATGGAAGCGGCACCAGCCGGAGGACAGGGAAGGCGTTAACCCCGTGCGATCCGACTACCAGCAGCAACGTCAGCTGAATCCAGCGTCTACACGCTCGGGGTGGTTAGCACCGGCTGCCAGCTCAGCGTCTCGGCTATCAGCGTGTCAACAGCCGACCTCTGTTGACCTGACCGACAGCGGGGAGGGGGGGCGCTGGCCGGGGGGCCAGACGCGCGTCAGCAGCACGAGACACCGCCGCCGGCTCTGTTGTGTCTCCGCCGGGCCTCGGGCCGGGGTCAACGCACGCCCGGTCACTGACCCATTCTGGGGCGTGGGACACCACCTGCTGTACCTTTCAATTCAGCAGAATGGCATGGCATTGCATTTTCAAATGACATGCATTATCAATTTTCGGACCCTCATAAGTTATTTCCCAACATTTTAATCCCTTCAATAAACAAATGACATGCGTCGTTTTAGCTGAGGTTAAGTGAAGTGCTGTTGACCTCGTAGGCATTTGCTACTGATTTCGGCTGGGTTCAAACCCGCCTTGTCATTCCAGCACTCCAGATGGGTTGCCGCAGCGGCGGGAACAGATGTTCTCGGCTCAGTGAATGCCAGCCCACCCGGGCCGATAAAGTCGGAGGAATCTGCCCAGCCACTTACCTACTACCCCCGGCAGCTCCCCAGGAACGCCAGTTTAATCATCCCCTTAGCACGAGGCCCGAACACGTGTTTGGTCTGTTCGATCTCCTAACCATACAGCTGGTGATTCCCATAAGTTAGATTTGTGTCCACACATAAACCATCAGGAACACAGGCTGAACCCTACCAGACTTAGCTGTCTAATTAGAGCAATCAATTTGTCTAGTTAAAGGCGGCCAGACGTCAAGATAAGGTTTCCATGGCAGTGGTGCGTCCGGACGTCAGCCATCAGCTCCTCCATTCTTGCCTAACTCACGTCATGGTAAACGGCCCTGAACGGGTTGGGTCGTGACAGGTTAGCGTTTAGAGCGATCGTTGCCTACTAAGCGGCCCAAACAAACACATGACAGAAATTCCGCAGTCTATCAGGGTTGACTCAGTCTTCGCATAAGCATCGAAAAATATAGTATATGACTGGTATATGGAGCGTGTGTAATGAAGACGAGAAAAGAGGAGATACAACATTTTATATAGAACGTTTTTCCCGGCATGCTAGGCATTTTAGTCAATTTCACGGCATTTCCCGCGTTATCATGTAAATGTGATTCGTAAAACTCGGACACGGATAAACCCATACACTTGGCACCTCAGAAAATGTTTAAATTGTTAGCTTCAAAACCTATATCCTAAGATTATATATTCAATTCACAAGGAGTGTTCGGCAGCTGTGGGAGATAGGTTTCCGTGATGTTTTTGCTCCTCAGAACCGTTTCCTCTTTGTCTCACTCTTCCCACCGGATATGCACCAGATGTCACACCCGTCACCCAATCGGTGTTTAAGCTGTCTTCCACACGATTCGTCATCATCACGATGAAGGCACCGGCACGATTTCTCATTGGTTCCGCCCTTGAAATCGTCACTCCAGGTCTTTTTGGATCTAAGAAGGGCTCCGCTCATAGATCCATCAAGGCCGCTGATCACGCTTAGCCCGCTTATAATCGGCGGGCCTCCGTCGAGATATTCGTGCTCACCGAACACAACCCAGAAACACACCTTCCAAATAAAGCCTTCCATCAGTTTCTACCGGGCATCTTCCCACCTGTCCAACTCAGACCAGTGTTTAGCGGCGCAGGCTCGGCCATCCCCCCTCCTCCTCCGCCCGTCCCGCCGGTATGCAGGTGAGACGTTCGCCGTTCTCGACGCGCCGCCGCTGGCATCGGCGGCGAACAGCGAGGGGGCGTGGTGGCAGCCGTCCTGGCGTGTCACGCGCCGGCCCCGCCCACCCCCTCAGACGTCGACGGCAGCGTCGGCACCGCCCCCAGTTGAGGAGGACCGGACTATGTGGTGGAGATGGGATGGGTGCAGCGGGAGCCCCCTCCTCCTGGTACAGAAGTTCGTCTGAGCCGGGTGTTCGGATGGAGTTTACACAGACGTAAATATGCCGCTATGACACAAAGCCGGTAGTTCTAGTCGATCAGATAGGGTCGTATCGGCAACCCTGTCGACCATACCTATCTGTCGTTTATGAATAGCGCTGCAGCTACAAAGAGGTTACCGGACAGAAACGATTCCTATATGAACTAACGTTCCCTCTATAAAGTTCGTTAGGAAACGGCGAGATAGCCACACGTTGGTTGGGGCTTTATTTTTAACGTAGTGGGTAGCAGCCCACCCGGTGGTCACGTCGTCCCTGGCAGAAAGCCTACACAAATGAACCTATTCCAGAAGTTCTCCCAAAACTTCCTTTTTTAACTGAACGTAAGTCTGCAGCTAGAAAAGTCACGGTTGTATAGCAGTCTAAAATAAAAAACCTGCAAATGAATCTGACACGGCGCCAAAATTCAGCGAGCGATAATCTACAGCCTCCAGGCTGCAATCACTGCCTGCGCGGCCCAAACCACTGTTATCCATCATGAAATCCCTTTGACCTCCACCTGTCGCGGGGCCGGGCGGCAAATCGGCGTACATCCGACTATCACCTTAATGGTGAGATCAGGCCCGCAGCGAGAGCGGTACCGTTCCCACCGTCTGACACGGGCTCACCAGTCGTCGTGATGTTTGCATCCTCGCTTCGTTCGTGTGCCACGCGGCACGCAGTCTGGTAGTGGTGACAATTGCTGGCTCGATAAGTCCGAATCGTCAATCGGCAATCTCCGAAGCATCTGAGACTGCCGACTGAGGTCTGAATAAGAAGCCACGTATTACCACCACGGAATGGGTAAGCACTGTCGCAATTTGAGAAGGTTTCAGGTTTACATTTGGGAGAGTAGTCTGCAATCACGGCGCCGGTCTCTCGGGGGTGGGTCCCGGCGTCTCAGCGGCCCCGCCCGACGGGGGCGGCACGCACGGGCCGTGTCGGCCGTCTTCGGCCGTTAGAGGGCCGCCCGGGGGCCGGGCAGCGTCAGCACGCATCTTCTCTGAACGACGACCGCCTCTCCGAGGTCACCGGAATCCGGCCCGGCCCTCTGTCAGGCTAACCCTTCACCGTCACGTCAGGAAATCGGGCCAATTAGGCATGGGGCTGTGAGTCATGTTGGGAGGATTTGTTGTTGAATACACTGAGAATAGACGTGAAGCGTGGCGAGCTATTCCGATTATGTCGAGTCCAGCTCTCTCCACAAGCTTCTCCGAAGCTGGACTGGAACTAAAGGCTATACCATGAAGTCCGACAATGACCTGTTCACCTCAGCTCATGGAAATGCCAGTCCCCTGTTGACAGCCGCGTGGCCACTGGCGCGACAGCGGCAACCACAATCCAACCATTCAGATTGACCTTTCAAACGGAGCAGGCCTTTTTCTTAGGCAGCCGAAAGAAAGAAGCAAACATAATACGGAATTTTAAGGAAATGTGGCACCTTTATAACGTGATTTTAACTGAGGTAGCCAAGTTGTAAAGGCATGCCGGAAAACCCGGTACTCAATATATCATTTGTTTTGAAACTAAAAATTTCCGTGGAGAAAAGCTAAAAGCCTACCTGAAATGTACCCCAAATCTACCTCAGCTAGGAGGCCACAGTTGTCAGCTGTTGGTGTGACGACAGCACTGACGTCACGGTGAGTAAACAGCCAATTGAAGCCCTTGAAGCCTATTCAATACGGTCAGGGGCGTAGCCAGGGGGGGGCGGCAGGGACAGCCGCCCCCCCCCTGAAGCCCGAAGGGACCACCTGAGGACTTTCGGCTAAAAATACCCCCAATTACACCAAATTCCTGGACTCAACCAAAGTGCCACATTCCCTTTACGCATCAGCCTCTGCCGAAATACCAGTCTTGCATTTCGGGAAAATCCTCGACAACGTCAACCGAGACACTAGTGAACGTCAACCATTACACTAGTGAACGTCAACCGTTACACTACCAAATACAACTGTTACACTATCAAATGTCAGCCGGTACACTACCAAATGTCAGCCGGTACACTAGTGAAAGTCTACCTAATCCAGCGAGACTTGAAAACAGCTCAACGAGGTCCCTCAGTGGACTCCAGCCAAAATACCTACTTGACATATTTTAGTGAGCAAGAAGTTCAGAAAGGTGCCGTGGTCGTTCATTTGACTCAACTCATCAGTCACAGTCTGGCGACATTATGATAAGAATTACATATCTGATGTTCCAGAAATGGTCCAATGGAAGCTGTTGATGATGCGATAAAGATTTTCTATTGCAATTTCGGTTGCGAATATCAGACGCACAACATTGGTTTTGGTAGTACGTTACGGCACGTCAAAACTTCCCCGCAGAAGGTTGCACATAGGACTGAGGTTCGCTACATTATATTTGCAGGCTTCGAAAATACTGTCGTAACCTAACTCCGGCCATCTCTGTCCGCATTAGACCCGCCACACGGGACGCCGTACGGACTGTACCCACTCGGATCCGGACTGGACCCGCCACACGGGAGGCCGTGGACTGGACCCGTCATAGAGAACGCTGTACGGACTGGATCCGCCACACGGGAGGCCGTACGGACTGGACCGCCACACGGGAGGCCGTACGGACTAGACCCGCCACACGGGAGGCCGTACGGACTAGACCCGCCACACGGGAGGCCGTACGGACTGGACCCGTCACAAAGGACACCGTACGGACTGGACCCGCCACACGGGAGGCCGTACGGACTGGACCCGCCACACGGGAGGCCGTACGCAGCAGTGTCTGTCCGGGTGCTGACCACGCCTGAGTCGGCGGCGACCGCTCTCGGGTTACAGCGACGTCGCGCGCGGCGCGGGCCTGAGCGCCACTCAGCAAAAACGATAACCCCTGCACCTGACCGGCCCGAGCCATCTCAGACGCTGGCCGGGCAGCTGCGCTGGCACTGCAGGGTCGCCGAGACTGCTCAGAGCCGGCCCGGGACTAACGCACCAGCCCGTCCCCAGAGCCGGGACTGACGAACGAACCAGTCCTGAGAGCCGGGACTGACGAACGAACCAGTCCTGAGAGCCGGGACTGACGAACGAACCAGTCATCAGAGCCGGGTCTGACGAACGAACCAGTCATCAGAGCCGGGACTGACGAACGAACCATCCTGAGAGCCGGGACTGACGAACGAACCAGTCATCAGAGCCGGGTCTGACGAACGAACCAGTCATCAGAGCCGGGACTGACGAACGAACCAGTCCTGAGAGCCGGGACTGACGAACGAACCAGTCATCAGAGCCGGGTCTGACGAACGAACCAGTCATCAGGCCGGGACGACGAACCAACCGGTCCTGAGAGCCGGGTCTGACGCACCAACCAGTCCTCAGAGCCGGGACTGACGCACCAACCAGTCCTGAGAGCCGGGACTGACGCACCAACCAGTCCTGAGAGCCGGGACTGAAGCACCAACCAGTCCTGAGAGCCGGGACTACCGCACCAACCAGTCCTGAGAGCCGGGACTGCCGCACCAACCAGTCCTGAGAGCCGGGACTGACGCACCAACCAGTCCTGAGAGCCGGGACTGACGCACCAACCAGTCCTGAGAGCCGGGACTGAAGCACCAACCAGTCCTGAGAGCCGGGACTGAAGCACCAACCAGTCCTCAGAGCCGGGACTGCCGCACCAACCAGTCCTGAGAGCCGGGACTGACGAACCAACCGGTCCTGAGAGCCGGGTCTAACGAACCAACCAGACTCAGAGCCGGGACTTCGAACCAACCAGTCTTGAGAGCCGGGACTGACGCACCAACCAGTTCCGAGAGCCGGGAGACTGACGTACCAACCAACCCTACCTATTTGTATAAATTCACGGGACGCTTAAGTCGGGAGGTAAAGAAAGCTGTGCTGTGATGACCATTGTATACAGCAGCACCGTCATCAAATGCAGCACTGCTGATAAGCTCAACATCAAACTACCTCAACACCGCGCAATAGAACGCACGCTCCTGCAGTGCCCCTGCCACAGCTGCGCCGCAGCAACATCCTATCTTCAAGTATTGGGTTGCTGAGGGGCGCCGCGATGCGTGCGGTGCAGATGCTGAGTCGCTACACAACCCCCCGGCTCGGGTGGCCGGCGGCTAACCGGGTTATAACCGGGCCGCCGCGCCGCAGTAGATGGACGCGGCGGCGGCCGGCGACGCTCCCATTGCAGCGGTGGATGGTGCCTAGTTGGATTAGGGGCTATTGAGGGCGCCGGATCGGCTGACGCGGGGCTCCGGAACGACGCGTCTGTCCACAGCTAACGACCCTGCTATCTGCGGCAGCCAACTGCAAACACAGATTGAGTGCAGGGGACGCTGACGCCGCTGAAGCAGTGTATTGTTCGATTTAAACCGCCAGCTTTTTAATTCACTCTTTTAGAATCACGCGTACACATTGTCTTCTAACACGTGGCCTTCACAGAGGCTGATAGCTTTCCATAAAGTTGTATATGTTTAGCATTCACCAAGTCAACGCCGGCGCTCCGCCGCACGCGGAACCTGCTGTCGGTGGCGACACTTGGACATGTATCGACCGACGGCAGTCAGCATCTGTCCAACTGGACCCACTGGCGGGTCCAGGGTGAAGGGAAAACATAAGCCCCGCAAACTTTCCAACTTGGCTCGAATTTCTTAGAAGCGCTGTTCTTTCACGATTCCAGGCCCCGTCGCCTCCGCCAACAGCCGGTGCAGATTCGCCCCTGACCGGTCAGCGGCGCTGGCTCCATTTCCACACATTCCGCGTCACGCGCACCGGCGCACGCACATCTCCCAGTCTGCACCACATGCCAAGTCCCATCCGCGCTCAATGCTCTTTAATGCTAGCCTTAGGCCGAGTGCGCGATAAGCGGTATAACCACACCTCGCGACCACGTTTTGGGCCGGCACCACAGCGCCTGGGGCGTGGCCCGGGGCGGCGACGGTGAGAGAGCGTTGACCCGACGACACCTGTCGCAGCGTTCTCTGGCGGGCACGGGCGGGCAGCCGACCCCGCCATATGTCACCGCGCCGACCGCCATCTGCCGGGCATTATCTCGGCCGCGCCGCCGCTGATTAACATTCAGCCGCCCCAGCCGGCGCAGCGCGCGCAGACAGGTGCCGCAACCCCGACACAGCGCCGCTCTAGACAGGCCCACCATCGCAGACAGGTGCCGCAACCTAGACACAGCGCCGCTTCAGACAGTCCGGCCATCGCAGACAGGTGCCGCTCCAGACAGCCCCGCCAGCGCAGACAGGTGCCGCAACCCCGACACAGTGCCGCTCCAGACAGCCCCACCATCGCAGACAGGTGCCGCAACCCCGACACAGCGCCTCTCCAGACAGCCTGACCATCACAGACAGATGCTGCTCCAGACAGCCTTGCCAGCAGACAGGTACCGCAACCCAGACAGCCCGGCCATCGCAGACAGGTGCTGAAATTCCAGACACAGCGCTGCTCCAGACAGCCCGGCCATCCTCAGACGTAGCCGATTTTGTGCTAACTTGGCTTTCCTAGAACCCTTCAAACGTTGGAAGTTTGATTATACCGAGTTACATCCAACGAGAAATCATCTATTTTCCATGGTGTGAGTGGCAGGGTATGCGATGACGTGTGATTTCCAATACATGATGGCACATCAGCGACAATACATGATGCGACGATGCATGAGCTTGCTACCCCTTTTCCAACCGTTTCACCCGCCACGAGTGTCCCGGGGAGATGACTGTGGGGTCTGGCGGGTCGCCGGTGGTCAAGCCATCCGACACGGGGTGGTGACGATTGTAGATCAATTTCACCCGTGCGCCGCTCGTGCGCACCGACCGCAATTAAGCGGCGGCGGCGGCGGTGGCAGCACGACGCGGCCGGCTGCGGTTGCCGCTCCTCCCAGCCGCCGTCCGGACACTCCAGATAACATCGCTGCCTCCTCCGCCGGCTAACAGGTTCCATTGAGCCCTTCTGTGGCGCGCACAATTGCACTCGTTTGGCGGCGTGGCGGCTGCGGGAGGGATGGCTGGCGGAGCGGCTTCGGCTGAGCCGGCGGCCGCCGCGCCATCTCGGCGGACGCGCCCGAGCTGGAATGTCGCACGCCGGCGCCGTGCCCCCGGACCTCCAACGCCGCCGCCGACGCGCCCTCTCCGTCGCCGCCGACACGACCCAGTGGCTGGACCACCATCGAAGTTTGATCTGTCACCGTCTGCCGACGATACGTCTTATGATCGAGCGGAGCAGCGCTCACCGACTCTCGGCGCAGCTCCCCACGCCGCATTCCGGGCCGGCGTGCGGGTGCACACGGCCGGTGCCTCACACACCTGCGGTAAGGTCGAGAGGGCGCGACTCCGACGCAGTGTTACGTGGCCGGGCGACCGGCACCCGAGCGAGGGTCGGCCGGCCGACCCGTGCGGTGCACTTTAACAAGATGAGCCCAGATTAGCGGGGATAATCCGCACCAGTACAGCCTGCTGTCGCAATTAGCTGATACCCTGTATCCAGTCAATGGGCCGATGAAGACGGACACGCCGGCTGGAACTAGGCGGGGGGAGGGGAGCCGAAGGGTCTGACTGGAATAGGATTACAGTGGAGGTGGACAACCGTTACGGTAACAAGGCGGGGGAGGGAGGGGGTGAAAACTGGCGCAGAGGGTTGACATCCAGTTAAAACCACCGACAATTAGCTGGAACGGGCCGGGAGAGCAGGTGCACCAGCCGTACAGGTACAAATGGGCTCAAATGGAAGCCAATGATACACGAGACACGTGGCTGAGGAGGATACGAGATACAACCCAGGATAGTCACAGAACGTTCTGGGTAGAGCAGTGGAGCGTCGCCTAGTGGGCGAGAGCGGCGGAGAAACTCAGAGGCGCTGATACTGCACACAGCCGGAGTCACTACACAGTCACCGACGGCCGGGTAGAGGGGAGGACCGGTGTCATATCAGCTGGCGGTGACAGAGCGCTGAGAGTGGCGGACAGAGTGGAGGACAGAGTGGCGGGCGCGATTCGCGCTGTGCCGGAGACGTGAGGCGGCGGCATGAGAGCGCCGCCGCATTAATGAGTGTTTGGAGGCGGCGGCGGCGGGCATCGGTTCCCACGGCGCCGCGGAAGGTTACGCCACTTACTGCCGCCGGCCGCCCGCCTAATGGCCGTTATTACCCAGCCAATTTGGAAATATTCAGCGTTTGCAGGAACTATGGCCCGCTCTCATGTTTAGGTGCACTCCGTGTGGCTTACGGAATTATAGACTAATCTTCCCGGAATAATGCGGGCCCGGGTGCCGACGCGGCGGTCGCGACTCACACAGCTGTCGTGGAATTGACAGCCGAGCCGAGCGGCGCACAGAAGGAGGCCGATGCGTTTTTAATGTCCTTGGCCGAGAGATTCCCGCGGCGGTGTCGCGCGGCCATTGGCCCGCTGTGGTGATGACGTTACGCCAGGTCATCAGCTGACCGCCGGCGGCCAGCTGGCGCCGCGGGCGGAGACCTAACCCCGATACAGGGCCGGGCCGGGACAGCAGCGCTGCCAGCGGCACTGGCGGCGCCTGCCTCCGTCTGCAGACGAGCTGTCGTCACAAAACGTGACTCTCCGGACAGGGTTCAATACACACTGACGCACAGCCTATATCCACACTTCATTCATAGCACCGCCAGCCTCCCGTATCACCACCAGCCCTGAGTAGGTCCACTCCTGAAAGGAATTGGCATTCGTGTATTTACCGCCGGTATCACACGACTCCAGTGCAGAAAAACACCGCAGCTTGCCCATAGTCATCCAACATGACCAAACAGCCGGCCCAACACCCTTCGCCTGTTACTGAATACGCTTTTTCTGCCTTTGCTGGCGTGCGAGTACGCCTGCCGTGTGGGTGTACTTTTACCTCACACCCAAAAGGCTACAGTGAGCCCAGCCTGCGGTAATGAATGTTTTTCAACGGGTTACAAAAAGGGTTGTGCTCTCTGCCCTCCACTCTACAAGAATGCTGCAAGCCTCGTCCATTAAATTTCTTATTATTTAATTAATTATTCTCTCGTCCACTAAATTGTTGCCTGTCACAAATTTAGCATTTAGCCTATTCACAGGATTTGTATTCGCGGAGGACAGTCCAAAGTGAGAAGACTAGGGCGAGGAAAAAGGAAAACATCACAGAAATGCACACTGTTTAAAATAAATCCGCAATTTTCCAGAATCCCCGCATTTAACGCCCCACCCTGGCCATCCCTGGAGCCGCGCCTGTTGGCAATCATCGGCGCTGTTGCCAGTGCAGCAGGTGCAGCGTTCCACCTTCATTTGTCCGCCTCGGCGGTGCCGGCGCGCCGCGTCGCCTCCATTTATCGACAGCTATCGTGGGCACTGCGCCGCCTTCCAGTCTGCGGCACCCAACCCCCATTGGTCCAGCACGTCCACTCGCTGCCAGCGCGGACAGCACGGTCGATGGCAGGGTTGAGGTCTGAGAAGCGACGAAGATTCGCGACAAGTACAGTGCTCTTTTCCAATGTAATAGCATCCTAGTGAGATGTTTGGTTTAGAACGTCATGGACTGTTTACCTGAGTAAACAGTAGGGATTCCTCAAGATTAAAATGAGTGAAATCGAACTCTCCGTTATCTGCCACATCGAGCCCTTGTCATCATGTAAGAATCTTTGGAAACCGCTGTGCGTCCGACTTTGACGATACACCATCCATGGATGACTGACAAGCGCGAGAAATTCATCTCAAACCGACACTCCATGAGACCGAAGCAATTCACCGCATGAACAGGTTCTTGTTTGGTAAATATCACAACCTCCCTTCAATGAGATAAGTAGTGCTGCATAAGCTGGCTAACACGTGCATAAAAAATAAGACTACAGAAGATATACATATCGCGGGACACGTTATTCGTATCACTCGATCTCCATGGTAACAGAATACCAGCCACTGTTGTGTCAAGGAATGCCAGTAAAAAGAACGCACGCGCTAAATGGGAAACGAGAGGCTGCCGACGGTGGTGACATAGAGGCAGGGTCGTCGGCAGCGACGACCCTGCGTCGTCAACGGCGCGCCGCTCTGGGTGGGTGACTTCGGCTGGCGACACGCCGCAAAAAACAGGGTTCCACCGAGCCGTTCGCCGTCACCCCTGCCGCTGCGGGGATGAATGAGGGTCGCATGGCAGGCCCGCTTTGTGCTGGCACCCTTCTCACGGCACGGCGGCGCGACACACCCCCGCCCGCGCGCCGACCGCAGTCATGTGCTTTATTGAACGTCAGCAGGGAAGTGTCTGGCGCGGCGTCGACGGCGACGGCAGCGAGCAGATGGCGCCCGGCGGCGACACACAAACAAACGGCCGGGGCTGTGTCGCCGCCGCCGCGGCGGGTGGCCCTGCTCAGGTCGCATCGACAGCGTCGACGGCGACGACGCGCGCCGGCTGCACGCCGCGCCGCTGAGGCGAGCCGCATGGCAGCCGGTCTCCGACGCAGCGGGGAGCCCGTCGGCTATACCGTAGGTGTCACCCACATAACCCTGCTGAACGACCCAGAGGTCCTCGTAGCGCCCCAGCCAGATGACAGTTCAGGAAAAAGGCTCCAGCATAACTGGAACAGCACACGTGATTTTTCCCGCAAAAACAGACTGAAAAAATCCTGAAAACGTTCATAATCTTCGGCACAGGTGATAGCGTCTTCCCCTCCCCCTGCGAGATGAACCCATGGCATCGTTTCCGCCGCGAGTTCGACACGTGTGGACACTAATCGGCAGCGACGGTCGGCCGCACCGGCAGCGACGGCTTCGGTTACCTCATTTGTAGAGGACGCGGCCAGATCCATCCGCCTGACATGCTAATATTTTTCATGGCGCGCCTCAGCGCATTGACAACAGGTATTCGTCGGCCATTAATATCAGCCGTCTGCGGTCGGCCAGGGCGGTGTCGCGTGTGGGAGGCTCACCTCCCTCAAATCGACGCCAGCCTCGTCCGAACGACGGACGTGACTGCGAGTTCTGACACAACAAGGGTCACGTGAGAAACATTCCCGTTTTCCAGACCCCGAATAGCCCATTTGCCTCCTTGCAAAGCGCGGTGGTTCATAAAGATGGACAATAACAAGATCAATAGAATCCGGAATGCGTGCCTTTGAGCTCATTGAGCTTGCAACCGGAAAGAAGTAAACCAAACAAACGTTAATACATAGCAGCCCAGTGTGGACGGCAGCACCATTCAATTTGCAAAGGTTTTCACATAGCTAATCTCAGTGGTACGTTCTAGCAAACAACCCATGGACAGGGATCTGCTCTCGGACAGATCTGCGCCATACCAGAGCCGGTCAGTTTTTCGTGTACCGCTGCCAGCTCCAGTGTTGAACCTCCGTCTCATAATTCCGCCATCGTTGTGCCGGCTGAGGCGGCGTCATCAGCCGGCGCCCGGAGGCGGTTTTGGCCGCTGCGCCGCTTCCGTGGCACGCCCGGGCCGCCAGGCGGGTCGCCGCGTTCACACATTTGCGGCGCGGCCACCGGATACAGACCATCGGCGGTCGCCTCTGCAAGCCCAGGCAGGCCGCGCACCCTCCCACGGTCCGGCTAACCATTCAGACTCGCCACAACGCGGCAGAGACGCCCGCCGCAAACGCCCCCAGCCAGGGAAAGACGCCAGACGGAACACCCGCCGACGACCCAGCTCAGAGGTTCCACCCGGCGCCCAGTACAGAGCGGGGTGAGCTCTGGAGCTGAGTAAAGGGTGGAGGTATGCAGCCGTCAACGTTCCTGAGGCGCGCGCACAGGAGACAGTCACTGCATCGGTGGTATGTGGGAAGTACTGTCGAAGCACGCTCAGCCTAGAGCATAGCAGAGTGGATGAATTGATGGAAACACTTGAAAAGGGCACCCAGCCGAGATCTCATAGCAATAAGTAAAATAACATGGCTTGAAAAATGTTGCGGTTTAGCAATGAAACGGCTGAAGGGTTTGGACACAATTATATATTGGATGCTTTCCAGGAACTCTGGAGATGTTTTACTTCATTACAGGGGGTACAACCCAGCTTGGGAAGGTGACAGCATGCTATCCTCAATTGGTCACATGAGAGGCGTTTTCTAGTGGTCTCAAAAAAACCCTCAAACAGCACGACAAAGAGGCTCCATTTATCACAGAGGTCACACTTGGTCTGTCGGCTTCCATCCACCCGTTCCCGCCGAAGCGAACAATACGCGTCAAGCCGCCGGTTAGAAGGCCCACCGGACCGACCAAACCCTCCTCCCACCTGGGGTGTAGGCGAGCTACATCACTGAAATCGGGACAGGAAGTGAAGTGTTTTAAAGTCACTCTGGCTATCAGTTCTGAGGCTGACTGGGAAAGAAACGTGGTTGCTATCAGCCCACAAAAAATATAAACTACAAATTAAGTGCTGTGTTTGTTAATAGCTAATTCCGAACACGGAGATGGTTACATTGTGTTTGAAATTACAGCCATTCTTCTGGAATTAGCTCTCACAATAGGAGGTGACCCAATCCATTAATATAAACTCTCCAACTACGGGATGCTTCCATAAAACACTGCAACACGATCACGTACAGCCTGTTAGCAGAATTTAGTCGCAGCACTCACAAGCACAACTCAGAAAACTCTTCCCTTCGATTGGCTGTGTCGAGCAATGTAGTTGGGGTCGAAATGAAGGTATTGTTTTGCAACGCACAGACACAGACCTTTTCAGAGGTTTAGTCAATTTCATCGCCTCAGGAACCATTACACAAAAAAACCTACCAGTGAATGAATGACATTCCAAATAGGGGAAATATTGAGGGATAACAAACAAAACTCACCAAACATGCATTCTCAAAAACGTTTAAAAAATATCATTCTCACCTGAGAAGCATGTTTTATATGAATCACGACTTACTCTATAAGAATCCCGACTTACTTAATCATGGATCATGTATGAATCACAAGAACTAAGAATTCATCATGGTATAAGTGTGAAAGACGCTTGTCCACCACAGTGTGCCAGGTCATGTATCAATTTCACTGGATTTGAGCCTACTTAAGATTGCATACAGCAGCTGGGCGGTGTACGAGATGAGGTCTGCCCACAGCTACCCTGGTTACCGGCCTCTGTATGTGATTGCTGAAAAATAACACAAATGCACATGTTGTGGGTGGATGGATTATTTAGCAAACGTGATGGTATTAAAGCAAAGTTACCCATCATAGTACTGTCAGAGGCTGGTGACGAAAGAAGTATCAGTAAGGAAGTAAGTAAGTATATGTAAGGTAGACGTATGTTCATAACAACACAGTTGTCAAGAGAAGCTTAGGTACATCTTACATTGACAACTTATTGGAAATTTCTTCGTAAAATGACCATTATTAGTTGGGAACGAATCACGCAAACCGCCACGAATTAACAAATAACACCGCTGCTGATTTTGGTTTCGCTGAACAAAGAATCCTGGTAAACAGCTAGAAGCCGTAATAATTTCTAGCTTATTTAATGATCATCGAAAAGTAAGGCATTAGACAGGCAGGAGCTGGGTTGCATGAATCTAAGCGTTTGTCCCCGTTTTATAGCAATACCTACGTTGGACTTAATGCAAGTCACTAACATCTCATCCGGAGTTTTACTTAAATTCTAAATTACAGGGTCAAAATCAAATTATTTTCCCCTCAATTAAGGATGGAATTTTGAATCTGTTTGGAGCTCCAAAGATATCATATTTCTATTACATTCAGAATTGCTCTTAATACCTTTAGGATATTTTGATTACCAAAACTGACAAGATATTCCGTTTTGTGGCGATAGCCACGGCTTGCGCAAAGGCATGTGAATATATCAGCCGGAACAAAAAGTAGAGCAAATAAATCACCACATCAATCAACCGAAGCAATGGCTTATTTTCTGTTTGGACTTCATCAAAAAGCGATGGATGATAATTAATATGATTGAATTACGTCTAACATTGGTATTGCTGGAACATGAGATGAACGCTTAGATTCATTGATCCCCATCTGCTGTCAGCCTGATAAAAAACTCCCAGCTAGCATAAGAATAGATTAAATATTAGTTTTTTTTAGTTTTTTTCCTTCAATTCCCTTGATTTTCCCATTTCACGCGAGGAATATCGAATGTAAAATATAATTTCATTGGTCAAAATATCGACAATTCATACGGAATTCTGGTGCACCAGCAATGCTTTTTCACTGAGAAAAATTTAGTTCTTAGGGTTAAAATTCAAGGCCACAGCCAGAAGTGAAGTGATCAGAATGGTATATTTCTGCAAAGATGACATTTGCACACCGAGCCTTAGAGTGTCAATGACAGCTAACCATGTGGTCAGAATTGGTCACTTAGTGGTAGGTAGTCAAACCGCTGGCGTAAAAACATCGTTTTTGTATTTCTGCACCTGTTTTCAACCTTTTGATTAAAGTATGTCTCCAAGGGCTGAAAAATGTGCAGAATGCATTGGTACATCTGCGGAGCCCCCAGTTTAACATGCAGCCCACCCCTTCTCTCAAGAGCACTGCATTCTAACGCGGCTGGCTGGCAGGAATGGGCATCCTGCAGAAAGCCTTTGCTGTACTTAAATCGCCACTCAGGGTCAAAAGAGAGAGTTTGCGAGGAGCACGAATGTCACGGGAATCATAGAACAAAGATCGGCGGACGGGTGCTTATAGCTGTCCTTGACTGAGTGAGGACGGGCTGCCACATACAGTCCTTTTTATGAGCCTCATCAAGGGTGCTTTGGAAGCTTAACATTACGCAGCCAGTCTCTTCAATGGAAAATCAGCAAGAGAGGATGATGTCAGTAACATTTGCAAAGGAAAACTATGCAAGAGATCGCTTCAGAAAAATTTCAGTACCGCAGAGGGTCACACGTTTAGTAAATCGTTATTTCTACGGCTTAGAAAACTCACAAAATTACCAAACGGCCGTTATTGATGTCAATGATTTCTGCCATAATCAGTCGCACAGGTCATTTTTTCTGACAAGCCTGAACATATTATCAAGCTATTCGAAAACAGACTTCCATTAGCGTCAAGCCATAGTTCCGAATACGAATTAAATTGAAATTTGTTTCAGAGTAGTGCACTTTAGTTCCAACATCATATAAGAATTGGGAACAATTGGCCTTTCTTCTTTATTCTCCAGCTTTATCGAGAGATCATACCGTAAAGCCTATTAAATTCCTAGCAACTTAAACGGCGGCAACGACAAAAGAAGCGGGGGCAGCAGTCAATCTCTAATATCCTGTCGATAAGAAATATTTCCCCTAGAAACAAAACTTCTCCTATTTTGGCGCTATTATACCTCCCTCACATACCAGTTACACAATTTTCCGGTTTTCAGATTTGCTTGAATCTATATTTTGCAGTGAAAAGTGGGGTACCAGCCCAATGGTCCTCCCTTTTCTGACGCGTGCGCCTACTAAAGCTCAAACATGAGACTAATCGAACGTTACGGTGTTCATCTTTTCTGGATGTTTACCTCTACAGTAGACATTTCATCGGACGTCGGAAAATATGCTCCGAGCAAGCAAGATACAAGCGCACATCCATAGCATCGTGAGATGCCAATGCCAAAAAGGCATTCACGTCAACAACACAAGTCACTGTACTTACCTTCTTTCCTCATGCCGACTTTGAGACATTTTCGAAGTCGACAAAACTGGCACTGGTTTCTATGATGAGTGTCTATGGGGCAGTTCCGATTCCCTCTACACGCGTAGGTAAGGTTCTTCCTCACACTCCTCTTAAAGAAACTCTTGCAACCTGCGGTCAGAAAAAGTACAATTAATAGACTATGAGCACACGCCAAGCATACGGTAGGAACAGTTTATAAAAGCTGAATTAACTAAAAGCTAAGCGTTGATTTCATTGGTAAGTGTTCTATGGGTCGAAAAACCATGTGCACTGCCACAAAAATCATTTAAATGAAATGGAATATTCTAACCAAACATTGCCACCTTTCCTGTCTGTTTACTTTTCTTGAACATCACAATTTTACGAATCTATCCAGCAGACATTCTCAGGAATGAATCTTCCACAACCGTAAACCCTCCCAACGACGTTCTTCCACAACCGTAACCCGTCCCAGCGCAGTTCTTCCACCGCCATACCCCTCTCGGTGCGTTTCTTTCACCGCTGTAAACCCTCCCAGTGCGGTTCTTCCACCTTCATAAACCCTCCCAAAGCGGTTCTTCCACCGCCGCAAACCCCTCCAGGTGCAATTATTCGACCTTCATAAACCCTCCCGGTGCAATTATCCCACCTTCATAAACCCTCCTGATGCGGTTCTTCCACCGCCGCAAACCCTCCCAAAGCGGTTATTTCGCCACCGAAACCCCTCTCCGTGCAGTTACGTCCGTGCCAGTTACACGCTCACTGGTCTGCAAGTTAAAGTGCGACATTTCCACAGTTCAGCCATGCGAGTGGCTTCTAACGATCAGCCAATTAGATGGTAATTAGGTCCGATCCTTCCAGCATGACAGTCAGCCCTGCGCGCCTCGCGGCTTCCGGAGGAATCGATGGGAGGGTAAATAACACTGCACTTAACTGAGGTGGACAGGAGCTCACCGCTGCTACTTCAGGTAAAGAGGGGTAAAACATACCATCGTGTTTGTTAAAACAGCATATCTAATGGGGGTCTATGTCGCAGCCGGTTAGCGCGCGCGCTCGTTCGGGCCCAATGGATTCTGGGTTCGGGCCCACTCAGAGACAGGATTTGGCGCCCTGTCATTATAGCTCAAGCAACGGGGGAGAGGGCTTAATCCTCTCTCCCCTCCTATGCCACATGACCTAAGCAGATGGTGCATCGTTAAACCCCTTAAACTATTAAGATATATAATGCACAACATAGGTTCCCCCTTGTTTCATTCAACGGGAAATAAAATCACACATTAAAGAACGACAATTTTCATAGCATACCCCTCCCCAATAATTTTAAGCCCTGCAGTAAAGATAAAATTGAGGATTCAATAAGAATACAGTTAGATTTCCATTTATTTAATATTTACAAGAAACCATATGCGCGGGAGCCGAAAGCGCACGGAAGCTATGCCACCTCTCCCCTATTCCTGAGTCTTTGCCATTCACATTGACATCACCTGGTGAGACTTCAAAATCAACGTCATGTCCAGTCTAATCACACATATCATCCATCATACACTATTAAACAAGAATACACTGGGGTAGATATGTGTTTAGTCGGCCTTCGTTGACCACAATTACGGAGGTAGATACCAGGGGTAGAAAATCTATCAGCCTGCCATTTTAAAAGGCGACAGCTGAAGCTGAGCTCAAACACAAAACGGTCAACATTTTTCTCTAGAAAAATATCAGAATAATTAATAATGGAAATTGGCACTTCTTATTTCAACTCACGACGGTTGTCACTAAATTGGTCCGTAAGTAGTTGGTATCTAACCCTAAATTGGCCCCTAATCATTGGTTTCCTGCTGAAGCAAAATGCACCTTCGATGAACAGAACAATATATCTAACGATAGGTCAGAACATTTGTTCGATCTGTTGGGTTCAGAGAATAAGTCGCCCAGGAGAAGATCTACATGGGTAATTCGAGGGAGAGGGACAAAAAATCGCAAAAAGCAGCCGTTTTGGAGAACATGCAGAAAATCGAGCAAAATAGAAGGTTTGAAGAAGGAACGTTTTTGCCCTGCCCCTTGGATCCGGCAGGGCCCTCAAAGTCATTCAATTAAACCCAGAAGGACCACCATTGACTTGGCATTGCCTGTTGCCAATAAAAGGTAACAAAAGGCAAGTCACCAATTCCTCCGGGGCTATACCAGGAAACATACTAAATTAATTTTCTAAAACCGGACACTGGATAGGGACCATGTTTGAATATAAGTAACAAGATAAAGCAGATCTGATGCTTAATCCTTTTCCTATCGATTATTTAGATCATATTCCAAGTAGATTAATTGCACGCATAGGTCACGCATAGATTAATTGCATGCATTTATCGCGGGAGGACTTGCTATGCAATTTTGTGTCGTATATGCTATAGAATAACAATGAACCATCCAACAACATCTAAGTGGAACTTCATCTGTCCTCTTTAAACAGAACTATCCCCTCAGTTACAGCCAATAAATGTGTTTTACTGGCTTAGATGCATCTATTCAACATTTGTCTAGAAAATGACAGGAGGCAAGCCTAAGTTCAATGTTGGCCCAACAATATCCATACTTTCTTAGAGAACGCCTAGCTTTCATTAGAATGGCCAGGGACTTTCTTAAATACTTTAATGCGGCTTTAGAGTATTTCATAGATTTAAGCCAGTCAGCAAATCGTGGCATAAGACTTGACCAGGTGGGTAGGGTTGGTCACATCCTACCCAAAATGGGGCAAAAATTTTGCCGGTCGCTCAATTTTTCCCACTTGGGCATAACGTTGTCATATAATGCGAGTATTCTGTTTGACAGGTTTAAAACGAGCCACAACAGAAAACGGATTCTGAAAACAGACAGAATTTGTTTCATTTGATATCATACATTATTCTGTGCTTTCCAGTTTGGCCCAGCCTCTTCCTGCCCCAAATGTGGAACAAGCTGCCCTAAATCAGAATGTTTTACCAAAGGGTCGCTCCAACGAGGTCTTGCTGAAACCTGCCAAATTTTTCATACTGGTATTTCAGATGCAACAGGTTGTTTCACTAACCAGTTAGGTGCTGAAACAATTCTTCCTCTCAGTGTGATAATTCCATCAATGACGTGTCACAACCACAACTTTTGCAGTTGGTGCGTCATTTCCAGTTAGACATTTCCAATTGTGCCACAGCAACAGCTTACTGGCCCCTGGGGATTACACCTAAAGCTCTTTATCGCTTGAATCGTATCAAATCCTACGAAATTGATTCGTTAGAGACATGGTGTCAACTGATCACGCATGCCGGCATACAGCCCAACTATAAAGATGGTAAGAACTCACCAATTAACACATTTTGGAGCCTCCTAAGTAAAATATGGTCCTACCGCTATGCAAATAAGAGCTTCTTTTAATCATAGCTCAAGTCATTGAGGTCGCTAATACATATAATTTATTATATGTTGCACACCTGTAGTGATTTGGATCAAAACTAGTCCAGAAATGAGAGCACAAGCAATTAGGTAACACGTAATACTGGGCGCACTAATTATCTGCCCAGAAAATGGTAATCCCTGAATAACTGTGGCTTCTTTGTTGCAAACGAAAAACCGACCATTCTCAGGACCAAGGTTACAGCAATGTGGAGAAATATGTATATAGGTCACCACATCTTCAGATCTTATCTGAACACGACGATTTTAATTTAACATAGTAGCTCACAGGTAATAAGCTTATTATATTGTGGGGATGATAGAACATAATGAATACTTTAACCCATTAAGAAATTATAAATAATTTTCCATTCTCATTAATAAATATAGTTTGTCTTATACAAAAAACGTAAGCTTACATTTTTCATTACCAGAGTGACAGCTTATGCTCAAGCGGTTGCACGATGGAAATAAGTGTTAGACATTGACAATGACAAAAGGAAAATTGACAGTGGTTACTTTTAAATCGTTAAACCATCTGCGTAATACTGCATCTCCAGTCGGATATTGAACTTCTGAACTTGCTATCATCAAGCACTATAGACGGCACCATTGTAAAGCCGAAGAGTTCGCATCCTAATGAGGATAGTCCAGTCTTTAATTTTTGTTAATTGTTGTTGGGACCATAAACGTCATCGTAGCGCATTCAAGAAACTTATCGCCATCTGGCATGTACAATTCGTATTTAAGACCTGTGAACTTCTGATGTGATCTAAGGTGTTAAAATATGAACAATAAAACACAGTGCTTAATTTCAGCCCCAAAAATACCTTGTGACCACTTCAATTTTACAGATTTGCTATAGAACCTTGAATCAATACCCAAACATCGGAAAGCTTAGGAATTCGCAATAAGCTATGCATAGAAACAGTAATAAATTCTAAGTAGTAGCCTATATATACTGAGGTGATGCGTGGAATCGATTTAAGCACACGTATTGCAGAGAGGTCACGGGCCTTCCCCGGGGCCGGTCGCCGCTGTTCAACATCAGCAGTGTCCGATTTACACTCCGCTGTAACGGCATTACGAGCTGCGCCAACATATATTCATGAGGCCTGTACTGATAACGCTCGCCAGACTCTTGGCGGAGGGCATAAATCTTACACGTGAGCCCTGTTGGTCCTACTTATGTTGGGTTAACGGTTTGCAGGACCTTGATGGCTCTCGGGCCCTTGCGCAGCAGTATCTATCAGCTTTTATAAATAGAAAGTAGTGAGACACATAATCGAAATGCTAAACAGGGACAGAAGTGCACTCCTTAGCAGAACAACAATGTGACGGGAGCCTGGGCCATATGGAGCATATCCCTGCACAGTATTCAGCGTAGATCAGTGCAATACACATCCCTTAACATGGCCTGAACAAGAATGCCAGCCTCACCTCATCCTTACAGAATCATTTTACAACAACTGTATCTGTATGATTCTCGGATCATAAGATTAGGAGTCAACAAAAGAATCCCAACAACATCTGTTTCATGATCAAATAGTTGCACTTTCCGTGCATCAAATTCCAAACTGGAGCGTATCATGGAAACCTCGGGTCACAGTGGATGCCTGAATAGAACCAAGACTAGATGGAGCTCGCTCAAACATTAGATTTCGCAGTCGTGATAAGAAGGAGAAATGAAAGAAGAGTTAGATCAAAGGGTGAATATGAATTCACCAATCCAAATAGCAGCTCATAGGACACTCTGTGTGTGTAAGCAACAGACCTCTTCTTATGATCAGTGAACAGAGACTCCTGGTGAGACGTACCGCAGCAAGATAAACAGACTACTTTCAGATCGCTAATTCTAACATGAGAAATAACACTGCATAACGCCCGACCATCACAGTCAAACAAAATATCATCATTTGCCCATTTTAGTTTGATAACAATATAGACTTTTCACAAGTGCACGCGGAGCACGCAACCAAACTTCGAAGTGACGCACATGGTACAGGATACAAGCCATATTGGATGAAATCAGTAAAGTTAGTTTTAGTTTGAATGCTAGGTCTGCTGAGGTATTGTTTAGAACGGTGCTCGAGATTGTTACCCGGTGGGGAATGGCTATTACATATATGGCCAAACCCATGGGACTGCGCTGCAGATTCCACATAAATGTCGAGCGAGAAGCAGTATCAAACTCTGTTTGGTAACATATGTTTCATCGGGGGCACACCCAATTGTAGGAATTTAAAGCTCGAGGAAGACATCAAAGCTCGCAGTCTTAAAATAGACCAGACCTGATCCGAAGGCAAGGTCTACGGAATAGGACTTGTATTTAGAAAACAGCTCAAAATAAAGATTATCATCTCACTGCCAAACTTGTTGCAATAATAACTTTTCGTCACCTGAAGGTGATGTTACACCACGACTGTATCGCTTGGGGAACTCGATGCGGACAATTGAAAGCATTTCCAGCAGAGGCTGACAATAATGCTTGACCTGCACGGATCGAAGCTGAGAATTATCAAGATTATGGGTAATATCTCTCTCCATCTGAGGTCACTTCTCAAGTAGTCGAGCGCTCATGGAACTGATCTCCATATCAATTCCCCAGATTCTATCTGCCACAAGTTTACCCGCCATGAAACACAACCTAAAATTTTGTATTTATTTGGCACAGCACTCTTATAAGCACAAACAAGGGTGCAAAGTGGTTGCTTAAGCCGTATCAAGCAAAATTAACGGAATCACTGGCAGTTCAGTGTAGTTGAAACATGTGAAACCTACGGTGCCAGGTCACGAATAATCCACCTGCACCCTGTGCCCCTTCGTTTCATTCAGACGACACTGATAAAACATACAGGCGGCCAAATCAGCATCGCAAGTCTCAAATCTGATGGCAATCAATGTTCTTCTAAGAAAAAACAGCTAGCCAAGAATGGAGAAACAAATGAGGTCTATTGAAATCAGAGCCTTGGAGTTAACCGACATTTTCAGTGCAATGGGGTGTAGGAGAATACTGACGAGCTATGCCACCTCCGCATCCAGTGCTCAGGGTTTAAGCTTCTTAAAAACAATACACTTTAGAGAACGGCTGAAAAGTCACATTTCCAGATAACGTTGTTTTTGGATTGATTACAGAGACGCTGACATTTGGTACATTAAAGGGAGTGTCCCACTTTAAAAATGCGTTTTGAACGAGCTGTGAGAGTAGTTTGGCAGAGCGTGTCGAGAAACCATTTTAACGTATTTCATTTATCCCAAGGCCCTCTATATTAAATTTTCGCACACTAAAGTTAAAAATAAAGAGGGATATGTCGCCATTTCGAACAATGCAGGAGTCGTTTTCCATCTGGCAGCGCATGTCACATCATTCATGTTAACAAATGGCATCGCCTGCGTAACGTTTCATGCTGTAAGCCGCCGCAAGCACCCATATTCGTACTTACAAACGACGCTCAGGTCAGCCCAGAGTAGTGAGAAAAATGGTGATATTTTTGTTTTGAGCGATTGAAAGTGGGCTAAATGTGCTTTCCTGATTTTCAGATCTATCTTGTCCATAACTAGCCCTTTCTAGAATTTCAACAAAGTGGTTAATTCCCGTTTAGTGTGTTGAACATGCCGGGCGCATGGAGAAGCAAGGGCGTGACGCGGGGAAATAAGGTTTTAACGATTCCTAATAGTTTGATACTATTCCATACCACAGAGAAAACAGAAGCCGTGTTTTTATCATTCATTCGGACTCGGCTGGGAATTCATTAAGAGTCATATTGGGTAGCACTATTACCATTGTTTGATCCATTTAGCTACCTCCTGCTTTCTCAAACACCTACGCACTTCACACACCATGAGCATCATTATTGAGAAGGATACTTAGGTCCTGAAAAATATAAATACCTACGGAAAAACGGAATTATTCTTAAGGTGAAAAAACCAACTGATTAGAGAAAAATAATCCCTCAAGGTGAATACTATACAATTCACAAATAAGGAACGATACAATTGGCCCACTCGCTTCTTTACTGAGACTCGCGACGTTTACATTGGGCTGGGACTGGACTGGACCGTGGTAGCTTCCGATCTCCCCCGAGGAAAAACAGGCAGAACTTATACACTAGGACTGCTCGCGCGCACTCGACAAACTTTATTGGAGGTGAGGTTGCCAAGTTTTCTTAGCTGTGCAGACCCAAGTTGAATCCGAAAAAAACAGAGCCAAGGTATTCTTGACTAGCCCTTTAGCTCAAATGCTAGCTTTAGTGTTTAGCCCAAAACAGTCATTCTTCGTTTCTCCACTTTTTAGACAACATTTCTCATCAGACTTTTCAAATAGAAAATAGTTGGGCCCATTCGACTTTCTGAATGCAACATGGCTATTTCTTGTTCAGATAGATCTGGCAGTCCTCTCTCCACCTCAATCAGTGGAAGGAGCGGGAACAAACCCAAATCAATGGGTCTGTGTGTTAGGATTCTTGAGCGCTTCAGCATCTTGGCTATCGGTCAGGTACAGTTGCAAAATTCAAACCAGCAGCTTCTGGCTATGCCGCATGAGGAACTTATGCCCATGGGTGGATCTGGGGAGCAAACGAGGCCATTTTCTCCTCCATCCCCAGTTTCACCAGTTTAGTTAAGAATACATGTTTTTCACAATATTGGGTCTCTTTGCCCTCCACTCCTTGCTACAATACCAACGGGATAGATCCGAAACTGCCAATATCTGTGTACTTGCACAACTCAAAGGAGAAAACTCCCAATTTTTTACCTTTTACAAAATAGGTGTTGGACCCGGAGTAAATCCAAAACTGTTGCAAAACGACCTGTGCCACAATGTCCAGGTTTCAAGTCATGGAGTCGGAATATCATTCATCTCGGCGTTAGTCAAAGATCCGGAATCCCGCCAGGGCACGGAGCCGCCCACTTCCTCAAATACTCCTCTGTAACAAGCAGCCGCGACACAATGGTAACGCCAAATTCCAGGCGTAATAGGAAAGAGGATTCAGAAAGTTCGAGGCAGGGCAGCCTTCACCAAATCCCGCCCATTGAACCGGCTGCGCTGATGAGATGCCAGCAGCCGGAGACCCGCCTGAACTGTGAGTTCTGACGTGCCCTCCACCTCATTAGCTGCCCCGTTACTCGCGGGCGAAAGACCAGCCAAGGAGCAATGTGCCCAGTTAGCCGCAGGCCAGACCAAGTGGGCGCCGGCACACCCTGCTGGACGCCGGGCCAGGGACCATGGTACTCCAGCGCTCCCCTAGCGTGATCGCATGGGCTGCACTGGCCAGCCGATCGGGTCCCCGGGACTCGACAGCGGCAAAGCAGAGGCATTTGCCGTGAGCGGGGTGGGTAGGCTCCGTCAAGACTGGCCGATAGGCTGCAGAACCGGTGCAGAGCAGCGCCCACCAGCCCACAGCCAGGTTATTTGGGACTTGACCTTCTGGCGCGGCCGGCGCGCCGGCTCACAGGGAGGACTCGTGATAAGTATCACCACAAAAACCAGCTTCGCCGGCGCCCGGGCAGAAATTAAATTAGAAAGGCATCTTGGCTGGCTTACCTTCGCACGTGAATTGTCCGTAGTGTTTACCGCTGGACTTGTCGCCACAAACGGAGCACTCGATGTTCTGGCCATCCTTTGACGGACTGTTGGGGTCCTGGCTCTGTGTCGGCGTCTGCGTAGGTGTCAGCTGCTCCTGACTGGAGTTGTTCTGGGGTGTCGTCGGGGTTAACGACAGTTCGCGCGACACCGGGGTCACCGACAGGTCACGGGTCAGGTCATCGGTGGTCGGCGCCAGGGGGGCCGACTGCTGCGACGGGTCGCGCCACCCCGAGCTGGGAATGACCAATGCCATATTTGAATCGACCATGGGTCGAAAGAGCGTCTTCGGGCCGCGCTCACTCAGCCCCCACTCCAGTGCACCACGGAACGACTCCGTCCTCACTTACACACGCGACACGACTAGCAGCTCTCACGCGCGCGCCGGCTGGCGGAGCGACCCACACCGCGCCCGCACCGTTGTGCATCTGATGGACTTGCCACAACACGGGCTGAACCTTGACACCGGCTGCCCGTTGCCATGGCGACCGCTACCATATTTGGCGGGCGCATGGCAGGGAGGTTACGTGCGTCGAGCCCCGAGGCGAGGGGCATGACTGCGGAGCGAGATGCTGGCCGCTGATTGGCTGCAGCAAACATCTATTACCGTCAACATATTGTCTGCTGCGCGCCGACGAGCCGCTTGGCCGGTTCTTAAGTTAGCGTTGGAGCTGGTTCTGCTTGAATGGCGCGGCAGAGTGAGCACGCTTACAAAACCTGATGGGCCAAGATGTTATTCGGAAGCAAACACAACTAAACAACAAGACGCTCACTTTGCGTCAATGCGCCAAGTATTCAGTGTGTCAACATCTCTGTCGGCGGTGTTTCAGAAAGGCTGGCCGGCCGCTTGGCTATCAAAGAGGTCGGTCGGCGGAAGTCAGCCAATGGCGTGCGAGGTTGCGTCGATACCGTCGGAGGTGGTGCCCGGCCGCGGCCTCCGTCGCAGTCGACGGGCACGGGTCCCCGGGTGAGGGTCCGTGAGAGGATACATTTACGGCCCGTAGGGCGGGGGATGGGCATTCGACCAGAAGAAACGTTGTCTAGGGTGGCATGTTGTTCGCCCCAATATACAACGAGGGCCTTAGCCTCTCGGCACTGTGCTGTGCGTCGGTCCCATGCCGTATCTACCCGCTTTCCAAACAAGGAGCAGTCACAAGGACATTTCTGGGACCCACTATGTTAAAAAAAGATAGAAAAAAGTAAAGACAAGATAAAAGAATACATCATGTTTTCTTTCAATAGGTACCTGTAATTTTCAAAAGACACGTTGAAAATATGACTGGGTATATTAGTTAACCAGATATTGATTCATTGGCGGCGAAATGTGGGGGGGGCAGCGGGCACCACCATTGAGGTGCCCCCTCAAGTCGGCAAAGGTAGCAATGAAGCGGCGATTGGTACGGGCTTTCAGAAAGAAAATTTGAGTTTGTAAGATTTCTCACAGACCCAGAGAGTCTGACAGCAAATCCACTCTGTTGGTTTTCCTCATATATAATATGTTTTGCTCATAGAATCCTCCATCCCATTGTGTAGCCGGTTACATGACCAGGTGTATTAGCTTTTGAGCGCTGAAAATGATTGGCGTTAAATTTGGCCGTCGTTAACTAGGCAAGTGGGCTTAAGTAAACAACTGTCCAGTGTAAACAATGTCAGAGCCACTAACTTTAAACTGTTTCCAGTTTAAAAACTACAGTAAAAGGGATATAGCAAAAACTGTCTTTAGAAAAAACGTTAGCTTGGTCTTAAAAGAGGGGCAGCAAGGAAAAAACATACTGAAGTAGACATTTCCCTAAAATGTTTCGGCTCGTTCTCTTTTGAGTAGGAATAGTTGCTGAAGCACTGTTAGTAGTTGTTTCTAGAATTACTTTTCTTTAAAAAATACGTTTATGTAATAGAAATACCTTTCTATAATTATATTCTGTAATAATACCTTTCTATAACAATATTTTTGTGTAAATCGCACCTTTTTATGAAAATTCTTCCAACTATTCAAATTCCAGGTAACAAAAACCTTCACGGCATTTTGAATGAGATATACCAGCTAAAGAGGAGGTATATTTCACGACTTCGTAACGACTTACAACTTGACACTCCTTTAAATTTTTTTCGCCCGAAGCCGTGGCTGTGAAGCAAGTTGTTCTCAGTTCGACTGTTGGAGTCGGAGTCTCACTAAAGTCGTCAATGGACTTGTAGCGGAGACCCGCACCCCACCACCCGAACGAGCAACTCCCACAATGAAGGGTTGATTTAGAAGCCAAGGTTTAACGTCCCACAAAGTACAGGGACGGCCGCCCCGCTCAGGTTACCCTCTCACCAGTCAGTTGCCAGCCGATCTGTACGTCGGGTAAACTATTGAGCGCCGGAGCGTCTTAGGGGAACCGATCCCAAGCCTGGACATGCACTGCCACTGCATGCCTCTGAGAAGCGGGCCGGAGCCCAACGCGCTACTAACTGAGCAAACGGGGCGGCGTTTAGAAATAGCATAACCGTAGTCTTGTTTAGAATACATGTTTTCATAATAATTCCGAGGCAATGAATCCCAATCATGCAAAGATGCTAATGATGGTGATAATGGAATAGGGGAGGGCATTGTGGGGCTGCCTCCCTCCCCACTCTTGGAGAAAATTCCCCAATTTCATTTAAACTGCGGAGAAATTTGAAGGTATCAAGCAGGCAGAATCCGACGAGTTTTGGAATGAGAAGTGAGGTTTTCTTGTCAGCAGGAGGTGGATAAATCTACTTGGCCCTTTCACTTATTACTGGTGGCGACCTTCATGAAGATTATAAGGCCTTGTGGCCAGGCCAAACAACTTTTAGCTGTTGATGTTATATGATCAGGAAGCAGCAGTTTCAGCTGCCAGACTCTGAATTTAGCAGGACATTCGTCTTAACATTTAACTATTTTCTACAACCTAGTCTCATGGAAGACGAATAAAAACAAGGAACCTATGCCACGGCAACGAGAAATGAAGAGCAATAACAAAACACTGGCTTTGCTTCCTTTTCCCGCCTTAGCCTCACTACCTGACACTTATGGAATGGGGAAGCATGTGCATTATCATCGTTTAAATCGTTAGCTCTCGGCACTGATAGCGAAGACGCTAGGCTGCTGTGAGGTGGTGGTGTTTGAGGAGAGTAGCCACCTCCCAGCAATGATGTTCAGGACCTAAAAGTATCCTGAAAAAAATGATCTCGTTAATCAGAAAAAAACTGTGGTTAAGTTCATGTTAACCGGGTCTCCCTTGAAGGAGGATTCGGAAGAGGAGACTGAGCCACCCCGAAAAACACTGGATTTTTTAAAAGCACATCGGAAAAATGTGTACTATTTTATAATACCGCTGTTTTACAACGGGCTTGGAAAATAGATACAAATCTAGGAGCTCCTTGATTCTATGAAATTCTTCCATGAAGCCTACTTCCGAAGAGCCATGAATTGACGATCGTAATGATAAACCAAGCTCCTGTAATCAGATTGAAAACAGCTCGAGAATGCGTTGACATTTTCCGTTTCGAACTCCCGGCGTGTCGAACTGGTTCTGATGCCTGACTTCCCAGTCACAGCCATTTTACGCTAGGCCGCAAACCTTCGGGACTGAAACACGTCCAATATTTATGAACATGGGCTACCGCTTGCACCTTGTAATAGACGATCAGTGACTAGCCTTTAAACAAGGCCGTGTGTGCAGAAAATTTAACATGTATTGGGGCAATTTCTGTTTTAACGTGTGAATTATCAGATTTTCGGCATAAGTTATCCGTATCATTAATTGTCATCATTTTTAACCGTTTTAGTTAATGAATAGCCTCATGTCGAGGTGTGCGCACCCCGGTGTCACTCAGGGGCACAAAAATACAGAGGTGAATACATTTTTGGATCAACCGTTATTCGCCGAGGCAGCATTTGTCCTAGAATTCTCTTTTCTGTGGACATGCATATTAAAAGAACATTCCAGCAAACACAGATTGTCTTTTATCCCTCTAAGATAACTTAAAAGGAAGGAATTCAAAAGGGGGCGGGGCAGTGGAGTGGTCAGCCTAGCTGGCTTTCATGCAGCTGACCCAGATTCAAGGCCCTGGCAGCTTCCCTGAACAAGGAGCAAGCTGGCTACCGAGAAACTCTTCCAACAGGGAAAGAGTTGGCAACGCCATATGACCCTGGCAGTTGGTGCGTCGATATGCCCCAAATATAATATGGAAGTCAAGAAAAGTAAAAATCTGCATTCCGCTCAGCACCTTTTCCTACATATTGCCTGTCACTAACAATCTGTAGGTAAGTATTTATCTCTAGATGGCCAATGTGTACCTTTTTCAAAGTCAAAATTGGTAAGTTTGAGGAAATTTTGTGTCTTCGATCGCACGATAAGGAAGTGCTGTTTTCTGTGAAATTAACCATTGAACGATCCTCTAAGACATTTCCTGCTGATGAAATGGATCCTATTGGAGGTGCCCCTTGAAAAGCGTTCCGCCGCCACTGTATTAATCACATTACAAATAATTCAAAAGCATACGCGTCGGAATAAGTGGAGCCATGGGGCCCCACACCCCACTTTTGATATCAAATTCCTTATTTCAGACAAACTGGGGAAAAGTCATAAAATGTATAACCAGGCGGTATAGGACGCAGTATTGAACCCGAATCCGGTGGGTTTTGGGTTTCTGTCGCAAACAAAATCAGGAAAGTTTCTCGTTCAGTAGTATGCCAGAGATTGGATGGCCTCCTCACTTTTTTGGTGGTGGCTACGTTTCTCTTATAAATGGCATTGAAATTGTATTACCAATTCAGTTCGATCCGAGCATAGGGGGCTTTAATCCTTTACATTTCTCCGCATTGATATTCAGCGCTCAGGGACGACGCGGAGAAACATTTTATATCGATAATTACCAGACAAATCACAGCGGAAACATTACAAGAACAAAGTTTTCAATTGTCCCTTTTTATGTCTTGGAGAAATAGGGTACAATGTACAAAATACTAATCAATTTTAATACCGGGTGTTTTATAGACGAGACTGCTAATTCATTGAGAGGAATTACCTTATATTCATAAGAATAAGTAGTAGTAGAAGAAGTAGAAGTAGTACTAGAAGCACATGTATAATGAGGTCTCCATGAGGCATGCCTTTTCAGCCCTCAAGAACAAGCACACATAATAGTAAGCGCCTTTGCAAGCCAAACAGTACCTTATACATCATGATTGTTGTATATAACACTCCTTAAAAAATGAGTTCACTCCTAGCCTATCTTCTTTCCTAAATGCTTGCAATTTGCCTGCTTAACTGTCACTCATCCAACTGTTCCATGCTTCTGCCCTCCTGAAACGAAAACTTTGTTGGGCTTGCTCCGTTTGCACCCTTGGGAGTTCTAGCATATCGCGGTCGGTCCCGCGTGTGCTCCGGCTAGCGACTTCGGAGCGACGCGCAACTGATCGCGACAGTGCACTGCCAGAGTAGTCGGAGAGCGGTCTTTTAATCATCGATATGCCTCGTTTCTTCATCAAATCAGGAAACGTTGGCCAGCCCAGGGATTGCAGGGCTGGGGTGATGTACTCACATATGTTCAGTCCCTTGGCGTTGAGTGCGCCAAAATTCAAAACTTTTTGGATGCGATGTTTTTTTAGTGTTGTTGCAACCTCCCCATACAGTCACACAATTCTGGATAAGTGGGAACACAAGGGCCTGAACTAGAAGCTTTCTGGTGTCTGGTGGGATTTTGCACCTTAAGCAATATAATCCAGTGAAGATGCTGTAACAGCAGCGAGTTACTTGTGGCACTTGTTTTTCCCAAGTCAGGGCTGCGTCGACGTAGACACCGAGGATCTTAGCATGTGACGTGGGTTTGCTAAGGGTGGTACCGAACTGAGTAGTGAGTTTCGGATGATGAGATCAAGTGTTAAAGGCGTCTAGAATTTAGCAATACTTTTAAATAGGCGCTTATTCCGGTACCATGGAATTAGTATCGTTCGTCATCATCTTCATATTTATCATTATACCACAACTATCTATCGTCACTTAACGTAAAAGATGACTTATCCAGTTTGATGCTTGAAATAGAAAATAGCTGGTAGGATAAGGCTATATTTTTAGGACCTGCAAAGTTTCAGTCAATGCAAAAATTATCAAAGTTTTATAGCCGCAGAACGTAGTAATTACGGGTATCAGTCATCAACCACTACGACGGCTGAGCAACTAGCATAAGAGCCCAATCGGCTAACCGGTGCTGCTGCAGCTCTATGATTGATAAAAACATTCTGGAAATTTCACTAGCCATGTGCTTTTATTTGCGAGTCATTGTTAGTCTTAAATTAAGTTTCTCAAACTCACAATCACAAAATCTTAAATCACAACGTTGATTGCAATGTCATACCCGGTCCGACTATTTTTGAACACCTCGCAGTTCATGCCACTAATGTTTGTGCATACCAGACGCGGGAGCTCATATATGCAATCTAATGAAAATTAATATGCATGCTAGATTAACTGGAAAAATATGCACTCACTTCTGGAAATACCTATTTTCCGTTTCCGAAAATATGAATCACATCTTACGTATGAATAGATTGAAGGGAGTTTCCAAGTAAAAGCAAAGTACATAAGTGTGTCTTGGACAGCGATACTTAAGCACGAATACGTTTTGAAATTAAAGCTGCGTTTATGTGCTGTTCTATGTTTATGCGTAGTGCTGGTAGTCTGCTAAGAATTTTCCAACACCACATGATCAAAAGTATCAGTCAATCAAATGAGTGTTTTATCACGAGAAATTCATATTTCAAGTCGAAGCTTTTCTTGCATATACATGAAGGGATGCTGGTATTCAAGATACCTATACTTAAAGGTACGTTCAAGAGGTCTCCTTCACGCCTGATTCCTGAATCTGCTGAAAATATTGTGTTAATTGTGTTCCAAATGTAGAAGTAAAGTACCCTCGTTTTGAATATGTTTTTTATTCTGGATAGTATTAATACACCCTTGATACAGCCTGGATGGAAGGGGGAGGCGTGTGACGTCACACCGCGGACCGACCCTTGCCCTTAGAGGGTGTTGGTTAACTGATGGGGTTTAACGACACCCCAACTGCCAGGATTATAAAGCGTTGCTAACTCTCACCCTGTCGGGAGAGATTTGGGGGATCAGATCAACTTTTTCAGAGGCTCTGCCGGGACATGAACCCGGGACCTGTGGCTCACAAAACAGGCGTTCTATCACTGAGCCATGCATCCCCAGAGGGGGCTGGTTGGTATTCGCTTTATTTTGTCCTTCACAAATTTGTTATCCTTTGTGACCACAGAAGTAAGAATTCACCTACATTATGCTGCCCGTTGGTAGACCTGGCTTGGGGCAGCTTCTTCATCATTTTGAGCAAAGTAGGAAGATAGGTAAGGACGGATAAAGAATCTGGGAGAAAAAATATATCCTAGATTAAGTTAATTCTAGTGGGATGTATTCTGAGTGCTTATTCAACATTGTGGCGAAAACTCTTGTTGACAGAATTACAGGACACTAATTAAAGGAAAAGTGTGCGCTTTTTGCAGCATGATTTGAGCTTGGATTGAAAATAATTATTTTGAACATTTCTGCACTGTGCTCTCAAGGCATATTTTGGTCTGCAAAAGGTTTCTGCTATGTCAGGATAACGATTTGTCTGTATTGGGAAATCTAAGCAGATTTTCATCTCTGTCCTCGGGCGCTAGCCTGCTCTTCTATAAATTTGGTTTTAAATTTTCGTTTTCATTTGCATTCTGACTAGGAATGGCGCAGTGGTGGAGCTACACAGATTATTAGGGGAGGGGAAGGGCGTAAAGTCGTGAAAAATGTCCTTTGAAGAAGGCTGGGCGGAATCGTGGATTTTCGGAGGCAAACGCCCTTCCTCTAGGATCCGCGAGTGGAATGGCGCTGCTTGGGTTTTTATCTCTGGGGAACGTTTCTGTTCTCTGTGGGTGATTCGAGTTTACTATTTTGTGAAAGAAAAACGCTGCGTGATTTTGAGTTTCATTCTTTGTTTTGACCAGGAACAGACATTCTATTTTTTAACACAAATCTATTCTATTATGAAAGACTGGCAAAGAAGGAGTCACTAGTCGCTTGTAAAAGTCAATTATTTTTTCCTGGGTTGGACGGCGTCATATCTGGCCAGCGATCGGTCCAAATGCTTTTCGAAAAAAATCCGCAAAGAATGGAGTATATCTTGACCGCAAAACGTTCCAGATCATTTAAAGACAAGGAATTCTAGATAGCAGTCTCCTGGTTTTTCACTGTAGGCTGACGATAAATGTGCTTATTTCCTGTGAAAAGATCGTTGCGTGCGTAATAAGCAATCGTAATGAAAAAAGAACCGCTTTCAAGGCTCTCGCGAAGAAAAATCCGTTAGCCTGACCATATTCGAAATATGCTTCGCATATCCAATGTTCTAGGCTGACCCTACAGAGTGGTTGACTCTATATCAGCATTGTACGGGATGCAAAGAAAGATACCGCGGATCCCGGCCTCTTATATAAAACAGTTATAATAAGTTTCAACTCTTTGTGCCCCATGGAGTCTTTCATGCAGTTAAACGATAACGCATGTTACCATTTGATTTTTCAGAAACCTGGGAGAACTGTACCATAAAGATGTCTCCTACGAATTCAAAACTTAAGAAATACACTAAACATTTTTCTGCGTCTTGGCTACAATCCCTTATGTGATCAAAAAGGTAATTTCTGATCGCGAACGAGGGTGACAACTCGTCCACATCCACACCGAGGGCGACGACTCGTCCACATCTACACAGAGGGTGACGACTCGTTCACATCTACACAGAGGGCGACGACTCGTCCACATCCACACCGAGGGCGACGACTCGTCCACATCTACACAGAGAGCGGCGACTCGTCCACATCTACACAGAGGGCGACGACTCGTCCACATCCACACCGAGGGCGACGACTTGTCCACATCCACACCGAGGGTGACAACTCGTCCACATCTACACCGAGGGCGACGACTCGTCCACATCTACACAGAGGGCGACGACTCGTCCACATCCACACCGAGGGCGACGACTCGTCCACATCTACACCGAGGGTGACGACTCGTCCACATCTACACCGAGGGCGACGACTCGTCCACATCTACACCGAGGGCGACGACTCGTCCACATCTACACCGAGGGCGACGACTCGTAAAGTAACTTTTGTTCGGGCGACTTACCTCTTTTGCTGGGATGAATTTAGGCTCAGTAATAAATGCCAAGGATGGCTTCGGTAGTCGGGAAATAGTTTGCATGTTGAGCTTTAACTTCGCAACATCATATGTGCTTTTACATTACCTGTGTGCATAACAACTCCGCACGCAAAAGCGATGCAATGTTTTTCTACAAGGAAGGAAAAATCCCGAGGCCAAACTAAAGCTCGGCACCCTCCTGAAGCCACAAGTCCTATGCTCGATTACGAGGCTGTTATCTATTTCTGCGTCTAACTACTAACAAGCTAACGGGACACTACCCAGTGCCTCTCTGCCCAGAAGACTATCCTCAGTTCGGCTGTGTTTCCACATCAGCCTCATAACTCACTATCACTGCTGGTGGCCCCTACGTTAGCTCGTGTTCGTCCCGTTTGACCCGATGGCCCGCCGCTCAGCCGATTCGGCCGTGGCGGGGGGCTGCCTCGTGACCTGGAGGAGGGGACTCGTGACCCGTGACCGCACGGCCCTCACGCAGCCCCAAGGCGACATCGAAGGGTCAGCCATGCTCGTGACGGGCACAGATCGGGCCTGGGGAGCCGATCGGTTCCGCCGGAGAATGTGCACCCCGGGGTGTATCACGCGCGCCGGCGCATCATCACCTAGTAAGTCTTCCGGCCGTCTGGTGATGGCACATAGTGACTATATATCGGGCTGATGAGGTCGGCAGGGTCACCTTTCTTCAGTTTTCCGGGAATGCTGTCATTAGAACGTTGCGGTGGAGCTTTTGCTGGTGCTTGTAGTAGCAGTAGTAGTATTGGGGTTTAAGGGCATGTTAGCAGCTGATAGGCTATGTAAGCCCATAGTGTTAATACTCTGCTGGAATAAGTCCAGGAGATCAGTTCCCTTTCGATGATTGAATAACGATGCCAAAAAAGAAAGCATTATACCATCTAGAGCCACTAATACTAACAAAAATCAATATGCTATATGCAATATTGGTTCTAGTACCTGGCTTTGTGTGTGTGTGTGTGTGTGCATGTGTGTATGTATGTGTGTGTGAGTACGATGTTAAGCCGGCAATCATTGTCCTTATCCTTACTCTACCTGGAGGCTGTGAGCGCATGCGCCTGTGGCAGCAGCGGCCGCTCCAGGTAGAATCCCAACTACTTCGTCCTCACCTTTCCTCATCCTTACCGTCTCCTTTCATAGTTTTTTAACCACCTCATACTCATCACGGCAACACTTTAAAAGTCACCTCAATTGAGTGGTGTAGGTGTTTGTAGTATATGACTGAATGGTGAATCTTCCTTCTTAGGCTGAATAATCTTGCGACCGACCATATGAATTTTTGTTCTTCTGCTTCATGACACCAACTCGTAATGCAACAAAAAAACACAGGTAGCACTCTGGAGTGTCAAGTAAGGCCTTCAAAATGTTCACTAAACATCACCACAGGTCACCATAGTCAGTCTAGCGACAGTTGAAGGCAGAATTCTCCTGGTCGCACGGGTCTTTGAGTCATATGCCTTACTGCTGAACATAACAGAGTTTTGACGTTGTTAATTCTGCAGCGCTGTGCTAGTCGGCGCGGCCGCCCCCTGGTGGCCCGCTGACGCAGCAGTCTCTGCGGCTGCCGGCCTCCCCGGGGTCTGCACGACGCCGCTCCGAGCGTCTGCATGATGCACCGCAGGGCGTGTGAACGCCTGGCCCGGCTCATTTCAATCACACGACTCGCACGGGGGGCCGAACCGATCGCATTAGCACGGCGGAGCGGCGGCCGCCGCGCGATGGATGACCGCAGCTGTGGGTATTGTGAGAGCGAAGGTCAGGCCTGCATCGACTGGTGTCCTTCTTTGGTGATCAGCTGGACACCGAGACGCTCAATGGGAAGGTGCAGGTGGATTTATCAGAAAGCAGGCCCTTTGCAAGTATTGATGGCTCCGGTCACGGAGTAGACAGAGAGGACATGCAATTCAAGCCGAGATGCAGACCACGTTTTAGATCCGCTCGCCTGCACCATACTACGGAGACAAAGGAAGTGACAGAGTCATGTCTGTCTATGCATCGGCGATCTCGTAATCTTCCTATGCCGTATTTCAAGTAATGATACACACAGAGAAGAGACACAAGAGGTTGGAATGACTTAACGATTTTGATAGACATGCTTTCATTTCGGCGTCACATTGCGTTATAAGCGTGCCGTGCGTTGAATGACGTTCGTTAGGCGTCTGAACCTGTCGATTTCCCGTCGGATCAGTAAGGATTGGAACGGTATGTACACTTTAGACTTTTTGTGACCTCTATGTGAAAAATATCCCAAAACACCTGCGCATATCCAGCATTTCCGATCAGGGGGTGTAGCGGGGGGGGAGCGCCACTCGGACCAGGGGCACAACTTTTGGAGGATAAAATCCATCACGTTGGCACCAAATCCTATCGCGGGGACGCCGATAGTCGCATACTGGGTGGGGGTTGTGGGCAGAAAGTACCTCCTTGTCCTGGATGCGCTTATGCCCAAAAATGTGATAAAAGCAAGGAAATGTGTGATTTTTTGCACGCCGTCGTCATTTGCCCAATTGACGATGTACGGTAGGTAGGTATAGAATTACTCTTAGTCACAGTGTTTTTCTTGCAATATCCATGTTCGAAGCGAGCAAACTTTGTGGTGCGTATACCCACGATCTTAAACTGCAGCTCATTTGTAATGTCTGCTTCTAAACGCTCGCATTTTATATGTTTGCTTTCGAGCGCTCGCAACAGTCCTTGCTTTAAATGTTATTTTTATTAGGGCTAATCCCAAGAGGCACACTTGCCCAATTACAGGGAGCATTGGCGCGGGTGTTTAAGGATCCTCTCCACCGATTCAGATCGGACATGGAAGGCGGTTTCCCACCGTGGGGATTGAACCCACGTTAATCCATGCTATCCAAGTTTGATAACAGAGAGTTAAGTCGGCCAGGGTGGGTGGCACACATAAAACCTGAGGATGAGGAAAAGACACATATACCTTGAAGATCACAATTCTATCAAATCTGCTTTCTTTTTAGGAGACAACAAAACAAATACTAAGCCGTTATAAAAAAACATTAAAAGCAATCTCACCTATCACATCATTTTCCGATTGCGGAAAGCAGGGACCGGTCCAATCCTACTATTTTGGTCACAAGCAGCATCATTGCCTGGAAATGGACGCTGTCAGCCAGGGGATTGCCATGGCATCATTCACTGCAGCTGGCAGGTCTGAAATGTGCCGCTATTTCCTGCTCGTGTCATGCATATTACGCTCTCATATCACGCCAACAGACATGCTAATGAATGCAGTTTATAACAATTTCAGCCGCCTGCAGGCGAGCTTTACCAGGGTTTTAGACGCTTTCTCATATTAGTCAGAATCAAAGTAATTTCGTACGCTGTTTGAACTAAATGCAGCCGAGAATCCAACGTTGCTGGACAAATTTATAGCCGGACATTAGCTGTCCGGCGTTTGCTGGGGCGCAGTCGTGTAATCCGCCCTACCGCAAACTCGGTCCGGCCGCTGGCAGCTGAACGGCCGCTCCAACACCGTGACACCCAGTCGAACTCCAGGATATCTTCAAAGACCAACAAACGCATCTCGCGCGCCGAAACCGACTCTGTGGTCGATGGATCTCCTGGTAATGCACGGTCCGGATCTTCTGATAACGCGAGCCCGCAGTCAGGCCAAACGCTGTCCGGCAGTCGGCAGAACTGAGCAGTCGGCAGGAGCGCTGGAGATTGAGGCGAGCAGGGACACCGCCGACAACAGTCGCCTTCCGGTGGCCCAAATCCGGCAGATTTATGCAGTGTTTTGGGTGTCACTTCCTCTGCAGCTTTCTGCGGCGCGGTCTGTGAGAGTGGCGCGCGTTTCTCCGTGACCCTGTGACCCGGCCGGTTCCGGTGCGCTCTGCCTGCCGGGAACGCGGCCGGATGGCGTGAACATCCTGCCGCCGGCTGTCTCGTGGCCTGAGCATTCAGCGACATCGGCTGTCCCCAGACTCCGTCCGGTCTCGGCCCCCGCCGGCGTGGGAAAGAATTCGCCGCCGGCGCGTCGGAGCCGTCGAACGTCGTCCGGTCGGAGCTGACCCCTGCTGCCTGGAGGGTGGTCCTGGTCCGCTTCCCATACCCTCAGGGCTACTCCCCTCGGAGGAAGAGAGGTTCGTTTGGACAGCAGCTTTGGCGGCGAGTGAGGAATGTAGCCGCCGGCATGTTCTCGCCCCGGCGGCATCCGGCCGTGGAAGGAAGCGATCTGACAAAGATGCGCTAGTCTTCGATCTTCGGTACATCGCAGTTGCCTCCGTCGGCACTCAGATAGCTCAAGTAAGCACGCAACATGTAACTTGCAAATACAACTTCTCAACTAATGGTGCCAATCTTCTCATCTTGAAGGTTGCCACTGAAAAGTCAACGTCTCGCCGTGCTCGAAACATAAATTATTTAAGCACAAGCTCCGTAAAGTGAGCTTTACAACCACCTTCGCTGGGTTGCGCCAGGCTTCGAGGGAGCTCATGCTGCCGTTCTGACATCATGACACCTGAGGTCACGTGAAGATAAATGAGCCATCGTTTGGGCGGCCGCCAGAGCACACAGGCCATTACCGGTGCACTGAGGGGATGACCTGACTGACAGCGGGCATCCGGCCTGCTCCGGAGGCGACCCAAAACACGGCTCGTTAGGCTGCAAGCACGTGCTAACTGGACAGCGAGTGGCGGCAAATTACACAAACCGATTGAAGGGCTACTTGATATCTTGCAGATGCTCGAAGATAACTTCTACCCGCATGGTCTGAGGATGCTGCTCTAGGGGCCTGAGCCTTATACCGTATGTGTCCTTGACAGCTTATCAATGTATACGCCCAGGCGAAGAATATCTAAGAAATTGGTGAGCCAGGAGTCAAGACAACAAAGCCTGGGAGGTCCAGAACTGGTGGGCAGCCCGCTCTCTAGAGAGGGAGAGAGAGAGAGAGAAGTGTTGTTGGAAGATTCGTCTCGAATTTATTTGACCAGTAATCAAGTTTCAACTCGATCCATCTGGAACGAACTCATGTCATCCCTTTTAAGACCGACCAGGACCCTAGACCACAGAAGGCACTCATGTCAATCCTTGTAAAACCTGTCGGGGACTAAGTCTAAAGACGGCTCTCATGTCATCTGAGGGATGACATGTGTGTCATCTCCATACAGGAATAACCCCAGGGATCTGTACAGAGACCCCCATACGGCCAAAAGCCCCAGGGATCTGCATAGACAGAGACACCCATACAGGAAAGAGCCCCTGGGATCTGTACAGGACAGAAACACCCATATAGGGGAGAGCCCAGGGATCTGCAGTCAGAGACACCCATACAAGCAAGAGCCCCGGGGATCTGTACAGAGACACCCATATAGGGGAGAGCCCAGTAATACGCACAGTCAGAGACACACATACAGGCGAGAATCTTGGGGATCTATACAGACAGCGACACCCATATAGAGGACAGCCAGAGCCGAGAATCCGGGAGCTTGTACAGAAACTATAGACAGAGACACTTACATAGGGAGGAGCCCCAGGGATCTGTACAGACATTCTTATTATATATCACACAATACGTAGGCATGCCATTTCGCGAGGTTGTGCTTTGCTACGCAGCGGTCAATAATGTATAATTAAGACTCCTTGGTAATATAATATTTTTGCATGTGTCATAATATACGATACCGTCATTTTATTTTTTGCATTAAGCAATGCAAAAAAGAAACAAACAAAAAAATCGCGTCAACTCGTAAGTCCAATCACACCATTCAGTAATATAATGTACAGCATTCAGCACATGCGTCCGGCTCCACAACTATAATTATCTTGCATGGTAACGAGAAGCAAAAACATAGAATATCTTATAATGCGACGCAGGACATCCTGCGATATCTACCGGACACTGCAAACTCCTGTGACACCGTCTTATAACGTCTACAGGGTGCCTCTCGATACTGCACGTGACCTCCCCGACAGGTAGGAAACTACCCTCAAAACGCTAAAGACATGGTGAGGTATCTTTTATAATTCGGATCACTTGTGGCAACTTCATCATGTTAAGAATTCTGTCGGAAAAGTTTGATCGTTCATATACAAAATATTTGTTTTTGTATACACATTAAATAAGAATGAAGGGGGCGCGGTAGTGGAGTGGTCGCGTAGCTGGCTTCCAATCAGCCGACCCGGGTTCAAGGCCCGGCGGCTTCCCTGAACAAGGAGCAAGCTGGCTCCCGAGAAACCCTTCCAACAGGGAAGAGTTGGCGACGCAATATGACCCTGGCAGTTGGTGCGTCGAAAAGCCCCATCAATTATTAAATAATAATGAGACAAGATTTCTGCGCGCAGCGTGATCCTCAGGTCAGACCTGATGGTGGTGGGTTGTCCAAAAGCAGCGAGGGGTCTGTTTTCATCATGCCAGACCTGATGATAACGCTATACGTAAGAATATTGTCTCGTTTCGATGCACTTTTGATGTAGAAATAAGTATTTGGCATGTGTATGATTAACCCTTGCAACCTAATTCTAATCAGCTTTGTATCTTAAGCTACCACACTGCCGTGATATCTTAGGAGCGAGTGTTCCACTGGTTTGACATGGTTCAGTATTTTGCGGTTACTGAGATGAGGTAAGCGGTCTCCCACCCGACTACTCCCGAAACCGTGTGCGACATGTCGCGACACCGTGTGCGACATGTCGCGACACCGTGCGCGACATGTCGCGACACCACGCGCGACATCCTGCGATCACTGACGATGCCTCCGGTGAAAGACGCCGCCGCCGATTCAGAAGCGTTGATAGCACCACTTGAAACAGATCCATCGCTCTTCCATTCTATAGCACTCGAGAGGCCGCGACAGCCACGTTCGTGCCCAGAGACCGGAGGTGGCAAAATGCCTCTATCACTACGAATGAAAGAATGAAAGTTATGTACACAAAAATAGCATCATCACTCGGATGCAATAGCTTCGCCTGCACTTCCATCTCGGTGCATCCTTTCTGACTGGTGCCCTTGTTTGATTCCCACGCACGGGGCAGTGTGGTCAGTCTTTTCCCCCGGCCGGCCATCGTCTCAATACAAACTGCCTCGTCACGACCACGCTGTCTGACGCGACGTTACAACGTGTGACGATGTGGCAGAACATGCCTCCTCGCAGGACAGACACCCTGCAGGTCAGATGTCCCTGGGCCGGGAGAGGCGCGCTGTGGTTCGGAAAGTGCTGATTGTGTGTACATACATTAGGTATTGCGAGGCAACGACCAGACACTATTGATGCGTCATAGCAATAGCATGCAACTGGGTGGTTGTTTTGAGAAAGCTATGGACGATGTGGAGACAAAGAAAATGGGTCCAGCAGAATTAAAAACCGTAATCAGGAATACTAATCAAACTAAGCTTGTCTTTATCGGAATATCTTTTTCGCTGCCTTGTTTCCAGCAAAATAGGCAGAACCGTGACGTTGTAACAAGAGCAGCGCTTGCATCCAAGGACTTCAACAGAGAGGGAATGGGGGCATGTCCTCTCGCGGCAGCACTCCGAGGGAGGCCCCACGCGAGCTCCGAAGGGTATCGGAGTTTAGCGTCTCTAGAATTGGAGTCAGATTTCAACTCATATTCTGAGTTTTTAAATCATGGGTTGGAGTGAGTTGACACACAAAAATAAAGACAAAGAACCAAAATGAGTTGAGTCACAGGACACCATTGGGTCAAGATCAGTTTAGTCACAATACATTGTTGCGTCCGGATGAGCTGAGTTCTCGTTAATTGAGAAGAGCTTGAATACGTCCGCACAAAAGTTTAACTCATGAGATATTGAAAACGTATTCTTTCATACCCTGTGAACTTGCAATGCTATTTTTGTTTTAATTATTGGAAGATGAAATGTGGAAAGTGGAATATTGAGACAATTTGGCAATATCTTGGGGAAGCAGTTTAAATAGGCCTGAGGTCGATATCAGCCAACCAGAGCCATTGCGTGTCAACAGTACCTTAACTTGGATGGATGAAGCAACGTGATCATTTTACTCAAGCTTCCATTAAGTTTAGGTGGCCCCTCCTTTTCCCAAAGTCTCTCCAAGTGAATGCTCGGGGTCAGGCTTTCGAGGGTGGAGCCGGAGCCGCTGGTGTCGCTCCTTTTACATATGGTCAGAACCGGAGCCACTAGTGTCACTGCTTTTAAACATAGTCAGAACCGGAGCCGCTGGTGTCGCTCCTTTTCTTATAGTCAGAACCGGAGCCACTGGTGTCACTGCTTTTAAACATAGTCAGAACCGGAGCAGCTGGTGACGCTCCTTTTATATATAGTCAGATCCGGAGTCACGAATATCAATCATTTTACATAGTCGGGCCCAGAGCCGGAGTTGGAGGCACCTCGAAGTGACACAACGCATCCCTTCAATGCCGTTCGGCAGCTGGAGACAGTCAAATTTATCTGGCTCTGGAACCCTGCTGAGAGCTGCCGGCGGCCGCCCTGGACCGCAGGCAGGGGCCGTCTCCGCCGAGTCCAGGGCGGTGTCCAGAGCTGGAACCCAGCAGCGGCCTGGAGAGGTCTGGAGCGGCGGCCATCTGTCGCTGCGCCGCCGCCGCCGCCGGCCGCGCCGTCTCATGACAAACGAGCACAGCCGTACCTCAGCCACCTGCCCCGGCCTGGTGGCCGGCGTTCTCGCACCGCTCCCGCCGTTCCCGCCCGCTCCCACACCGCCGTCCTATTTATTATTGGTGTCCGCGCCGGGGCGTGGAGGCTTTGGGGTCGGTCCAGAACACGCCACGTCACCGCACGTACCCCAGCCGGCCTCACCAGCTCCGGTTTCACCCCGTCGAAGACGACGAGCGGGGTCACGGTCGACGGCGAGGTGGGCTCGAAGAGCGGGCCGCCGCGTCGGTCGCTGCACAAACAAATGCTCTGGCCGAGCTATTAGGCGCGTGTTATGATACCTGGGCTCCCATTGTTTTTGTTTATAATGTGGGATTGTAGCGCAAACAATGCGACGTCGACCGCTGAGAAGTGAGAAGGGGCCGCACGCGTTGTCGGCCCGACAAAAGACGCGGCGGCTACTGGTGGGACGGTGATGGCGCTCTCCCGGAAGGTACTCCCAAATACACCTGTAGCGACACGGCTGCCACTTGGTCAACAACAAAAGAGACGACAGTCGCAAGCTGCTTTGATCAGATGAATGAAATTAAGAGTAGTTATCGAACAATATGCATTGTGCTGTTTCAACTGTTTGGCATCAGCACATATTTTCTTTATCTTTTTTCTTTACAATAGTTGCCCAATATGGACCAATCCTTCACTGATTACGCAAGTCAAAACCATCTCGTACCCGCACCACCCAAGTGAGGTTGAATGCTTTCAACAAACGCAGTTTGTCCTTCCATTCAATCGCTGTACTCACTGTGAATGGTCCAATAAAATATTCAAATATCCAGAATATACCGGTACACAGTCCCTTTCCCTCTGTTGGCTCTGATCAGGTCTCCCTCTCGACCCTGGCAGTGTTTTGAAGCAGGCCGCAGGACCAGAACCGCTGAGGGCTGGTTATTTACTATGTGACGCTAATCCCGGCCTGCTGATGAGGGGGGAAGCCGTTGCGGGTCGCCGAGCTCCGCTGACGCTGCGGAATTTCCGTCCTGCACGATATCACGCGCTCGGATTCATTTCACCTGAGGGCGAGCCGGCCTGATAGCGCTTATTAGACGGCCCCTCAGCGTGCTCACGGCAGCGTGAGTTTGCATATCAAGCGCTCTATATTGAAATTGTCTGCGATAGATACTTTTCAGAGCAGTTCGTTCTCGCATCAAGAAAGAAAACTGTAGATTCATCGTGGAATTTGGTTTGAAATATCTGTTTTCCTTGTTTTGCAGTAAGACATGATTATTTTGTTCATATGCTCGACATCTTTAAAAGAAGATCGATCTCATCCATGCGCACTGCGTAGGAAAAGTATCTAGAATGCACTTTTCACTGTAAAACATGTATGGAAATTATGATGAGTGAGAGGGAAATTACACGCAATGGCTATAACCAGGCGCTGTGATTTCGTTTTATCCGCTGTTTATATGTGGTGTTGATGAATGAGTTTTTCCAGGAGTTTAGATTTTTAACGTACGCCAGTGTAGTCAAACCATCTGTTTCACCTAAAAAATCCATACATAGCTGAATTTTGCGGTATTGTCATTTGGAAAGCGCATAAGTATTTCTTTCGCTGTAAATCGATATTATGTTTTTTATAACGTGCTTTTATGATTAGGTACAATTCTTGGAAATTTGTAAATTAAAGACGTGATTCAACACGGTATTATTTGTTCGACGCTTCGCTTGGCGTCAAAGCAAAACAAATTATCAGTTAAGTTGCAAACAATGATGAGTATGTAGTTGAGCCGTAGTGAAAAATTACCGATCCGCCTTTGCAAGAGATATAAATGGGTACTCAATTTTTACACCACTTTCACGGAATTTCACTCCGCAGCCAACATGACAACGGATAAAAAATTTTCTGGAATGGCGCTGTACTATTACTAGTAATAATGTATCTCTATGACTACCGGAGTTGTGTGAAACAGCAATGGGATTTTGCGTGTGAAAGTGCAGCTGATTTTCACCTGTGGATCCTATACTCTGCTCAAATCGAAATAAGTATATGTCGATGTAACAATGCCGATAATGAAAAGTCTGCTGATTTGGTTTTGTCACAGTTGCTTCAAAAGATCGGAAAATTTCAATCATTTTGTCGTGGCACAACATATTTAACATGGGTTCTGGAATAAGCTCCTGTATGACTGCCTTTGCCTGCTGGCAATCGCTCGCAAGCGCACTCCGTCTGAATATTCATATTTTCAATTATCTTTTTTGACCGATGGGTTTCGCTACAAAAAATTTCTATTGCAAGCTTGTATCGTTACCGAGCACCATTCATCAATACACTTACCGATTGGTTATTGGTCTCATACGGGATTTAGACTCCGATGGTGGTGCAGCACAGACCGAGAGTGATATAGCACAGACTGAGAATGATATCGCGCATACCGAGCGTCTACGAGAGTGATGTAGCACAGGCCGAGAGTGATATAGCACAGACAGAGAGTGATATCGCGCATACCGAGCGTCTACGAGAGTGATGTAGCACAGGCCGAGAGTGATAAAGCAAAACGGATAGTGATGTAGCTCTGACCGAAAGTGATGCAGCACAGACCGATAGCACAGACCGGAGTGATGTAGCACAGACCAAAAGTGATGTAGCATAGACCGAAAGTGATGTATGACAGACCGAAAGTGATGTAGAACAGGCCGATAGTGATGTAGCACAGACCGAGAGTGATGTAACACAGACCGAGAGTGATGTAGCACAGACCGAGAATGATATCGCGCATACCGAGCGTCGACGAGAGTGATGTAGCACAGGCCGAGAGTGATAAAGCATAAACGGATAGTGATGTAGCTCTGACCGAAAGTGATGCAGCACAGACCGATAGCACAGACCGAGAGTGATGTAGCACAGACCAAAAGTGATGTAGCACAGACCGAAAGTGATGTAGGACAGACCGAAAGTGATGTAGAACAGGCCGACAGTGATGTAGCACAGACCGAGAGTGATGTAACACAGACCGAGAGTTATGTAGCACAGACCGAGAATGATATCGCGCATACCGAGCGTCGACGAGAGTGATGTAGCACAGGCCGAGAGTGATAAAGCATAAACGGATAGTAATATAACTGTGACCGAAAGTGATGCAGCACAGACCGATAGCACAGACCGAGAGTGATGTAGGGCAGACCAAAAGTGATGTAGCACAGACCGAAAGTGATGTAGGACAGACCAAAAGTGATGTAGGACAGACCGAAAGTGATGTAGGACAGACCGAAAGTGATGTAGGACAGACCGAAAGTGATGTAGGACAGACCGAAAGTGATGTAGGACAGACCGAAAAAGATGTAGCACAGACCGAAAGTGATGTAGCACAAGCCTAAAGTGATAAAGCACTGAACAAGAGTGATGCACATATACACGACATCCCACGCCTGAATAGAACGCGGAGTTACAAAGCAATTTTTCTTGCGTTTTTTTGTGTGAAATGAGAATGAGAATATTAGCAAAAGGGTTAGAATGGGCTCCTCACTTTTTGTTTTCCTTTTTATTGTTACGTTCAAAAATCAACAGAAACACGAGCGTCCTCTTTCCGGGCTTTATCGGACATTACACGTGTTTTTGTTGTTGCTGTTGCAACATTGCCTTATTCATAGATCACATATGTACAGCAATGTGCGTGTTTCAAATAGATCCAATGAAACCGTTGCAATTCAGCATTAGCCATTAAGTTATGTCATTTCTAGGACTAACATTCCCTGTCTAGTTAGGAGGTGATACTCATTACTTATCATTCAAAGTGGACAGTCAACGCGAACGAGCAATCTCTGCCCCGCTCTGACACTGCACCAACGGGAGATCCTCCCCGTTCTGACACTGCGCCAACGGGCGATCCTCCCCCTTCTGACACTGCGCCAACGGGGGATCCTCCCCGTTATGACACTGCGCCAACGGGCGATCCTCCCCCGTTCTGACACTGCGCCAACGGGCGATCCTCCCCCGTTATGACACTGCGCCAACGGGAGATCCTCCCCGTTCTGACACTGCACCAATGGAGGATCCTCCCCGTTATGACACTGCGCCAACGGGCGATCCTCGCCCCGTTCTGACACTGCGCCAGCGGGCGCTCCTCCCCGTTCTGACACTGCGCCAACGGGAGATCCTCCTCCGTTCTGACACTGCGCCAACGGGAGATCCTCCCCGTTCTGACACTGCGCCAACGGGAGATCCTCCCCCGTTCTGACACTGCGCCAACGGGCGATCCTCACCCCGTTCTGACACTGCGCCAATGGGCGATCCTCCCCCAGTTCTGACACTGCGCCAATGGGCGATCCTCCCCCGTTCTGACACTGCGCCAACGAGCGATCCTCGCTCCGTTCTGACTCTGCTAACACGGAAGGGCACGTATTTGGCAAATATTGAAAGCAACATGTGTAAACGTCCCTCGGCTTTTTATATTTACGGATTCACATCAATACTATCTGTCCAGAACCATAATGTCACACATAGCGTCACACAGGCGGACTAGGCGCTTAGCTTGACTCAGCTAACCTAGGAGACACGCTTACAAAACACCACATAGGACAATATAACCTGGCTGAGCATCCCCTACCCTCCTATCCCACCCTACCCCACATACTGAAATATGAGTCGCGCTGTGATCAAATTCCGCACCAAGCAGCGCCGCATCATGATTAATTTGACTCGTGTCGATGTCAGTTAGCGATGCACCTCGTTTGAATTAAAAACAAGAAAACTCGCATGAGAACAGATTTTAAGCCCATAATCTCTTTAGCATACGCTTAGAGACGGCCCACTTTGCATAGTACTTTTCTATGTTCTTAATTCTGATTGCAATGTTTTCTTCTATACGGATGTGATAGAATATGATCGATTCCGCATCTTCGTATGTTTGCTGTTGGTCTTTGCTCCGAGAGTCTGCATTTCAAATTGTTTTGTTTTATAGGAAGAATGATAACGTTGTTTGCTGGTTCACCCCCTGCTATCCCGAAGAGTACTAATTTTAATGCATTTTCAGTATTCAAATCGATTCTATTAAATAAAGTGTCCCAAATGAGTTTAACTGGGACACACGTATATAGAAAGTGGGTCAGTGTCTCTTCTTGGTTACAGTATGTGCATGCTGGGCTATTTTTAACTTTTCGAATGAATAGATAACGGTTGGAAGGCACAAAGCGATGAACTACTCGATAATGCAGGGATTGGAGCCGAGTGACTGAGTGCACTGATATGGAATATCGAATATTGCCTTCCAATCCAAGAAAAAGACTTCGCGTTCACACCTAGCTATTGCCGACGGAGACCTTTTCTCCATAAATGACCATTAGAAATGTTTGCTCCTTACGTCTGATATTTTAGTTTCTCTATCGCCCATGCATATAGAAAAGACTGCATCTCTCTCATCTCTTCTAAGCTTGTGGTACCCATTCCTAGCTATTCTGTCCCACCATAATTGTGGTACACTCTTTATAAGTCTTTGATACGTTAAAAAAATCTATTTTTGCCCGAGGGAATGTTCTTCTTAGCTCTAATAATGACATCTTATTTCCTGACTCTGATACGACATCATCAATTATTTTTATGCCCGCGTTATAAAATTCGCTAAATAAACCAAGTCTTTCCATTGCTGCGAATGCTTCTGTTATACCACAGTTTTTCTTTCTGGGCATCTATGGCGTTTCTAATCACCCCTCCTGTGTGCCTTTGAAATTCAGCTAGCATGTCGCGATAAAACTTAGGAATTTTCAAATTCTTGATATCATCTTTTCCCAATGGCGAGGCTACCATGTCTGCCAGGCTATATTTTCAATTCTTTTCTGCAGCAATTCCCGCCAGAGGGCACTCTGATCGAAATATATACGTCTGAGCGATACCATTTTTAAGGACCTACAAAATAATTCAACGTCAACAGCATTCAAGCCACCATCTTGAACCTTCTGACACAGTACACCCTGCGCTACTTTAGGGGTCTCCTACGGCAGAGAAACTTCATTATTTTACTTTGTATGAACTTGATGGCCTTTTTTGGGACATTTTCAACAGAACAGAGTTAAACCAACTGGGAAGACAACAGGCTTTTGCTTACAACTATTCGTCCCTTAAGTGTTAAAGACCTTTGCTTCCAAATATTTATCACTGTTTCTATCTTCCTGCAAACTGGTTGAATGTTTTCCTCAAAACATGATTCCGTTGCACTAAAGTAAACTCCCAGATATTTGATCTTCTTTTTCGCATTTATTCCACTAACTGGGTCGGTTCTCTTCTTTGATACACCTAACCACATTAAGCTACTTTTTTCTTCATTTAGGCTAAGACCAGAAGCTTCACTGAAATGTTTTATCACTTCAATTGCAGTTTCTGCCGATTCTTTGTCTGCCGTGTACAGCACCATATCATCTGCGTATAAACTAAGTTTAACCTCGACTCCACTAACCATAATACCTTTGACGTGGATGTTCTCTCTGATATGAATAGCCAAAATCTCAAGTGCTAGGACAAAAATTTGACCACTGACAGGTGAGCCTTGATAAGTACCTCTCGTGCACGGAAACCAGGAAGAGGCATACCCGTTATTAACTATTGCAAGTTGAGCCTCGCCGTACAATAGTTTTACCCATTGAATAAAGTTTTCTCCAAAGTTGTACGCATTCAAGAGTGAAAAAATAAAATCATGTTCAAGAGAATCGAACGCGCGCCGATAATCGCAGGCAACGAGAAGACCATCGTTCCTATCCTTTTCGCAGTATGAAATCAGATCACCTGCGAGGCTGAGATTCTCCCCTACAAATCTTCCCTTGATGAAATCAGTTTGATCTGGTGTGACAAGTTTTTTACCACGGTCTCGATTCTCAAGGCGATCACTTTTGCCACGAGCTTATACACAACGTCAAGCAGACATATCGGTCTTCTATTTTTGAGTGGGTTTGATTCGCCTCTCTTTGGCAATTAGGTACATAGGCAATAAGGCAATAACCCCGTTTTTGGGTAATGACGAACCCATTGTGGAAGGCATCGTTTATATATTCTATCATGATATCACCTATATCCGTCCAGAAAAAGGAGAGAAGCTCCGCTGAGAGACCGGAAGCTTCCAGAGCTTTATTTTTGTTCATCCTACTAGGGGCGTATTTGCATTCGTCGTCCGAGATCAGGCCTTCGCACTGTGCTTGTTCCGCAGTTGGTAATTTTGGTATATTAGCACCGTTCAAAAACTCGGCCATTCTTTCCTGATTGATGCCTTTTGACCGGTACATTTCACTATAATACTAAACACAGCAACGCAGTATCTCAGAGTTCCCTTCGATTAATTTACCATTATCGTATAGTTCGGTAATAATCTTTTGTGCCGAAAGTTGTTTGCCACTGCTCAAAAAGTATCCAGTTACCTTTTCACCTTGCTCAATCCAATTCGCACCTGACGCCATTATCGCTTGTTGTCCTTTATTAAGTTGAACCTCTTCCAATCTCTGCCTCGTGGCCTGATATGTGCTCATTTGCTGCTCATTTAAATTTGCAAGATCCCTCTAAAAAACTGTATTTGCTGTACAAGATCAGCTTCAAAACATCCATCGGCTTACAGGAGCAGTCCGCACAGTGGTTCCAAGTCAGCGCTCCTTCACCAGACGTGACGTCACTGGAACGTCGCTGTCGACGCGTCGGCAACGTCGCGCTCTCCCCGTCCAGCACCACATTCCAGTCACGCTGCCCGGCAACCCGTGTGAAAGGGCCGATAACCTCGGCAGCTGGGGAGACGCCACCGTCTCTCCAGATAGCCCTTGCGACCACTTCACCTAACCGCATCTGTCCCCGCGGGGAGGGACCACTTCCCTCACCACGCTCTGTTTCGGATATGTGAACTGTCCCCAGTGCCCTAACGGCGTCTCTGGATGGGGAGCAAGAAGTTCAACATACTCACGTTCCATGCTCTCAGGATCCACGCTACTATACCTAAGCGACATATGCATACGGGCGCACTGCCAACATTGTTTCGCCTGGAATCTCTAGAATACTTGGTATACCTGCGACCTCAATGTCCACGGCTCTGAAGGCGACACCTGGTTCCACCCACTTTTCAAAGCCTGCAGGCAGCGCTCCAGTTTAGGACAGCCATCAATCAAAGGGGAGGTCAAGTTTCCCGAGGCTCTCCGCCCCCTCCCGTGGCAGAAGCCAGGGGAGGGTCACCGTGGGAACTGGAGGGAGAGGGTGGTCCCGGCGACAGCCTCTGTTTTCTTCTGCGGCTGTGATGGAGCGGTCGCTGGACAACCCTTCAGTCACAGAAACAGAGCAGCAGTGGCCAGAGCCGAAAATGAGCCTCGTTCTCACGCGGTAAGCATTGGAGGAATTGCAGGAATTTCCCATTTTCAGGTCGTGACGAAGAGCCCAGAGGGTCCTTCAGCCCTAAATGCTCCCTGGGCAAGCTCCTCTCCGTTGGATGGAAACGCGGGAGTGCAGTATATTTTTGTAAGTGCACGCTCATTGCACTTGAGTACGAAACATGGACAAACTGGGGCTTCCTTCATGTTTTACCCTGTTGCTCTAGATAACTTCTCCTTTTTAATAGTTTTTTTCCGCCTCAAGAGCGTTGGCGATTGCTGGTTGTTATCATGCCACAGCATAATCCATGTCCTGAATTGACGCCGCAGGCGGCGATGGTGGGATTCCCCGGTGCTATTTAGGGATACACAGATGACGCCCGCACAGTTCCAGCATTCTGTGCACTCGGGAGCCAAAGATATGCAGACCGACGCATCTGCGTCATCTCATGGCCTTAGTTAGCATCACCAACTTTAACTAGCAGCTCTGGAAAAGCTCACGTCAAGTGTAACGGTTGGGCTGACTGTACGTACACCCAATCGTCTCTCATCTTCAGTTTCAAGTCTACATCTCTGCAAATCTTCAAAATGCGTCTCTTCACCAAAAATTACTCAGTTAACAAATTCAGTGCCGCAGGACTCGACATCGGATCATTACGTTGAATCATTACAGTTGATCGCGATCGTTGCTGCTATCTTCTCCACCACACGGTGGCTGCTTGCTCGGCCTGGGAGCCCAGAGCGACGCGCCACGGCCCCGGGCTAGCCCCGGGCGGTCCCCGAGCGCCCCCACGGTTTATGTGACAATAAAGACATTCAGTCGTCCCAACCACGCCAGTCGACAGAGCGGCGTTTTTGTGCGTTTGTAATTTTCCAGCGCTCCGTCCGTTCATCCGCCGCCGAAATTGCAGTGTACCGACGCGACGACGTTTTTCGTTGCGCCAGCTTATTACGATAGATTGAGCTGGGTGAGACGGCCAAACAGAGGCAGCAGTGCTGCCGCCTTCCGGTGAGAAGGCCCCACAAAAACTGCGGATGATGGAAATTGCTGCTATTCATTCAGATGGTGCATTAGTTCCGTAATATCTCAAGACAAATTTAAAGTCTTATGGCTTTGCTGCAAAAGAAACAAAATACTGGACGCTTGGACTGAAACTGGTCTGAGTAGTGACAGAAATGTAAAAAAGATTGCATAGTTGTATGGGACAAAATATTTTGTGACCAAATTAGCAATCCCTGCAGATTTTGCATTGTTATATACTTTACACTGAAATTTACAAATTTGGCATCAATAGTTGTCAAAAAAGAAGCATAACAGCAAGACCCTCTATTTATGTTCCCCTGGCATTTCAATTTTCTGAATGCCCAAAAGCGTACCATGTTCATATTATACGACCCAATGCATTAATCTGAGTTTGCCGGTGTCACTTGAGGTCATCAGAGGTCAACTAAAGTCAGCGAACCCTTTTATATATTCAGAAGGTGTCATCAGGCCAAGTGCATTGAAACCTGGAGCGTATGTTAGGACCCCGTCCGTGCCAAATTACTGCTCCTTCTGCTGGGAAGACGGCTGAGGCCTTGTGAATACATTTGAAAATAACCCCATATTTCCATGACTTGACATAACCCAGACTTTAAAGTCAGTCAGATATCTGAAAATGAGCTGGGGCTACAGATTTCGCGGAGGGCATTTTGCTCAACTGAGACGTTTTGCTACCGCAAACTATTGAAGTAATGGGAGGAAGGAGGTTGAATCGACTCCCGTAGAGGGCAGGTTCAGGAACGCCACTCCTATTCTTATAATCAAAATTCAGACAAATTCACACACTCTCGCTTTAAGATACTGTTTCCGTTTTCAAATTTTCATAAATAAGCATATCGAGGAAGATCTCAAGAAACAATATTTTGCCTACTTGAAGTCATGAATGAAGAAAAAGTCCTATCATTATCCAACTCATCCGTGTCAAACCACAACTAATTTACGCTGCAGACAATAGCGAGATCTTTAATTGTACAGGGTTCATAACGAAATCTTGAATTGTCATCACGTTATCGCGTTCTTCTTCATAAAAATGGGACAGAATAGACTCCCGTAACATATTCCCAGAAACTCAGAAAAAAACTGATGACTGCCGTTTGTGGCGGGAGATTCCGGCTGTTACGGTATTGCCATACAAAAGTGGATACTTCTAAACATTGGTATCACATAGGCATACAGATTACAAAATTTATATTTTCTTTTGGTATTTGAAATATGGTTTAGTCAGCGTGTCATGTTCCCCAGATATAAGGAGTGTTTAAAATTTGTTTGCGCAAAATTTTCATGGTGAATTCCTATCTAGAGGATGCGATTAATAAAGTGGAGCAATGCTGTAATCATTTAGAACCTTTACAACAAGCTTTTTGTATTGAATGTGTGAACGAGAGAGGTGTTGCAATCCTAGCCAAATCATTAAAATGTTCTGGTAAATATCGCAATTATCAAGAGCATCCTCGTGTGTGTGTTGTTTATTCTGTCTTTTGACAGGCAGAAACCCAGGTTATTGTGTAACTAGGCATTTTGACAGACGCTGGCAAAAAGTTAACTGCCATCATCGGCTTGTTACGACTTCAGACCCCTTCTGTGAAACGCTTCAAACCCCGGGTAGAAATTAAAATCAGATTTGCGGTCAGCCTTTTCCACCTATGGCGTCGCCGTACAATTTTCTTGCCAGCCGAGCTGCTTTGAGCAGATCCTAACCCCGTTTCTTTCATTGCGTAATGTGGCCAGAGAGCGGGTCAGTAATTGGTGGATGCGGCCGGTCGGCATATGCCGACCAGCGTGGGCAGCCGACCATGGGAGAGCCACCCGGCCGCCGCATCCTTTACGATTTCTAATGCTGCGCGCACCAGGTAAAAACGTCAGCCCTGGTCATTTCGAGAAAACACAAACGACGGAAAGCAGTGCGCCGGCCGGATGTCAGTGGTATCCAGATGCGGCGGTGACCGGCGCGGCCACCAAAAACGCTAATCACACCCTCTGAGAGCAGTCGGCGGGCCGGCGGCGGTCTCCGGCCGGGGTGGCATATGGACCAGCTTTGATGGACGAGCTGCTGTCTCTCTCCAGCCCCTCCCCATCCCCGTGTCCATCTCACCACCCACCCGCGCACAAGCAGCCCGAGGTCTGAAAGGATGCGCTTATTCTTGGGGAAGGTGATTGTGTGGTACGATCTGTTCTAAAACCATGCTGAACATTACCAGCACACATTGCATCCTTGCGCCTAGCTTTTTTCCATCCGATGACAATAAGTATGCAACGGAATATAATCTACGTAAGCATAGGTGTAGGAACGTTCATCACTTTGAGCGACTAAAGTGTATTTTGAAGTCATTGTTTTTCCAGCCAACGCCATAGGGTTAATGGTTGGGATCGTTAACATTGGGGGGTGGCATGGCCCCTGGTCTCGCCCTGTTTCTGTGCCTATGTATATCAAGACGTGTATGTCTGGACTGATGTCGCATAGGAAAGGCAATACCTGAGCCTTTGATGAAACCGAATTGATTCTGTGCCACAGCTCGTCACTCCGTGCCCAGAGCTACCCAGACAGGCTTACAAACTTTACGTTTTCGGCAACCGTTGAATGTGATAAAAAAGCTAAACGAAAAAGGTGACATATTTCCAGATACTGTTTCTTAGAATTATCTCTTGGTACCGAGCTACCCTTTTGAGATTCGAGATAGCCAAATGTAGGAAAACTTTATTTTGCTAGCACTTCGGTTAAAGAAGAAATTTTTGTGGTCATATCCGACTTTTTTGAAGTGGAAAACATATATCTCAATCCCTTAAAAATTCTTAGGTCTTAGGCCTTAAAACTTCTTTTTAGTGCAGGTCTGTAGCGATTGTGTTTCACGTGCCAGTGAGTTCAAATAAGAAACGACGGATGAAAACAAAGCGATGAGAGGTACGGATATGGAATCCATCATATATGCACAGAAGTGCTTATATAATGGATAACAGCAGTGGTCAGAAACCCAATTAGTTGTACGAAATCTCGAGGGACCAGAAGATTGAGCATTTTCAAAACGGACACTGGCACCCATTGAGGTGTAAATAATCCCTTCAAAATGGCAAGGCATCACAATCTGGTACATAGCCTTCTCACTCTGTGCGTTAGGGATAATCATTTTCTCCCTCTCAAACGACTCCAAGAACCCCTTGCGTTTGAGGAGAGCTCCTCATGTTGGGGTGAAAATCGACCTCTGCTGGGCAATATAAGCATTTCCTCTGACCTCTGGGTGACACCGGGCCTGAGGCGACTCTGGATTTGACAACTTGTCCCGCTGCACCCTCACTTGAATCATGGCAAACGGACATTCCAGCTGCTTTGCAATCAGCACAACTCATGGGACACTTAAGACAAAGAGGACAGACTGAGGTAATGAAACAATACGCTTTGGGCTCGAAGGCAAATATATAAAGTAATGGTAGCCTATGGTTTTCTTTTAGTCATGGCAACGTACTCGCTGATACAGTCGTGGTAATTGATCTATACGCTATTTCACGTTAATGGTTCGACTCCACAAAAGGCTTGCTTTGTTATATCCACCGTTCAACTGTCTGAGGGGACCTCCATAGCACTTAAAAAACTCCAAAAACTTAATGAGAACAGCAAAAAATATAAACCCTCAAAATTATGTATTACATTCTGTCGCTGCTCTGCAGCTGTTGAAGTTCAGACAACCCCAGCACTCTATTGCTACTCTGCAGCTGTTGAAGTTCAGACAACCCCAGCACTCTATTGCTACTCTGCAGCTGTTGAAGCTCAGACAACCCCAGCACTCTATTGCTACTCTGCAGCTGTTGAAGCTCAGAGACGCTCCTACACTCCTTGTTGTCGCTCCTACCACACCCGGTTATGCGTATTTTGAGAAAAACAACTAAAATTATCCATGGTGATAGATTTTTAAAGTAGACATCTTTGAATTTGATGCAAAAAGCAGCTGCAGCCTGGTCAAATGCGCCATATACATCAGCATGTTGAAAAACTAAAGCGTTTGAACTTCCGATGAGCTATACTTTCTAATTACTAGGCATTATAAATTCAAGAATACCACCATAAAACACCATGCAGGCACAGCAGACGAAAATTTACAATGGTAGCCTCCCTCATTTTCCCAAACGTATATGCTTATTTCTGTTCCGTCTTGCACTTGACAGTATGACTTTATAGTATGGGTGAAGTTGACAAGGTGTATACTGGCCTTTCTCCTCGAATCTTGTGGATGTAAAATACACTTCGATTATATATTCGGACACAGATATTCATCAGAATCAGGTAGATCGAATCACAAATTCTCAGCCATAGGGTGGCCAGACCTCGAATTGAGCTTCATACAAATACCTTCTAGTGTGAATTCTTAAATATTGGGTGTCATAACAATAATAATCTGTCTGCCTCTACGTTAAGGATTATATCCACAATGCAAAAAAACTAGTAGTTGTGGGAAATAATTTCCATTAATTTCAGTCAAACACTGTCTATTTTTGATAGTAAAAATATCTTACTAGTAAAAGTAATTCTAGACCAGTACAATGATTGCAAACTTTCCTATTTATTTCAGCCTGACGCCATCTTTATCAGATATGCTTCGTTTGAATTATTTGATAAGATTTTAGTTAGTGGTCATGGTTGAACTATCTTTAAATTAAATCCATCGTATAAGACTAGTCAATCTGGTTAATGATTTATTTACCATATTCTCCAGCCTATACCTCTGTCCCGACGTTAAGCATCGAATGAGTATACGTCTGACTGCAGAAAAACATTATCAGAAATTATTTACTTATTCCAAAAACACTAACTGATAAAAACACACTAACAGAAGTACCCCTCAAAGAAATCCATCTCTAATAGTTAATTAATCTGGTCAATCATTGATAAATCCTTTACCCCAGCCTGTATGAGTAAAGTATGAGTATGGGGGAAGGGTGCAACCAAACATAAATGCACCCTCCCAGAGGCAATATTACCCTTACACTTCGCTAAATACGTGCTTCGTATAGATTCGTTTAGTTGAAGTTCAATCCTAAAAAGAGATTGTTTAGGTCAGAAGATGTTTCAAAATGTCAAAAAATTATCAAAGTTTATGATTGTATACGCAACAGCAACGGCTGGGAGAAACTCATCTAGTGAGTGATTTCCCTGATAGGGGGGGCGCAATGCACCCCGCTCCCCTAAGAGGCAGATCAGCTCACTCAGAAATTGTCACTCACTTAAAGACGGGCACCATCCGAGGCACAGATGTAAAATTGGTATCGTAGGAACTCAACCGTACAAGTTATCTCACAATTTGGCATCGTCTAACCTAATGTACCGCACAGTGACTTTTACCCTCATATTGGTACCCCTGCTCGCAGTAATCGCCCCCAAAGTTGAGAGAGAGTGGCTTGATGACGTCACTGTCGTAAGATAGCCAGCCACAGCCTTTCTGTGTCTGGCCGCTCGCCCATTATTTAGCTGGGCTCAATCCTTCATCGTTTTAAAACAAAAAAGGGCCGGCCAGCAATAATCGGCGGCCAGCGACAGCCGGTCCAATGATTGATGGCGGCACGCAGGCCCGGCGCCGGCCGACATTGTTCTGGCCCACCGCCGAGTATCGCCGGCTTCTTGTGGCTCCCATTTGGCTGAGCAAACTCACCTTTGACCCGCGACCCGGCCAACGGCCCCGGGCCACGCGCGATTCAAAGGCTACCGCCTCGGTCTCACTGTCTGGATCTGTTCAGCTGTGGTCAGTTTAGCCGGAAGAAGCTGGGGCGGGCTCCGTTTGTATTTGTGCTACTCCCGAATCATACGGCTTCGGCTGTCTCGAAACGGTTATCATCACACCGTCGGCGTGGGCCGATAAGCTACACCTGTCTCTATGCAACTGTTGGTTTTAGCTATTTCACGGCGCGAGGCCGTGACGGATATCCCGGTTCTGTTCGGACCGTTGTGCGATAGTGTTCAGCCCTCCGACAGTGCCCATCTCCGTTTGATTGTACAGTGATCCTCATGAACAGATATCAGTGGAGGCGTACCGAGATTAGTGGTTTGTGAGCCTCCGAGCAGGCCTGAGAAAGCGGCGGATCTGTGCGTCGGCGCGGCGCGGTTCGATCACCTGCTGTCTGTTTTTGTTGTGGTTCGCTCGTCCTGACCCGGCAATAAAAACAGGGATTGTCGGGGTGGGAGTGATTTTCGTGTACCATATTGTTTACGACAACTATCCAGATGGTATCAGAGGGGTCTGTAGCTGCCGTCGCCGCCGCCGCCGCACGGCACCGGACCGCCCGGCCCGTCACCTGCAATATCAGATCAGGGTCCCGGCCGCCATAGCCGTGCTATTTATTTGACGTCTGGCCAGACACCCCAGCGGTCGGCAGCCGCAGCCGTGTCATTATTATGGAATTAGCGGCGCCCATTTCCTTCGCGTGGAGATTTCCTGACACAAAGTGACCTCCACGCACGGTTGCAATTACGTCCACGTAGCCATTGTGAGCGGCGCGAGTTTGACCCTTCGTGACGGTGTGGAGAGGTGGCCGGTTTTTGTGCGGGGTCATAAGATCGGTGCCTGGGAATGCCTCCGGGGTGGAGGGGAGTAAACAGTAACAACAACAATTACGGCGGCTGGCCGGACCAGACGAAACGCCACCCACGCGCGGTAACCCGCCCAGCCGCGCGGCCCGCCCCTGCCCTGTTCCGGACGGCAGGATATTGGAGACGAGCTGCTTACTCATTTGCATCAGGTGTCAACTGCTCTGATTGCGGCTCAAGTACCACGCAGAAGTAAGGAGGTAAACTTCTCGAAGTTTACTATGTTTCTTAATGGCCGGGCTTTGTTTCATAATCCAACGAAAACAGCGAATTTTGTACTGGATTTGGATGTTTGTTTGCCCCTAAAGTAGGATAGGCATTGCTACAACAACGCTGGTACTAACACCAGAGGAAACCTCTCTGAAGGCATCGGACAGTGAAGCAAGTGCCAGGAAATAGCCGTTCTGACGTAGAATCGAATGTGGCAGTTCATGACAGTCGAAAAATATGGCCAGAGAATATTGGTCACCTGATAGCCCGCAGCGGCATTTACGATTGCAAGAATGTGCGTTCTCACTGTAAAAACGGCGGGGCTGCTTCACGCGAACCCGAGCAGCCAACGAGGCGTTGTTTCTGGTAAATTGCTGGTAGTTTGGGAGGTAACGGCGTGCGGGTTGTGGGAGTGGCGAAGCCAGGGCCAGCCGGCACCGGCATCCCTGTAATTGTACCGACAACGCAGCCGGTCGGGCGGCGCCCCTGCCCGCCCGAGATCAGCAGGTCTAAGGGCAAACCGTGGTCGGTAGAAAGCTGCACAATCTGTGTATGGCTACCTCTGAGCTGTTGGATTATTGAAACTACTGGAGCTTGCTGGGGTTAAAAAGTTAAAAAAAAAAAAATTCTCCTGAGTGGAGAACAAAGATGGAGATGGAAAACATACGCGACAAAAAATTATCCACAGGAGTACAATCCAAAATCAATTTATCGGAATGGTACCTAAATTCCCTCATTGACCAATTTTGTAAAAGTTAAACAATCTTGGTAAAAATAAATATTTGACGAAAGAGTTAAAATAGGCGTTAGAGTCACGGCATGCTGGAGCAATACTGTCAAAGTTCTGGAATTTAGCTAAAAAGGCAATTAAGCCTTTAACCAGAGAACATTTTCAGGAAACATGTGTTCCTGATTTTGTTCCATGTTCTGTTGTTAGGGCGCCAGAGGGACCGTGACCCCGGTGTTCTTCCGATCTTCTGCAGGGCACCTCGACCACGCCGAGCCGTGAGTATTATCTGCGGCAGGGTGGGTCCAGAGAACGGCCTTCTTTGTGCTGATAAAACGCCTTCCATCTGCATCAAACAACAATCTATTCGTCCAACACCCAGCTCACTAATACAGGCGGAGTAAAAAGTCGCTAACACCTCATTGCCTTAACTAAACGCCGCATTGTCCGGCGATAGCATATCATGTGTTTTGTGCGGCGGGGCGGCCGCAGGCGGGCTCAGTGCTATGGAGGCTCGTATTAAAGGTTACAGCCCATGGTTTTGGGCGCTTTTTGTGCGCGTGCGTGGAGCGAGCTGGGCATCACCCTGTTTGGCTGTCAAAATCCGTCACGATCGGATCACGGCAGAACTGTGAATCGTGATAACACCACGCATACGGTCACTTGATTCATACTGAACAGTGAAGTGACAGGTAGTCATTAAGCTGCACCAGTTTGCTTATTTTTTTTCGTTTTTGTTGTTGTTGATGCGGGCAAGTAGCCAACAGCAGTGTATGACATATTTCTGTTTTTGCTTAGCTAAAGAAAGTCGGCAAATGGTACAACAGGCAAGTTTTTGTACTTTTGTAAGAATAAGCCCAGAGACAAAACAAATGTCGCAAAAACTAAACGTTGAGGGCATATTGACACTAGTAACGTACAGCATGAGTACATACTATGATAAAATGGCATGACAAAACTATAAGAAAGATACTATACGCTGTGGTGATGGCCTTGTCTTGAAGCTTTTGAGATACATTTTTCGGATATTTATTTTTGAACACATCGGGCATAGGAAATGAAGCCAGCTTTCCTTGTTTTCATAAAGATATACTTAACTGATACCGAAATGTTATCAGTCTGTAACATATGCACATAAACGGGAGTTTACCTTTTTAAGAGAGTGCTTAAAGAGGTGTCTCAGTGTCATGATTGGTTTTGAACTGATATATAAGATTTTTAGAGCGTGTCGATGAACCACTGCTGACATATCTCATTTCACTGAAAGCTATCTATGTAAAAATATACGTCTAGTTTGGAGTTCAAAACAAAGGTCTATGCAGATTCAAGACGTACTTCAAACAGTGTCCATCTGCTTTGTTCCATGAATAATTGATATCAAAGTAAGGAAATGGATAAACTAAATTGGGGTCAAGAGGAAATATAGTCGTTAGAGTAAAAATAGGTATATATTGCCTTTTGTGCAAAATGAGCACTGCTCTTTTTCATTTTATTCTTCAGCCAACATCAACAAAGGCGATATAAGTGGAACAAGAAAAGACAGTGCTGCACTAGAGAAGTACTCATGTTCAGAACATTTATAGTCTGAATTATGGTCAGTAATCGCGGTCAAACAACTGATGAAAATGACACTTTGATTTTGGGAAAATAACGGCTATCCAACTTTGTGCACGTTATGTTTTTGGCACTGAGCTTGGCACTGATATTAAAATATAGCAAACTCTCACGTGCATTTCCTACGCCCTGGCCCAAATTTATAAATATTGTATCTATGTTTAAACGGTCCGGAGTGTTGCGAGTGTGTAGGCCGAGTGTCATTGCCGAATACCCTCCACTTCAACTCCGATTCCGTGGGACCAGTCCGAAAGTAGGCGTGTTAAAACTGGCATGCTGTATTTGATGGCATCGGACGAAGTCATCGCACCAACGGCGACTCCATGGCTATCCGCAGACAAAGTCCCACCCGCCCTGGTGAAAGTACAATATTTTCACCAAAAAGCACAACAGTCAAAACTAACCATGGAAACATACTAGCGAATAAAAATGATTATAGATAAGACACCGACAGGAAATCCAAGCACGACGGCGATAGAAGAAACATACATAGAAGCTCAAACTCATCACAAGTTCGAATCTACCACAGGTGAAACCTCAAACCAGAGAAATAAAGGTACAACACCGAACAAGATAAAGATACTATTAGAAGTTGCTTTAAATTATTTCAATTGTCAATTTAAACACTTTAAACTTAGTTCAACTTACGTTCCGGTTGAAGAAATGACGCACGGATAGACGACACGCAGGTCCGTCTCGCTCGCAGTCTAGACAGGAAATGAGCCCTGGGTCACCGCATGACCCGGCACCGGAAAATGATTAACAAGCAAGGCCTAATACAAACTTCCTAAACACGCTCGGAATTAATAACTCCAAAATTTAACTATAACTTTAAATTAGTTATAATACTCATCACTTAAATCACTTCCTAAAAGTCAAATAACAAATTTCCAAATAGTGACCGGAAGACAGGTCAGCCGCCCTGCCATCTGCCGTGTGGCAGGAACATTGGCTAACAGGTACAGCGCCATCTACAACAGACGTACTGCAGAGCAGTGAGGTACTGCTCACACGGGTCGGGTCAAAAGTAGGCTATCTACATATGCATTAAAACTCAAAACGGGGAATCTACTGATATTCTTTTGTTGTAATCGGTGTGCAAAGAACTGTCGGCTATTCTTCGTAACCTAGTATGAGCAAAAAAGGACACAAGAGAACGCCTAAATTGTGGTCAAAGCGGGTAAAGCATGCATGGAATGACTGTGCGAAGTGTACAGGATTCACTACACGATCTTGATGACCTTACATTTCAAGTTTGTGAGAAACACTGTTTTAAACGTTATATTTTAAACACATCTGAGTTTTAGTGTTTGGATTTGTATTTACTGGGAACAGTTCCACACATCCAGTGACTTTTCAAGCATTGTCGTAAAGCATGGCGTGATGAAAGTATGAAAGGAGGCGGTGAGAGTCACAACCAGAAGGATTGGACGAAGGAAGGCAAACAAGCCTTGTATCCCACTTCTATAAAAAAATAAATACCTACATGTCTGATTCTGCCCTCATCCTTATGGATTGTACATGGATGTAAAAATAAAAGTCGGGAATATGCAATTGGAAAATATGACATAATGATTACTCAAGATTTATCATCTACACGCTACGAGATGTAAATCTTTAAAGGCTAGAAGAGAACACACATTTCGTCCGTACGACTGTATTCTTATATCCCTTTATATATATATATATACATAAGATGATATATGTCCGAACCATGTCAAATTGGTGTTTATCTTTTACACTCGCCATTCTAGAGGCAACTTTATTAGAAGCTTTAGCCTGGATCGGTATAACAGATCATAGAAGACACACTATTGGAAGACTGTAGCCAGCTGACTTGCGTCAGCTCTGGCTCCCTTCCATTTCGAACCAAATTCCTCAGACATCTACAACATATTGTCCTCCGCTTGGCTACCCCCTCCAACACGGATATCGGATGAAGCGTCGGCATAAAAAGCTATGGGGCCCGCCCCAGGCCGCGGCCCATTTTTTGGCAGGGCCGTGTGAACAATGGCTGGGAGGCGCGCCGATCGATCAGAGCACAATCAGACAGAGCGGAACGTCCGATCTTTGTGCGGCTGTGCGCTGGCGGCGGGGGGCCGCGCGGCGCCGTGACCCGGCCCGCTGCCACCCCGTGCGCCACAGGCGCCAGGGTCAGAAACCGGACCGGCGGCCGCCGACCGTCAGAGCTGGTAACGGCCGCGTCTGCTGCAGCGACTGTATCGATTGGATCGAAATGTTACAGCCTCGTTGATGTGTGTGAGAGCTGTGAATTAGGATTGGCTTATATCAAGCTATACGCGTATTAGCGTAACCCAAAAACAAAGCAAACCAGTATGGACGTAGCCGAAGACAACACGATGCGCCAGGTTTGGTACATCTAGGAAAAATACAAAACAGTCCTAGATTTTCACACTTCGCCACCTTGTTAGGGAAAAAGTCGTTCCTCCTTTCTTTTACTCGCACGTGCGGCGTCGCACCACTATAATACAGTTCAGTGGCGCTCTGTAGTAAGAGGGTGTCGAGAGAGTTGCTCAGGAGTGCGGTTTTCTGTGCTGCGTCGCCGCCGATTAGGGGGATCCCCGAGGGAGCGCCACTGCGCGGCACCAGCGATGCCATCGCTGCCAGCGTTCTTGGTGGCGGTATCAAACCTCCGAAGAGAAAAACTTGAAAACATACACCGCTTAATACTGATTCAAAATTTACGGCTACACTCAAAGCCATCCGAGTGATAATTTTGTATGCATAAATCCGACAAATCCGATAAATAGTTTTGTATACATTACCAGAAACTAAATCCCGAAAACCTTAAAGTTGATGAAATATCACTTCTGGGAAAACATGATGTTTACGTCCTACATACACTCAAAGAGCCAGTTGAGAAGTCTAATTCGAGTATTCAGAGTATTCAGAGTATATTTTCGTATTCTCCTCTTACTTTGAGGCTTTTCAGTTTCCACGTCAGAATAAACACAGGATCAACAGATGACTCTCCATCCGAAGCAATCAAATCAACCAATCAATGAACCAACACACATAAAAGTAGTTATGTTCAACCCTAAATATATCACTAGTAGCGTACCTAAAACGAAACATGGAAGTCTAGTTAATGTAAAATAGCAAAAGCGCCTAGTAAGAATTAAAAACAATGGACCAGGACAATGTAACGATAATGGTGCTCAACTGTCATGCTGATAAAAGGTGAAGAGATGATTCAGCAATCGACTAGACTTCATTCCTTAGTAGTGCATCAAACTGTGTCTAAAACTAGTGATGGTGGAATTCCGTATGTCGGTGCAAGCCGATTGTTGGCGCCGCTACTACATAGGCCAATCTCCGTTTTCGGCATCAGTACGTGGCCATGGCGGTCGGGTTGACCATTCTGTCGCGTTCGTTGGTGTTCAGTAAAACGGAACATTTGTCGCATCGCTTTTGGCTCGCCCGTGCTCATTACCTTTTGCTAAACAGAGTTGATGGTACCTAACGAGCTTATCGGGTGTTAAAAGCCGAGATGCCTTACTTCGTGAGATATGTGGTGTCTTTTCTTTCCGGTGATTACCCTTGCGAATTTTAACCTTTTTCACCCTATGAAGTTGTGTCGCGCCGTAAGTTCCGTAAATTGATATGCGGTACGAATTATTGCATCACCGGCGTAACATTGCTTCAATAAGTGCGTGGGATGACATGGCTGGCGTGGGAAGTCCCTGGTTGCCTGTCATTTTAGTAGTTGGTCTTTGCGGTTGGAACGTGAGGTGCTTGTTGACCAGTCCTGATTTTTGACAATTTGTGTTTCTTTCTTGAGTGTTACCTACTTGTAGGCTGACCTGGCATTCCTGGCTAAAAAGTATTAAAAAGTTTCTTCGTTTAAAAAATTATTCTTCGTCGTTGTAGGGTTGGCTTGAAATTTCAATTAATGTAGAAAGAGGCCCCTGCTACTCTGTTTTTCATCTGTCTCGGCATTTCCCGGCTTAGCAACAATAAGGTTTCGATATGTTTCTGCAGGAAGTCCCTGATGTCAGTAATTTCATCACCCAGTTATATATTCCTCGAAGTGAAATCACCGCTGGCAAAGATGATGCTAGCAAAATAATACCGCTTAGTTCAATTTGTTCTATCATGTCGTGCTCCGTGCGTGGTTTCCGCGCCAGACGATGCCCGTCGTCGCCGACAATCTGGCGCGTAAGGCGCGACACGTGACATGGCCGCAGGGCTGTCACAACAGCCGGCCGACACCTCGTCGTAACTCCCCCGCCGCCAGAAATGGCACGTGCGCGCCGCGCCGCCTGTTTTAAAGGCTCAGGGGAGCCGCACCGGTAAAAAGGGCCACGGGACGTGTTCACGCCGGCAGACGCGACAAAAGGCATAAACTTGTCGTCAATTCGTCCCCGCTGTCGCGCGCTTGTCGATTTACGGCGGCAAAATCGCGCACAAGAAGGCGCGCTCGAAGTGCGCGGCGCGCCGCAGTAACGCCACCGCACACGGCCCTAATCGCAGGACAAACAATATCCGCGCAAAGTCGCTGTCGACAAATGCGCCCCGCTGACCGCGCCGGGTCACCGACGATGCGTCGATTTATCCTCGCTGCACCTGGTGCCTGGGGTGGGGGTGGGGGCGGCGAGTCGACCCGCCACGCCTGATATAGCGCCGGCGACAAGCGGTATTGACACCATGATAGAGAACGGTGCGGTGCCGAGCCGGCTCTGCCGCGGACGCGCCGTATTTCGCCGCAGATCTGGGCGGCCATCTTGATCTGAGCTTTAACCGGCGAGGCCTACAGCGACGCCGCGCGGCCGTAAATAGGCATCGATGGCTTTTTAGTGTTTGTGTAAAGTGGGGTGGGAATCCGGTGTGGATGTGTTTTGACTGGGCTCGTGCCTTGGCCTGTTATCGCACGATGGCTGAGGCTGCGATCGGCCGGATTGGACACGTTCCAATGGGCCGGATGGAAAGCGGGTGGGTGGCATCCGATCTCGGTCTGAACACGGGTCTGAAGGCGCCCAGCCTTTGATGCGTGCTCCCGGTGCCGGCGGACGCACTGAGGTTATCTGAAATTTATTGAAGCTCATACAACTGGAATAGGGAGTGGCAGGCGCGGAACATTGTACATACTTTGAGACAACACTTTTATGTTATTTTCTTCACGCAATACGAGAGCCAAATAATCAATTTAATCAGCCACAACCAGTGCATCACGATCAGTAAAGCTGACTCAGCCAAAGACGATCGATAGGTACAAACAGAAGGCCAAAACAATTTGCTTTTCTTTGACTTCAGATGGCTTCAGCTATATAAAGATGAATGGGGTGTATCATTAAGTGTGTTTGAATCTCTACGGACCTCAACACTTGCTTTAAACGTTGGAGGGAAGACATATTGCTCTAGGAATGGCACTTCGTAAAATATTAATTAAGTTCATAGAACCTTGCCATTTAAGGGTAACTATGGAATATGTTTATACATTCAAAAAAACATATTTAAAATATATGTATACACAATTCGTAATTCAGCTTCTACATTGTTTAGCCGGTAGAGTAATGCGGTGCCCACAATGTCTCTGGGTGTTAGCGTTCCCTGACTTTGTGGACCACCCCCCTCCCCCCGCCGTCTTATTCATCATATGTTCGACCATTAGTCCTAACGTAGACAATATTGAGGCGGTCACGGTAGGATATATTCTCCCTCAGCCAGAGCGCCATCCCATACGACCATTCTGTCGGGTTCGGCCAAGCGTCAGCCGGTAGAGATGCAAAATATGACGAGAGAGAGACTCAAATTTACCTAACGCCCACAAAATTTTAATGTGGAGGCTAAAGAATGATCTACAAAACAACTCGTGAGATTCCATCCACCGTGTGTTTAAGAACGCAAGACGTGCTTTAATCTGTGCGTAAGTGAAAAGCCTGATTTTGTGCGTGGTAGATGGGACGTTCTATTTGTCATGCGCTGTAAAAAAGGCGGCGGCGGGACACAGCCCGGCGTGGTGCGGCGGAAGAGACGAATGACGTCGGCGATTGTCCGCGTCGTCGTCGTCGTGACCCACGTCGCTGCCGACGCTGGCCTATCGCACTGCCTGGGAGCATTAATCAGGTCGGCCACTGTCGTATCTGGTCGCCGCGCCGCCACTAACTGACACAGCATTACCATATTCCATTAGGGGACAATATTGGCGCGGCAGTGGACTGGCGCGTCGCTGCCGGCGGCGCGGCGCATCCCACACCGCCCGAATGTATTTGCATGATTTACGGCGTTTCTGGCGCGGTTGAGCGGCTTAAACACAACCGATTGTTGAGGCGGCGGAGGTGCGGGCCGGGATAAGTGAGGAGTGTTGAAACGGGGCTTAACTCACAGCCTGTAATGTATCTTCGTGGTTAGAAACGGATCAGGTCGTGGTGATGAAGGCGCTGAGTGAATAGGGGATTCATGTAAGCGGTGAATGAAAGTTTAACAGTCTGTCAAAAGTTTGCGACATTAAAAAGAAGGCTTAGTAGGGTGGATCATTAAATGTCATAGAAATTCAATCACAAGTTTCCTGCAGTCTTTATGTATGCCTCAAAGCTAGAGCGGGTATTTTTCCGCCATCTTCAGCCCTCCCCAAAAGGTATTGACGCGTGAAACCGGTGATGTTCCGCAGTGCATGCAGCAGGCGTTTAATAGCTTGTGGCTACGGGCAGTTAGATGTCTTTGTGTGCCTGCGTAGAAAGATGGCTGCAGCTTCATAAGAATAATTTTTGGGGTTTAACGACACACCAACTGCTGAGGTCATATGACGTCAAGCGGGAGGGAGGAGGGGTATGAGCTAAGCTTGAGTTAGGGCAGGGGGTGCAAAAGTTCTGTCTCTAGGTGGGCTCGAACCCACGACATACAGAATGTCATAAGCTGAGCCGACCGCGCGCGCTAACCGACTGCGTTACCCAGACCCCAACTGCAAGGTCGATTTCCGAAAAAGTGACTATGTATAAATTGCACCCTTTTTTGTTCTATATATATATATATATATATATATATATCCGGGTGTTATCTGTAGAAACTTGAACAATTGATAAAACTCAAGCCAACCTATTTCATATAGTTTTTTTCATTCCATGGAATCTAGCTGTACATGAGTCTTTTTCTGAGAAACTATTTAATCATTTTTCAGACATAGCTCCATTCCTCCGTAACACAAATTAGCCGTTTCAGCACCCAATCCTCCCGGCACCCGTCGGCTCTGTCGGTCACATGTCCTGTTGTATTTGAACACGCCACAGCACGTGTCTTCTCGCCTGCACCCCCGCTGCAGCACAGGCACCAACGCTCTCATCCGCGGTGCGTGCCACCCTGCTGCACACTGCGCCATTACCGGTTTTTAATCAATCTGTCGCCCTCCCTCCCCGGGATTTTTCATTGGGGTTATTACTAGTGCATTGCCAATGCTCGGTTGGTAGCAGATTGACAACTGTTGTGTGGCGGCAGGGATCAGGGAAGGGGAGGGGAGAGCTAGAGGGGAGAGGATTGACGGCTCACGAGTCGCAATATGGGGCTCATGAAAAGACCAATCTGGGCAGAGCAGTGTTAGTGAGATGGATCCCAGTGGCCAAGGATGTCTCACACACAAACAGGCTCCAATCCCCAGTTACCCAGCCAAACAGGCCTCACCCCATCACACCAGTCCCCCGGGCATTCCTTCTTTACCTCTCCATCACACATCTGATAAGACTGCCGTCTTTATCCATGTTCAGAAAATATTTTTGCGTGACTATCTCTATCGGGATGAATATTAGTTACCTATTGGTTGCTGGTTTACCAAGATAACCTGAAAGTACGGTGGATGTAGAAGTTTGGTCTGATAAATAATTTGTATTTTTATGTTTATTTATGTATTTCAGTTGATAATCAACATGGATAAAACTCCACCAGCAGATGACTTCATTTCCTGAAAATCTTTAGATACATACATACGCATGTAAAGATAAAACAGCAGGGTGTTGATATTTTTAAACAGGGCTTAAGGCATGTGTTTAAAACACATTACAACGACGAAAAATAGCGTAAAACATGAATTTTGAAAGAGCTGTGTGACTAAAAAATATCAGACCCGGGCTGATCTAAAAATGCATTCATTGTCCTAGCGGTCCGACACAGCAACCCGTCGTTCACGGTATTCACGCGACCACCACACTCCGCAAAAAGGTGGTGTGTGCGAGTTGGTCGAGCCTGCACGTGAAGAGGAGGGAAGTAACTAAGCAGTTCTTTCGAGTGAATTTTTCTATAACGTATACTTTTTAGAGAGAGAGCCAATCATACTGAATTATTCGAGATAGCTGAGGTTTAACGCCGAAATTTGGCCCGAGGGCATCATAAGTGAATGAGTTGCACGATCTTTTTGTGTGATGATGTATATTTGTTCCAGATAGCTCCTACCTGGGTTATAAATTTCGTGGCATCATCTCTAAATTATTCTGCTCATTTATGAGAATGAGTGCCATTAATAACCCCCAACAACTCAGACAACCACTATCTCAGTAAACTGTCCGATAATCTGGAAATTAAATGTTTATTTAACTATGAGACGCCTGTACCTATATATATATATATATTAATGTATTTGGGCAATATATTTTCCCTTAGACAGAGGTCCTTCAAGATTATGGCGTTACGGGCTTTGGATAGTTTTCGGTTTTAATTTCTGGATCTTATTGAATGTCTTGTTGTTGTTTTCACTTATATTATTTAATGCTTCTGTAATTGTCATAGATCATAATTTCCGACACCCTTCGATTGCATTAGATATCAATCATTATTAAGGGTCAAGGAACAAGTGTGAAACACACTGCGATCCCTGTGCCTACTGAGGCTATTTTAAGTTTTGAAAAATAGCCCAGAAATTGTTTTTTGTTTTGTTTTGGAAAAGTTTTGATAAATCACTTTATCGCGAAATCTCAGAGTGCACATTCAAGAACAAACCAGTCCTGTGGAACACAGGCAGCAAAAACACCACACAAAACCATCACACAAACTCCTGAAAGACAACACAGCAATCATTGACACCACCTAGGACCATTACCGCCTATTCATACATGAAGTCATACACCTCACCAGACAGAGGCCACAACTCAACATTCAAAACACACTCACGCCACTGGTCCCTATCGACTGAGAGCCGTGGCAAACTCTGATCCGGCCAATCCAGAGGAATCGCATGCGCCGTGCTGACTGAATTCCTACCAAACGAGATATGGTTGTGAGGCTGCACCATACTTGACAACGACTCGGCACCAGCAGCTGACTGGATCAAACCGAACCCCTGCCCCATCCATCCTCCCAAGTGAACACCGCGGGAACGAACAGCTAGCCCATCCAAACCTGTTTGCAATTATCCGCCCCACGTGAAGTCCATATTAGTGCTGCTGCCCAATGCGTCGCCGCAGTCTCCCGGTAACCCTCATCAGTGGTAATGCCGCGAGGTGTTTGGCGGAACGGTATCCACTCAGGCGCAGAGCGGCGGGGAGGCGACAGCTCGGCCCGGCCGAGCCTTCTCGCTGTCTCTCTTTCTGTAACACAGCCCAGAGGCGTTTTGGCCCAGCGCATAACACTCAGAAACGCAAGAGGGCGAAGTCGTAGCTGCATTACAGTGATATGTATTAATATTTCTCTGAAGCTAATTTTTAGGTTCTGGGTGACGCTGTCGGCTATTGCACGCGTTCAGCTCGATGACGTGGACTGTGTAGTCAGCAAAAGGTTGCAGGATCAGGCCCATCCAGACGCTGTATTAGGCGCCCTGTCCTATCTAGTTTCCCTCTCCTCCAACCTCATGTAACCTAGTATTTAGAACGTTGGCAAACCCCAATAAAAAATGTTTGAAGGTGTCGACGGAGTCACATGTGGCAGGATATTCAACGCATCACTCGAACATCTGCAGAATCGTCGTTAAACAGATTCAAACCACTACGACAGCGTCACACGGGACTGTCGCCTACTTGGAAGCGCACAAACAGCGCCGCCAATAATAGCGCAAACGCGTTCATTTCGTACGCTCTATTTAGACCACTAAATACCACCACATTCCCGTGCGTTACCGATTCGTCATACTTCGACACAGGCCCCAACATACCCAGAAGCAGTACATGGCTGATTTAATAACGATATTATTCCAGCTGCAGCCACTCCCAAAGCGCCGACAATGACGGGATCGACCGGAGGCGCTGCCTCACGATCCCACGGGCTGCCGAGCTCGGGTCCCGGCAGTCCCGGCGGTCCTGCCGGTCCCGCGGGACCGAGCGTGCACTGATCCGAGCCCGTTAAAACGTCCGACTAATCCAATCAGCACGTCACCGGCGTCCCAGGAGTGCGCCCCGGGGGCTGGCATTGTGTGCTCTTCTGATACCACAGACGCCGACCTGCGCGCCGCACAAAAAACGGTGCACCGCGGCGGCCCATTACCGCCACCCGGATGTCTGTCACTGTGCCCGGGGACAGCTCATGTTTGGCTAAATATTGTCGAAAATGTTAGTGGCATCTGTATTTTGCACTTAGTGGTAACGCACACGTTTGAAAACTTTAAGCAGAAATAGTTCATGTAATCCGGCTTTGAGATGGGACCACACTTCTCTGCAATTACCGAATTAATTGTGAGGCTCAAGGTCCGGCTGCTTCCCTGAACAAGGAGCAGATTGGCTCCCGAAATACCATTCCAACAGGGAAAGAGTTGGCGACGCCATATGACTTTGGCACTTTGTGCGTCAATAATCCCCAAAAACTATTCTTAATTGTTAGGCAAAAACTTAGGGAATATGGCAGGTCTTCATAATGCGATTCAAGCTGAGGTAGCTGGTGGCATTAATCAATGATTCATTTGCAATGGGTAAGAATATAAAATGGATAAGAATAGAAAGCACTTAGGGCCTCTCAGGGGTACTTTCCTATTTTAGGGTATCATTCGTGCACACTAGTTTCCTGCGTTACCTGTATGTCTGCGCGTCGTGTTTGTGAGAAGGCGCTGTAAATACACTAATGTAATAGGGGAGTGGTGGTGGTGGTGGTGGTAGGGGAGGGGGAGGGGTGAGAAGTTCAGGCTGGGTGTTGTTTGTACAGGAGTATAATAGCTGATAATGGTTCTGGCACAAAAATATGACGTTCAAAAGTAATGTGCTTCCTCTATATGTAGTTAGTTCGCCTTAAGCTCATGTGTCAATGCTGAGTGTGTTGCTTCCCTACTTGTGCACTTATATATATATATATATATATATATATATATATATGTATATTTTATATATTTTATATATATATATATATATATATATATATATATATATATATATATATATATATATATATATATATAATCTATGTATGTGAAATTGTCCCAGAACTTACCAATGGAGGATTAAAAACGTAAAATGTCACCCCTTACCGACCTCTGCCTCCCCGGATGTGTCCCCCGTGTTCCCCGGGTGTGACCTGAAAAGTGACGAGTCCCTGGGCCCCGTCTGGACGCCCGGCGCCCTCCCAATGTTGACGAAGCCTGAATAATCAGGCCCAAGCCCTGGACCCTTCTGGACGTGCGGTGCCCTGTCGTTGTCGACGAAGGCTGAATAATCAGGCCCGTGCTCTGGAACCGTCTGGACGTGAGGCGCCTTGTCGTTGTCGACGAAGGCTGAATAATCTGGCCCGCGCCCTGGGCCCCGTCTGGACGTGCGGCGCCCTCCCAGCGTCGACGACGGCTGAATAATCGGTCCCTGCGCCGCCGAATGCGATTTAAATTGAATTGTTCATCAGGCTGTCGTTCGCTGTAGATGCTGCTCCGGTTCAGTGATAGATTTACATGACTGGCACAGCAGGATCCAAATGAACGCCGGGCTCCGCATTTTTACCAACGGACACATATCTGATAGCACGTTCTCCAGACATGCTTTGAACGCATTTTTTTATATAAACACCTATCTGTAATTAACCCTAAGCAACCAGGATAAAGTATGAGAATGTCAATTAGCTAAATGCCTTTTGCTGCCTCGCGCCTCACATCCTTTACATGAGGTCTTTCGTAACTAAGTTTTTGCATGCAGCATTTTATTGAATATATAGTGGGCTGTTTTGGGGCTGAGGACATTATAGCATCGTTTTGCCAGGTTAGGTGCATATATATATATATATATATATATATATATATATATATATATATATATATAGGCTGATTGAACGCTCAGCGCGCAGAATTAATGCAGGAATAGGGAAAACAGCCGGAACGAAAACATTAACAGCCTGGCTGAAAACAGGCTACCTTACTCCTGATTCTGTTTCAATTTCAGCATCACTGAGAAAGCTCTGAAGTTGTAACAAGAGAGAGTTTTGTTGTTTTGATTGTTTGTACGGTTATTGAAGAAGACGTGTAGATTGATCATGATCCAGCTTTTTTTATATTTATATGTGACACGAAAAGGGCAAAATCAGACAATATTTCCCGACACAACGTGTTGTTTTTTTAAAAAAAAATTTAGAAGTGTGCTACCAGACCTATTAATACCGTTCTCAGCGAATTATTTTCTGAATTTTTGGGATTTTTTTATCACATATGAATATAAAGATAAACTCGCATGCTAATGATCAATCTTTACTATATCTTTCTTTCAACATACAAAAAGGGTAAGGGGGCGCGGCAGTGGAGTGGTCAGCGTACCTGTCTGCCACGCTGCCGACCCGGGTCTAAGGCCCGGCGACCTCCCTGAACAAGGAACAAGCTGGCTCCCGAGAAACCCTTCCAACAGGGAAAGAGTTGGCGACGCCATATGGCCCTGGCAGTTAATGCGTCGATAAGCCTTAACAATTATTATTAGAAAGAGGGTAAAAACCCATTAGATAGTGAAATATGGTTTTAAGTGAATATTTTCTTGTCAGCAGAAGTTTGAAGATTTACTGAACCACTTAATTTGGTGCTGGTAGCAACACTTATGGCTCACAAGTACTGACAAGTTTGATTGGACATTGTTGTTTAATTTATGAGACTCCTCTTCCTGACGATTACAAAACAGTAGGCTTTGTTCACGGTGCCCGGTGCCCCAAATGTTTGAATATGTCCGCCGGAAGTGAATGATATCTTTTTAGAAAAACCAATGGATAAATCTTGTATTTGCGTCACAAAAACCCCATGAAATCCAAGAGTCGGCAAGTAGGCCATTTCTATTGTGATTAGTGGTTATGGCTAGCCGTCTGGCGTAAGTATCTTTGAGCAGTCTAACGCACTTAATGCATTGCATTTTAAATTCAATTTCCACCAATCAGATGCAACTCTTAATGACCATTGAAAATTGCAATGAGACCACTTCATGTTTGATGTAGGGATACTAGCAGGCCTGTTCAAACACATTTATAGCGACTTCTATTTCGGTAGCTTCGATTACTCCAGATGTTGCCAGATCTGACCCGATTGTCGGTGGCATCTTGTACACAGTTTTCGTTATTTTCTCACTTTTCTACCTGGAGGATTGACGAAGTGACATGGTGGATAGTAGGCGAAAGTAGTAGGTATAGGCACTAGGTGTCGGAGTAGATATAGGTATAAGGTCCAGGTAGTAGGTATAAGTACCAGGTACATGTAGTATGCTTAGATACTAGATGTAGGTAGGGCTGTCCAAGGCATTTCAACAACCTGGTTACACTCTTGTGTCTATTATTTTTATAAAACTTTTTCTAAAGGCTTATTAGCATCTCCTCTGCAGGCCTCTGACCCTCTCAGCTCACTATGAACTGTGGTTTGAAAACATAAGCTCAGGGGAAATGCTAAACATGTTATATTTTACTGCAGCTTTGGTTATGAATACCAGATACTTCTGGTAGTCTTCAGATACTTCATTATTTACCCTATGATCAGGGAAACTATGAATCAAACAACCGCATGCAGCTTAAATTTCCCCAAAAGACCTGTTGTTTTGTACAGAAATAAAAGATTGTGCTGTTCGCTACCACAGTTGACAGTAGGAATATGCTCAAAGGAAAATAATACTTTTTTCTAGATTCAGAATTAGTATAAGTACATTGTACAATTAGTACAATGGTTATTTCAACATCCAAGGCATGTAAACAGGAGTTGAATGGTTGCTTCACTGTCCGAGCTGTTCGGCAGGCGGCCTTCCCTGCCCTGCCACACCGACACTGCCCTCGCATGCGCGGGTCTGACTCCTGGCCACCGCGCTGGCCCGCTGCAATGGACCGGGCGGCGCCGCGCCGGAGGTTTCACGCGCTTCCATGGGCTGAGCACGCGCCTATTGACCCAAAGATCAACTTGGGGAGAGGGGGAACTTCTCAATACCGTATTGATGTGCCCATTTGTGATAAGATTAAAAATAGGTCGTATGCATTTTTCAAAGACAAAGTAAAAAGAGAAACATAAATGGGGATATGCTTTCCACATAGGTAGGGGACCACCTCGGCCACTGGTTCGTATGTCCCCAGCATACTTGGCTACACATAACGACCAATAAGTTTACGCTCCATGGGTTTTTACCACCGATACGAATGGCTATGGGCTTTCCACGGACTCAAAATATATAAATTCAAACCGTTCTGAGATTGAAAATCGTTACAAAATTTGATAAGCACGAAGTCTTGGCTTTGGGCAGATGGCTTGAGAGGCCGAATATCGAAAAGAAATATTTTGAAGATTTTGAAGAAAGTCGGTGACAATCAGAACGTTTTTTGGCGGACGCTATTTTGACCCCCTCTGGACCCGTCCCTGCCAGCGCCCGTGTCTGTGGCTGGCGCCCGGGTCCTGTGGCCGCTGCCCGTGACCCGGGGCAGGCCCCGGCCGACGGCCACTGCCCACTGCCCACTGCCCATGCTGCGCGGCCGTGGGAAGTGTTATGATGAATCGTCGGCGGCCGAAATTACCCGGCGCTCAGATTCCCACCGTCGAGCTGCTGACGGCGGCGGGGGCTCCACCTGGCGTCGACCGCGACGACGGCAGACGGCCGCCCAGCATCACCGTGACGGCCCCGCGCACAGGGGCGCACCCAGGCCTCGTCAGCGGGGTGCTGGATACACGGCGCTTAAAAAACAGGAGAACGACTGAGATGAGTGAGATAGGCTGAGATGTTATCGGGTGTAGTCGTTGTCAGCACAGCGGCTCGTCTGGGAGCTGTTGGAGTCGCCTCTGGCGTCAGGGACGGCGCACCACCGGGCATGACATCGTTTGTCTGTTGGTCGTGTCAGACATGTGTCACTCGGTGGCTCGTCCCAGCGTGACCGGCGCTGCGTCCATCCGTCTGTCCGTGTGGTGAGGCGTCCACCGCCATGGACGTGCTGGCCGTCTCGTTACCCTGGTTTGGGACGTTTCTCCCGACTCTGGAAACGACGCCAGGTCCATTTGTTCTTCTAAATTAGCCTCTAGCTTTATCGGCCACAAATGTCAGTGGTTTCCCACCGCAGAGGAATGAAAACTGTCCACCCTGCCAGATGACAGTTTCAGGATACAAAATGGTCCATTTGATGGACAGTTGAGTTAACGGACTCACAGCTTTAACAGACATAAAAACTCGTTATGAGGGAAACCAGAGATGATTAACTGCACCATGGTCCTCCGTCTTCCGATGTTCAGCAGCAATCGAAACAGAATGGCTCATACGAGAGAAATGCTTCAAATGACTTTGAAATGTATTTTCCTTCAGAGAAAAAAACTATGGACAGGCGTTACAAGACATTCGTTGTAAGATGGTGCTGCTGCACCATCTGCTCTAGATATCTGGCAGTCGGCCACGAGTAAAGATGTCGGACTGCCCAGTCAAACACTGGCATTTGCTCTTCAGATCTGCACGTTGGAGGATGCATCACCTGGTGTTTCACGTGCTGCGGGAAGATTTTCTGCAAAATATATTGCATTTGATACAAATCAGCCGAGTAACTGCAATTGCGGCCCAGGGTCCACTCAACACGAGTGAAACGTCTTTTACCGTTGCCACCGGCTCTGATTTGTCTTTGATCGCGGTCTCTCAGAAGACGTGGTCGGGGGACGGTCCTGCCGCGACGGAGTGTCATTAGGAGCCCCGGCCCATTTGTCGACGTCGCTACAGTCGCACCGCACCCAGATTAATGGTGGCACCCGGCGCCGGCGACGCCGAAAACAAAAGTCGCGCTTCATTGTCGGCGTGTGTCGCCACGTCGCCACCTCGGCGCACGTGTCGACCGGCGGCGACGCTGCTGCACGTGTCGGCGCCGCGTCAGTTAGTCCACAGTACCACTTTACCGGACTGCAGTCATGTTGGACACCACGTCAGACGTCTAGAGAGCCAGCCACCTCACTTCTGCTGTAGTCGTATGGAACGCGTGTTCCGCGCTGTGGGTTGACCGTCGCTCTGGCCGGCGATTCCCACCACATGTATGAAAATCTGTCTGGCCCCAGGTGTCAAAAGCGCTGTCGGGAGGCGCGTGGTTGCGCCGGTGGTTCCGGTCGTGCACAGATAGGCGTGGGAGCGCCGATGGCACCGTCGACACTTCAATCCTGACACAGACGCCTCCGGCACTGGCCTGTCACGGCCTGTGACGACGGGCAGCCGCGGACAGGTCCAGCCCCCGGGCATCGCCGGCTGCCGCCCGAAGGGAGACACCATTACACCGCCCGTTGAGGCATTGAGAGATATGTCCCAGATAGCTGCTTCTAACCCTGCTAGGTACTAGGTAAGGTCCCGTTATTACGATAAGACATAGCTGGTTCTTACTGCTCATACTTGCTCGCACTAGGGAATTGATTAAAAATGTGCACAACTGCACATTTTCGGCCTTAGGTGAAGTTTAATTTCTAATGGGTGAAATTTTGCAATATTTTTTTCAACAAAATGAATGCATTATATCCTGCAAAAAATTAAGACTCCCAAATGACATGTGCTGGAGCTCACTCCTAGCTTTATTTTCATTTAAGCATATGGTCTCAACCCAGCACGCAAAATGAACTCCACTCATTTGTCCCTACCGGTCCTGAAATAACAATAAAGGACTATGCAGATTGGCCCAACCTTATCACACGAAATAAATTCTAGTGCCTTTGCTTGGAAACTTCACGTAGTACTGTTGCATTTTCTTCAGGCCCGTCATTTCCTCGCCTGAATATCGTCATGCTCATAACTCTCATCACATCAAACTCAACAATGAGACTGCAGAATTGCAGTGTGAAATCCCAATAAAAATTGCTCCGGCTTACGACGCACCAACTGTCAGGGTTATACGGTGTCGCCGACTCTCACCCTGTTGGGAGGGATTTGGCAGATCAGATCAACATATTCAGACGGGACCTGAACCGGGGACCGGTGGCCCAGAAAACAGTAACGCTATCTACTATCTACTGAGCCACACATCCCTAAAGGCCCAATAAAAAGTCACTAGCAATCAACTATGTCGTTATCAGTCTGCACATCTTGGTTCCGTGTCCAGCTGATCTAGCTATCTCGTCCTTACCACATTGGTGGCGCACCCTGGGCGGCCACGTGGTTGTTGCCGCGGGCTGTTCCGGTCACGTGACCCTGGCCAGAAGGCGTTAGACCGAGGGCGCGGGGCAGTGAATCTCAGCGACCGGAATGGTGTGTGCCGCCTGATGACACCCTGCTTTTGGAGTTTTTTTCGGACATGCAAAAACACTGATATTTTTAAGCAAGAATATTGCATTTGAGTGCAAGAAGATGTGTCTTTATCCTCCTACATCAAGGCTATCCAGCGGAGCAATGTCTTTACAGACATACAAATATCATCAATTTCTGCGTAGCATCATAGGACGATCACAAAATTCCTCAATACCCCACTCATAGGATCCGACGGTCAAATTGTGCAGGATGACTACGACAAAGCTACTCTCCTTAACGACTTCTTTGTTTCTCAGACGGACATTGACACATCTTCAACCCCGATACCCCCTCCGACTTTACAAAACGATCGGGCGGTACCTTCCTTGATACTATCGTGATAAGAGAACGTGACGTACTGGCAGTATTGAACTCTCTGGATCCAAACAAATCTACTGGTCCCGACGAACTACCACCCAAAATGCTGAAACTTTCAGCTATAATAATTGCAGAACCAATGGCAACACTTTTCAACAAATCTTTGCAGAAGGCATATTCCTAACGCATGGAAATACGCTAACGTCAGGGCAATTTACAAGAAGAAAGGCTCACCATCAGACCCAACAAATTATAGACCAATATCACTCTTAAGCTGTACCTCCAAATTTTTGAAAAAATTGTCTTCGGAAGCATTTACAAACACATCACCGACCACAATTTATTAACGGAAAGACAGGGTGGGTACCGCCTTCACCAAGCACCCAACTTCAACTGCTCTACCTCACTCACAATCTATACACTTCACTGGACAAAGGACTGGACTTCACGGCAATATATCTGGACATAGCAAAATACTTTGACAAAATTTGGCACCAGGACTTCTTTCAAAATGCGAAAACGATTTTGGCATTAGAGGACCCCTGTTAAATTGGCTGAAGACATACCTGACAGATGGGCAGCAAAGAGTAGTTATAGGGGCGACCCACCTGGGGAATTTCCTCCGGCATCATCTACTTCAACACCTCCTTCATCACCTCCTTCCTCAACATCACCAAAAGCATCTCAGCCAAAAGACTAAGGCAGGATGTCCCCAGGTTCCGTGCTTGGCCCATTGTTAGCAATCATGTACCTCAATGGACTTGCGACAAAACCACCAACGAGACGCTTTTCTTTGCCGACGACACCTCTCTTTCATACCTCACGCTCCCGACGACATAGCCGCAACTCAAATACCTTACAAAGAGACCTCGACGAAATTGACAAGTATGGTCAAGAGTGGGTCATTACATCAATTCTGCAAAACAGTCCAGCAAAATTTTCGCTACGCCAGAAGCAGCAAAACCCCGTTTGAAATTTGGTGGAACGAAATAAATTCGAGCGCAAGTCACAAGCATTAGGAGTAATTTTGTCCGACGACCTCAGGTTTCGTGAGCACATTAATCACGTAATAAAGCAGGTTAACAGAGCACTTGGTCCATTATATCCTATTGCTTCATACATACCTCGGCCCATTCTTGACCAGATTTACACCATTTACGTTAGACCTTATTTTGACTACTGTGATACGATAATTGACGGACCTTTAACAAAGACAGACGAAATGCGACTAGAACGAACACAGTATCGAGCAGCCCGAATCATCACTGGGGCAATGTTGAGAACACCGACTGCAAAGTTGCTTGAAGAGCTCGGATGGACATCTCTGACTGCAAGACGAAAAATTCGCCGACCCACGACATACCCGACCTACAAGGTAGAACCTCGAAAGTTCCTACCTACATTCGATCAATCATTCCTCCCACAAGACTGGACGACGCCGGAAGAACCCTCAGAAACGCGCAAAATCAAACTGCACTAAGACATCGCACAGAACTATTTCGAAACTCGTTTGTACCAAAAACTGGAAGAGACTGGAACAACACTCCCTAACCATCAGGCAGACAACTAGACAAAACTTCAAAAGAGATTGCAAATATCACGGACAGCTGCCTCCACCCAAATACTTCGCTATAGGCTCAAAAACGGGAAATCGAATTCATACTCAGCTCCGGGTTGGTGCATCTAAATTAAACTCACATCTTTATCAATTCAGTTTAACCGACTCCCGAAATGCACCTGCGGCTACCGATCTGAAACTGTTGCGCACTTCATACTCGACTGTCCCTCACGATCTCCATAGGACACTGCTTTTCCGATCCATATCCCAAAAACTCGAATTTAACTTTGAAACATTACAGCGTTCGGCACAAATCGAAACTCTTCTACGAGGCAGTGGCCTGAGTCCCGGCAGCGAGCGTGACATAGCCTACTTATTTCAATCATTTTCATCCGTACCCAAAGATTCAGTTCAAGAAACTGACGCAGCGACAGGCATCGCCGACAAGGGATCCCCGGTCGCCCGGTGCCTGGGCGGCGGCCGCGATCTGACAGCCGATGGTTAGTGTACGTGCGTGTGTGTTGTGTGTGTGTGTGTGTATGTGTGAATTTTGTATATGGGAGAGGCACCTGACTTAAGCTACGGCTTTTGTGCAATCTCTACATAACCAGCCGTGTTAGTGTTTTCGAATAAATGTTTTTGAACTTGAACTTTGAACAGAGGCGGTGACAGCGAGATCGTCACGGGGTAAGTCCGCCACTGTGCGGGGAATGCAATGTACCACTCTCATGTATCTAACTCCCATTTCAGGCATGACTGTGCGGTCTTTTTCGCTTATTTTACATGTATACATGGGGTGGGCCAAGAAGCAAGGCACAGTTATTAGCTTGCGTGATGTCGGCGAGACAATGGACAACAGGTGCTACCTCGCTGAAACAAAAAATCATAGGCAGATTTTAAAGAAATGTGTGGATTGTGTGTTTTTCTGTTTGATAGAGTCTACACGCCAAATATAAAGGTTGTTTTGTATAATTTAGTGTTTCGAGACAAAAGTACGGACGAGGCAAATAGCTAAAGAATTGTATTGGTATAGTGTGCCGTAACAGGCAAGAAAAGGTCCATAGGTATGTTCTTACATGAAGGCTGGTCCAGTTTCCAAACGTAGAATAAGAAAAACTAGAATTGGCTGTTAAACAGTCTGCGTCTTCTTTCAAGCAGGCCTTAAAAACCGGCCGATGTCTGCCACATGGACAATTTTTTTCTTCTGCCGACAAATATTTTTTGCAAAAAATGACCTTACGTCATTGCCTCGAGATTGATGGAACTATAGAACAAACATTAAAAACAGGTAATTCTCACTTTCACATTTATTATTTAGGCAAAGACTGGTCAAATTTCCCGCAGAATCACATTTTCTTACCACAGTATCCAGCCCACAAAACTGTCATGGCCATGTCTTACGGTAGGTTGGACCAATGTGCCCAACCCAGCACTCGTCTTAAAATGTATCGATACGGAATATGTCTGATTTGTTTAGTCAGCTGCAAGGGTGAATTAATCTGATAGATATTTACAGCTTCCAGAGTTTCAAGTTCCACATAATATGGAGGGATATGATATTGTCTTAGTGAGAGAGATTTCCATGATAAGTCCATTGATGACTTCAGTCAGGCTCCGAGTCCAAAAACCCGAACTTGCAACAGCTTGGAGGAAATCCATAAAAAGCCCATTGGAATACCTCTGGTTTGGAGCTTATTTTGTATCATGGCTTTATATCAGATCAAATTTGCAAGGAAATAATTTAAAGATGGTTGCAATATTTGAATACTGTGACTTTAAAAGAATTTGATTTTGTAATCTATTGCATCCTATGCTTACTGAACCTGCCTTGCGGTTTTCTCACCATCGTTTCATTTCATACTAAATACCTATTGATAGGCGAGGGATAGTGATTTCACTGTCCCATTTCTGTTATATATAAAATGAAAGCCCAGAAGCTGGTAAATAGGTAGAAAATGCAAATAAAATCTATCTTGTTTCTAATTCAAGACGTTTGCTGTAGCCAAAGTGCCACCATGGTTTTATCAAATGAAAAGACTAGCTAGTTCCTTCGCTGTTCAGACGTCTTCCCCACCTTGAACGATTCAGATGCTGTTAAATACTGGTGGATCATATGGATAAGTGCCCATTCACATCGTTGGAGCTGTTCCAACACCCTTGGATTGTTTTTAAAGCCAGTTCGGTTACTTTAGGGTCCTCTTAGCCAAACCATACCTGACATCTTCACCTTCAATCTCTTTGGTGAAGGCCGCGCAAACAGCCCTTATCATACCTCCGGCCAATTTCAATCTATTTATGAAAATTAATTCGCTACATTGGATTGATATCATTTGAAACGTTTTATTTTAGACTTGTCACGAATTGTATCTTGAATGTTCTGATTTCCCTTTTTGAGCGTTGAAATGGACGCATATCTTATCTATAGGCCAAGCAAACCATGATTTTATGTATATGTATCATCTTTGTAGTTCTAGGGCTTCATACAATATCATTATCAATGAAGTGCCTAATTGGATCCAAGCTTTGCTACCTGTTTTGAAGTGAATTGACCACCTTTTAAATATTATGAAAATGAAGATTTATGGTTAACGTAAGCTTGGAAATGTCAAAAATCACATTTTGTTTCTACGTTCATTCACTCCACCAAAACATTCTGTCTCAAAACAGAATGTGGCTCACTTGGAATTAACCTAAGTATCACGTGTCATTACGACATGGACGCTAAGGTGCCACTTGTAGCATTTCAACGTTGTGACAGCAATGCCATTGTTAAAATTTATCACGTAACATGCATGGCAGTAACGTAGTTAGGATTTTAACCAATCGAACTATTGTAACCAGATCGAACGTGATTCCTTCATGGTTCGAATTAAGGACTTAGAGACCTTTGTTTTGATCTTGAAGCGTGCTGAAGTCTAATACGAAGAGCTTTTAGTGAAATTAATTATGTTAATGATGGCTGCCCGACACACTCTAAAAAACTGTCTTTACAGCTCAAAACCCATTATGAAGGACACTCCCCTTAACAACAATGTAAGTACTTGATGGCGAGGTAAGGTTTTAATTGCTGGGATAAAAGCTTTGCTATATCCCACCTTTGTATCACAGCCTTAGCTTTTGCCACCTTGCGGCCTGGCCGCGCACTGATGGATTAAGTAAAGACGAGACGTGCTTGTTATAAAAATATCCCCTCATATATGAGGGTTCTTGTCACTTGCCAATGTCAGTAGGAACCAAATATCTGATATTTCTGCTTCTTTTCATGTCGATCTTATCGTATAGAGTGAAGCAGTCAAAGCCGATGAAAGCTCATAAATGATTCAATCCCAAGAAGCAAGAGGACAGCTAGATTTCTAACCAACCACCACCTGGTTTTTATTGGGCGTTCTGTGCTAGCACCTTGCCCGCCTTAAGGAGTGTGTGGGAGATTTTTAGAATTTTGTGTGGGGTGCTACGTTGTCTGTTAAGCAATGGGGTTATTTAGTAATGGGTTGAGATATTTTAGCTTGCAATGGAGTCGTGGCAGTGGCTGCTGCCGGGAGGTTTTTAATAAGTTTAGACCGCAGGTGGAGGTTATTTTGTGGCTGAAGACCTTAATTTAGAGTTTGAAATTTAGAATTTGGAATTTAGAATTTGAAATTTAGAATTTGGAATTTAGAATTTAGAATTTTGTGTGTCAGTATTGATGTCCGCTTGTTACGTTATGGCCTCCGTTAACTCATATTTGTTTTTAGAAAGTGCGCTAACACCTGGCCAGGGTGCCGCGATTTACCCTGCAACCCGGAGGTGAAGTTGCGCTCCCTCTTCGGCTGGGCAGCCGCCGCGCGGAAAGAAGTGTGAGGGATAGTTGATTGTTGTAGGTATGGTGTGGTTGTTGACCCGCAGTGAAGGTATCACTGCGGTGAGAATCTAACCTATCTAACCTAACCTGATTTCAAGTTAGCCTACATAACCTATCCTTGCCTACACGAACCATTTAAAGGTTCAAACTATTGTTAATTTCGCAGTGGATCGCTAAGGTTAGAAATGGGCAGTCCTACTTTGGGGTGCCATGCACCCTCATCTATATACTGGGAGGAGTGATTTATAGAAACTTCTGCCCGAATCCTTTGAAATGTAGCTTTTTCGGGTTCAGGATGATCGTTACCGGCGGTTTTAGGTCTACGGGATGTTTTGGATTCGGCGTAATTGTGGGTTGCCGATGGGTTTGTGCTGGGGACAATCGATGAGAATGTGATGGGGATTCTCCATTGCGTGCGGTACCACGGTACCCGCGTTCATGGCATTTAATTTTGTGTGTCCATTTCTGGTCTGGTTGATACCTCGCGCCGGCGACTCTTTGGTTGGAACTGGGCCGTAGCCGATGTTGGCTTGTATAAAATAGGTGGGCGCTATGGTTTGTGGTCCGTTATGTTGATTTGTTCCGGATGGTGTCCTGGAGGAGAGCTTTGCTATCGTCTCCGACCACTTTAGGGTGCATCTCTAGTTCTGGGACTTTTTGCCTGCTCTGCCTTCTCATTTCTTGATTTGCGTGGCCCGGGATCCAAGAAAGAGACATCGGGGTATCTCGTACCTTCTGAATATTGCTTAACGTGGTGGTTGGGGTTGACTACGTTACTGATGGCCTGCAGGACAGATTTGGTCTGACAGATGACGGCTGAGTTGATATTTTGGGTTCTGTTTGGCTAATGCATTTAGGATGGCAACAGCCTCTGCTGTGAGTGGAGCAGTTGTCCGGAGTTTTCTGAAGGCAAATGTTTTGCCCAGATGCCGAGGCCTACTTTTTGCCTATTTTGGGCCGTCTGTAAATATAAGGTCTTTTCCCGTTAGAAGATCGGAACTCTAGGAATTTTTGGGAGACTTCTTCCTCTGGAAGTCCGTTTTCGGGAAGTGAAGAGAAATTCCACTTTGGGTCTTTTCGAGTCCAGAAGGGGAGAGTGGGGGTTTGCCTATTGTCGCTGGCAGTGCAGATTTAGGCTTTCCAGGGTTTTCGCTACTCTGTGCTTAAATGGGGGCCACTTGTGAGTGGCTTTATTTGTCGTCTGGGATGGGCAAACATTGTTTTGCGGGTGATTTTCGGTGGATTCAACCTTGATGTAGTAAGAAATAAGCTGGGCGTCGCGTCTTGTTGTGTGGGCACGCCCGCTATCGTTAGAGGCTGGTGATGGGGGATTCTCTGAGCGCGCCTGTGGCTGCCCGGATACTGGCGTTTTGGACTCGCTCTAGCTTTAATTTATTGGTCTTGTTCGTCGAGTCAAAACGAACGAATTATATTCGGAATGGACCGAATCAGGGACTTGTAGAGCATAGGGGTCTTTCGATCCCCGCCATACTCTGTGCCGCCGAGCATGCGGAGAATGTTGACTCGCTTTTGACAGCTAGAGACGACTTTGGTGATGTGCTCATTGAAACTCAATCGGGAATCTAGGGTGACGCCCAAGAATTTGAAGCTATTGGTGCATTCAATGGTTTACCCGAGATTTGGGCCGTGGGGGTCGTGTCTGGAATGCGCTCTGGCAAAGACAACGACTGATGTTTTTCCGCCGGAGTGATAGACCCATTAGCTACCCATTATCGATGTCGTTTGTGTCCTGCAACTGTGTAGTTGCGTGTTGGATTTGGTTCGTTATACCGCCTGGTATCGTTGCAGTGGCTTTCCAAATGGCGACATCGTCCGCAAAGAGGGAGTAATTTATTCCAGGCGGTAGCTTTTTGGCGGAGATCATTGATCATTACTAAAAGAGGGTGGGGGACAGAACGCTACCCTGGGGTGTGCTTGGTCCTGGGTTGCCGGTAGGAGAATGTGGTGCCCACGGACTTTAAATTTTCGGTCCTTGAGGAGTTTTCGATGAATTTTGAAGGTGGCCACATTCCTGTTTGCTTAATTTAAACAACGGGCGTTTTTGTACGCATCGAACGCCGATTTAATGTCTATAGCTTTCTAAGAAGGCCGCGCCTGTCACCGTCAGTAGTGACACAGAACCGATCTCCGGAAAGGCTCTCTTCCGTCGGCGCCCACGCCTGACACACAGTCCGTGAGTCTTCCACATCGTCTCGGGGAGACGAACAGTCATCAGAAGAGAAAGCCTGCTGAGCGTTCACGACGCGACCGACCGTCTGGCCGCACTCACGGCCTTTTTCCGTGAGGCCATAAACACCGGAATTATGATATCGCTGTCGATCGCAGCCGCGCTGCGTGGACTGTCGCCTGGCCTCAATGGGGCACGACCGCGCGTCGCCGGCCGCCGCCGCCGTTTCGCCGCAGTCGACGCGGCGATCGCCGAAATCGCCGCTGTTGGCGGGTGACTTATGCGACGCGGCGCCACAGCGGCGGCACCCTGTGCTGGAAGCGTACGGGGAAACGTCTAAAAGGAAAAGAGGTTGGTCAGCTGGCGTTATAGGAACGGGGAGGGGAGGCGGACCTAACGATAGGAAATGGGCAGAGCACGTGAATTCTGTTGATATACGTTAGTTCTTTTGCTATATTTTAGTACATTCAATCCCTCTGCCTGACAGATAAGAGGAGTGGGATTAATGACCCATCTGTTGTTTCAGCGTGGTAAATCCACCTAAATCTAGGATTTACTTTAAAAAAGCGCAGCTATTAGAAATCCTTCCTTGGGAAACTTTAAAGGTCACAACCAAACAGTTCCAAAATCTTGTGAAAGGTATTTGAATGACTACCTTACAGCCCATTATATTCTCTAAGACATCACTAACGTATGAATAATGACCATACGCCAATTCTAGATAGTCTAGTGATGGCTTATATTCATCAGGTGGCTCCTTATTTATTTGTTGTGAATTTGAAGCATTATGCCCCGGTTACAGCTCAAATCATGAGAACTAAAACGCACATATTCATAAGAGACGCTAATATAGATACAGTCTAAATGAGCAACTTAAAACACCCCTGCTCATTGCAAACACCAATAAAAAGGAACAACATTGGTAAAGGCAAGTGTGAGCTAGAAGTCGTCTATCGGACTTTGAAATGACCCATAGAAACTGATGACAATGCGTGAAAATATAATGAAATGTTGATCATGATCTAAACATAGGCATCAGTCTGATAAAACATATCATAAGAATAACGTATATAAAAATTAACATTAAAAAACGCAACAATATCTTTCTCAAAGCAATCCAGGAGTCAGATTAACATGCGTAGGTATCTACTTGCGATTTTAACTGACTGGAGAGCATCTACAAGGCTCTGAATGTTGGCACGTGGTGAGATAAAAGTGCACCACGCCCGCAGCCGGCAGAACACTACTCGTTTGTACTGTTTCCGCCCTGGGTATAAGACATGTGAGAATGTACCGCTCCCTCATCGCTAAGGGACATGGATGGGAAAGCTCATGAGTAATAGCGCAAAATCCACATTACCACATAAGCATTTTTGGAACAAAGCCGTCACGGTACCACTGTGATGCATTTCTGAGACTATCAATTTAGAATAGCTCTAAAGAATATGTGTGTGCCAAAGATGCTGTGGAAAAATAAGCGGAAGAGGTAAGCCAAATGATAAATTTGTGGTGATTTTTTTACGGAACAGTGTAGATTTAACCTACCCATACCAACTCCTCCTCAGACAAAGCACCTAAACCGTAAAGTGTGCCCGATGCTGCACACACATTCTTCCAGGAGGGATTCCGGTCTAAGTCTCCCCACTACATGGTCGGACTGAAGAGTTATCTCCCTCACACCCAGTGTTCTGTTTGCGTAAGAGTCAATTTCGTGTTCAGCTACACGTCCAGATCACAGATTATGACAACGTTTTCCAACGCAGCGTTTTGAATTTTGCACATGGCTCATATTGGTTTTTGTTTCATAGTGATGATAAAATGATTTGCATTTTTTCAGGATTCAGTTATCCATGCCTTGAAAAAAAGAACGGCTGCTGAGAAAAGGAAAGGTCACTTTGATTCGTAAGGAATATCTATGAACGCTAGATAGTATATCAACGAACTGCATGCTCAGAGAAGTATACATAGCGTTTCTACACAGAACTTATTTTCTTTCGTCCCTTCCAATCAGATGATGACTTTAATAATTTCTCGTATACGCAACGTTTATTTTGTTAGCTTCTAATTTTGTATTAGGCACAAAGCGGTTGGAATAGGCACAAGACACAATGCACGTATGGACCGTTCTAGCGGAAAGAATAAAGATAATGTTCGAAGTGAGAACGGAACGTGTCTGACCTCCAACACAGCTCGTGAGGGGAGGGGGAACGGTAGGCGCCCCCACGATGGCCCTGCGGTCGGCAGCCTTCCCACGGGCTCGCCCCACGGCGTCCCTGAGATCCCGCAGCTGACGAAATCCTCAGTCTTCTGATGCGTTTGAGCACCCTCCAGAACCACAGCGACTCCGCCGGGGGCCAGTACAAACAGCACCGCCACCCGGGTCAGACGAGTGAGTTTTTGCCGAGCCCGGCCCTTTCTCTCGACGTCGGCGACGCCGCTCACGCCGCCAGCCTCGGGTTTGCTTTTCCCATTATGCGGCGGAGGCTTTATGCCTTTTGCGTGCGTCCAGTCGGTTTTAGTCTGGCTACGCACAATTGTCGTGACCCACCACTGATGACGCGCAGCCACGCCTGACCCGGCGCGACCTCTGGCGACCCCGCGCGACCCGGCGCCGCGCATCTGTGCCTGCGGGCAACGGATGCGCCAGGCGTTGTTGTTTTGTCATTTAAGCGAGCTCTGGGCCAGCTGAAAGCTCAAAAAAGCTCTTCAATGGAATATAACTGCAAAGAAGTTGAGGGCGCTTATAAAGGACCGGTAAGCCCGACTTAGTTGTTTCGCCAGTGCAACCAAGTCATCGCTGTAATGCAGGTAGCCTCGTAGGATGTTATTGCATTGGTGACTCAGGCTTATCCCACGCTAAGCCGAAAACAAACGACACAAACTGAAAATGACTTATCCCACGCTAAGCCGAAAACAAACGACACAAACTGAAAATGAGGGTTATAAAAAGAGCGAAAAGCAGTTTTCTAAAACCATTGAGCCGTAATGGATGAATTGGAGGCTAATCAGACTAAAGGTGAAAAAGTAAAACCACAAAGTACGTACGTCGGAAACAAATACCTAATCAGCTGAAAGGGACAAGGGTTCATACAAAATACACTTGCACTTATTTCAGTGCCTGAACAAATGACCTGACCGCATGACCTATGGTCCTCATGGGTCTGGAAAGGAGATATTGGCTCGCGGCTCTGAGGAGCAGATGCTGTCCCCCGCGCGTCTCGAGGAGCAGATGCTGTCCCCGTGCGGCTCTGAGAAGCAGACGCCGTCTCCCGCAGCTCTGATGGCAGACCCCGTCTCCGCGCGGCTCTGAGCAACAGACGCCGTCTCCCGCGCAGCTCTGAGGAACAGACACCGTCTCCCGCGCGGCTCTGGGCAACAGACGCCGTCTCCTGCGCGGCTCTGAGCAGCAGATGCTGTACCCCGCGTTCCTCCGGGCCCGGAGGTGCTGCACGCTGTGATTTACGCGGCCGCCGTCGTCGCGGTTTAACGCCGAAATTATTTAGCCGGCGGCTACCACTGGTGGCGGCAGCGCCGGCAGTTTCGGTGCCGAGCGGTAATTGATTTTCGGGACGGCCGCAGTGAGGAGAGAGGCTGTGTACCACGGGACCCGATCCCGCGCAACGGACGCATCAGAGCGAGCTAAAACTCTTGGTGTATCATAACACCCATGAAGTTAGAGTCCAGGAAGCCCTGAAAAGAACACTGATGCGTTCAGCGACATTTTCCCTTTCCCGAGTCCATTGACACACTCGCTCATCTCATCGATTTGTAGCTTCGCGCTGTAACTGTGAGAGCGTGTGACGAAATATTGGCCTTCCTGGCGGTCCACTATTAATGGCCGTTGGGAGATGTGCTGGCGCCGTGCCCGGCGGCGCTCCCGGATGACCGATGAAGCTGTGCGTGCCCGGCACGGCGCGCCACTCCTCAGACGATTCGCAGCTGCTCCCAAGGTGCTTTAATTTCCGTGGAATCCGGCGCGGTCCACTGTCTGGCCGGGGCAGCGGAAGCGCGCTGATGTCTTTTTAATCGTGGCTGTATTGAGGGCTGACACCCGAAGTCGATGACGCAGAAACTTTCGAGAGATGTCGGGTCGGCCAACAGACCTGTGCCTACTGTATTCGATATTTTTAGCGGGGGAGAAACAGAGCAAATAGCGGAGTTTGCTACTGGTTGTATTTATTTAAACTGCACGATAAGCAGCACTGGAATTCATTGGTGAAAAATGTTGGGAGATTATTAAACAAAAGCTTTGAGCTGCATGCTGCAAATACCGAGCGGAAGAGGAGTCGGTCGGAGAAGATGCCCTTAGATTATCACGCAATTTGATAGGAACACGTGAAAAGGGCACCGACGTGGCTGAATCATCTAGTTCTTTTCTTTGCTCGGCTGCTGCTGCATTCAGTGACAAAAACTGACATGAGAATTTTGCAGCCAAGCCCGCGAAAAAACATAACAAGCGCTTGTAATAAAGCCACCCTGGCACAATTATGAACACTAGACCTAATGGGAGCCTTAACCTTACTTTATTTTCTATAAAGGCACCAATAAGAACATCTGCTGGAGACTAGATCAACAAATCAGGCTATCTCAGTCCCATCGTATCATCATCTGTATGAAGCTTCTGATTCGGCTCGCTCAAGTCTCGGACGGAAGTTATGTTCCCTCTAGCGCGGTATTCAGCTTCTTATTGCCTTCCTAACGTGAGTCTGTTCGATTCGGAGCATTAGGGCTTCTATTTAGAGTGGAGGGAAGAATGACTTATCCGGAGAAACTATATCATTTCGTTCTGGCTCTGCGGTCGTGAATATCAATGTCAGGATGACAAATCGATGTGTAGTTGATTGTTTAGGTAGCCCAGGGCTAGATTGTTATTGATCCTGTCTAATAAATACTTGATGACAATTCGCGGACTCATTAGCCTCCATTAAGTATGGGTTTTGTGTCACCTGTGCCACATTTGCCTCCCGGCTCGAGACTTCGCCACTCTAATGACGCCATCTATGTTTCAAGGGGTTAAATTATGGAGTTGGAAATTCTGAACCAGCATTAGTCTCATGCTTAAAAAATTGTACGACCGATTCTTTGCACATTGGCCGTGCTTCAGTCGTTCGTTGTTCTGTCAGAAATATGAAATCTAACTTATAAGATAATTGGACGAGGACTATTTAACAAAACCTAGCAACAAAACTTACATTGGGCTCAGCTTCCCGGACCAGACTTATTCTGGGCTTGAATATAAATATGTTGCATCAGTTGCTTTCTGCGTATCTAATTATAAATACACAAAGGTAAGGAAGAAGTGAATACGATATTTATCCTAAAAGCTGGGGGTTTGCTTAGTTTGCAGTGACTTATTTCTCTTCCTTCAACGAGCATGTTAGGAGGTATTTCATAGACAGGTGATGTCAGATTGATGCAACATGTGCTTGGGACTTATGCATATATTTTTCACTTGCTGCCTAGGGATAATTTATCTAGCTGTAACTATGTTTTGAGTCTCTTCCACTCATTCATTGTGCTTTTCCTACCCATAGACACTTTTTCACCGACAATTGATTTACATTGAATCGGATGGCAGACAAAGGGACTTGATTCTGATTGAATTTCTTATTACTCCTCCATCCTACCCCCACCCCCCCCCTCCCAGAAATCGATGAGCTTATTCCAAACCACACTGCTTGTCGTACCATAGCCGTGTCTATACTTCTCCAAATATGCTCCACACAATCACAATCACAATCACACTGCCGAATCAACCTTTGTAACAAAGTCTTTGGTCTGTTTGGCTTCAGTCGCTCGGGGTTTCAAGCTGGCGCGGCTTATGGTCGGACCTGCAGAGTGCTGTAGGCTGCCGTTTCAGTCTCTGTCCATAAATCATGGCTGTGATCACGTCTGGGGTTGAGTGGCCGGTAATTCGCGACGATGGTGCGTTTCCGGGGACTCGGCGGCCAGCCAGCGCCAATTTGTTGCCCACCATTATCGTCCAGGGGTCATAACGGACGACTGGTGGCTGGTGGGTGTGAAAATCCCGGCGCCGCCCCCACTCCACCGGCCCGCTACCCTAACGCAGCTCAAACCGCGGCCGTAGCGAAGCACTACCCGCGACCGTAGAGCAGCACTACCCATAGCCGGGACGCAGCACTACCCAGGACAGTAGTGCAGCACTACCCGCGTCCGTAGAGCAGCACTACCCATAGCCGGGACGCAGCACTACCCAGGACAGTAGTGCAGCACTACCCGCGGCCGTAGAGCAGCACTACACACAACTGTAGAGCAGGACTACCCGCAACTGCAGAGCAGCACTACCCACAGCCGTAACGCAGCACTACCAGGACAGTAGTGCAGGACTACCCGCAACTGCAGAGCAGCACTACCCACAGCCGTAACGCAGCACTACCCAGGACAGTAGTGCAGAACTACCGAAAGGCAGCACTACCCGCGTCCGTAGAGCAGCACTACCCAGGACAGTAGTGCAGCACTACTCACAACTGCAGAGCAGGACTACCCGCAACCGCAGAGCAGCACTACCCACAGCCGTAGAGCAGCACTACCCAGGACAGTAGTGCAGCACTACCCGCAACTGCAGAGCAGCACTACCCACAGCCGTAACGCAGCACTACCCAGGACAGTAGTGCAGCACTACCCGCGACTGCATAGCAGCACTACCCACAGCCGTAACGCAGCACTACCCAGGACAGTAGTGCAGCACTACCGGCGACTGCAGAGCAGCACTACCCGTGACCGCGCTGACCGGAAGTGGACCGCGCGAGTAACACGCTTTAACGGGAGGGAGCCATGATCCCGGGAAAGGACACTCGACAAAATGATCGGGTCTGAAGACTCGCCGTAAGCGTTTACCAGATTTAAACTGAACCAGCCGGCAACGATACCGTTGAAGTGATTCACGATCTTTTTTCGAAAAGTGGTCTGGAAATTGTGTGCATACCATGCATCATTTCGTTCAAAAGAGTTTAAGTATAAGTAGGTAACTGCAGAAATAGGCTTTAGCGCCATGCATTCTACAAACTGTGAAGTATGATCAATATAAATAAAAATGAATCACAACCATCTAAATATTGTTCCTTGGCTAGACAAAACTTATTAAAAAAACAATGAGAACACTTCCATTGAAGATTTTCGATGAATGCATTATATTCTTTACTCTTGCCTTCCTCGTCTTAGCACGGCGCACGCATACATTTTTCAAGCAATGGTTGGATGAAAAATTGGTTCTTCCACCCTGGCGTTATTTTCAGGGCAGTCCAGGATCGGTCACAAGAGTTTGCCGGGAGAGGAAACACCATCCAGACCAGGGGACGCCCCTTTTGGACGGCGAAGCCTATCAGGTGGGCGCCAAATCCTATATTGGAGGCGCCGGTACTCGCATCCTGGGGGAAGGGTAGGGAGTGGGAAGTGACATCTCACGGGGGAGATTTGACCATTTCAGGTTGCACCGAGGGTCGATCAGGGGTGGGGCAATTTCTCCTTCTTTATCCTCCTGGATCCGCCTATGCCTCATCATCTCTTCCAACCGGAGAAACCCCGTGTACACATCAGCGGAGCTAGCTTTGTAGCGGCGTTCATTAGTCGACCCGTGCGTGGGGCATTGGCCATGCCGCCACGCTGTTAACAGGATAATGGCTACTCCAGTCATCCGGCCTCCTGCTGAGAGCGTCGTGTGAGAACCTGCCGCATTGTTTGTGTTGTTCGCATGTTGGTTCGCAACGGATCAGTGCGCGAAGACGCGACGTCGCGACCCGTGCGACCGCGTGGTGGGAGCACCGGCCCCCGACGCCGGGGATGTCGTCCTGGGTATCACTGGTGGAGAGGCGAAGAGATTTGGTCATATCACTGGTGGAGAGGCGAGGAGATGTAGTTGTGGGTATCAATGAAGAAGAAGCGAGGGGATGTCGTCGTATCACTGGTGGAGAGGTAAGGGGATGTCGTCGTATCACTGGTGGAGAGAGGAGAGTTCGGTGTGCAGCAGCTGCTGATCTGGCAACAAGGCGGAGGAAGGAAAAGTGTGAGAAGCTTGAGACTTCAACGCTAGTGCTGCTGATAACGGCCAGAGGTTGTGCTAGAGTTTAGCCTACCTCATGATCAAGAAAGTTCAGATTGATGCAGTCTAAACCGGAATTTTCCCCGTAAAATCCAGGCTAATTCCGTTTTCACACAATGATTACCAATCAAAATAGAGCTATCATCCGAAAATCCACTAAATCGCCAAAAAGAGGTATCTAGCTCTATTTACAGGTCCCAAAATATCAAAATTCCCTGGTCAGTCCAGTTCCATCCGCCAGCAATTGGGAGATCCATTCGGATATCCACTCCGCCAGCGGTAATCCCATCCTCTTGATCCTCACCTTTCTATCCTTACCATCTCCTCCATAGTATATATCACCATACATGGACGACACTTTAAAAGCCACCTCATTTGTGTGGAAGTGTGGAAATAATGATGGTTCGGTAATCCATTGGATATCCACTCCGCCAACGGTTCGGAGGCCCATTGGTATCCACTCGCCAGCGGTAGAATCCATCCTCTTGATCCTCACCTTTCTCTCCTTACCATCTCCTCCTAGTATATAATCACTACCATGCGACAACTTTAAAGCCACCCTTTTTGTGGAAGTGTGAGAATACATGACGGTTCGGAATCATTGGTTCCACCCGCCAAGGTTCGAGACCCATTCGGATATCCATTCCGCCAGCGACTCGGAGACCCATTCGGATATCCACTCCGCCAGCATTCAGATATCCAATCCGTGGTTCACTCTATTGCTGTGGTTCCAAAACGGTAGGTTAGAACCCTGTTACGGTCACGAAACCATTGTGAAGGGTCACGAGGGCCTGTGGATTTAAGCCATGAATGCTAATACAGTTTTCGTTTAGCCTTTATTGATAGACTTACTGTTCATGGTGCCCGTATTATATTTTCTTAGAGTTAAAAAATAGCCGACCTAGGTTCATATTATATTAAAAATAGGCCAAATCAAATGTAATGTTAGGATAGCGATTCTGTGTATTTTGATTTATATTTTAGGAGGAAATTCTTATTTCACTTATTCTTCTTTGCTTAAGATATGTCAGGTATTATTTAAGCCATTGCCAACTATGCTATATATTCATGGATTATATCATCTATAACATAATTTTGACATTTCATTTTTCAGGGTAGGATTATGTAGTCCTGCAGCTGTTGAAATGGATCTTTATGCCGTAAGGGCCGGGAATTTCTACTCTGTGGGAAGGGGGAAGGGAAGGGGGTGGGTTGGACGAAAGGGTCCAGGTAATAGCCCGTGGGCAAAAATATAGTCGAAAACGGCATACATTTTGACGACAAAAGGACATCCAAGAGTCAGGAGCCGGCGACGTGCCTTAACACGCGCATTGACGGGGCGGGTACCCGCCCCTCGGTTTTCGGAGATAGCAGAAAACGGCGGTGCGTACCGCCGCCGTACTTGGCATACCTTTTCCTCATTATTTTTGCAACTTCTGTGAAAATTTTAAGGTTAGGTCATCTCAGGTCAGGTCACCAGTACAGGTCAAGTGACCCGACCTAAAAAAGTTTAAGATAGCATAAGTCGGAGCAGGGTGAACTAATCCGTTTGAAACTCATATCACATAATGACCCCACCGAGTTCTCTAAATATGTTCCGGTATTTTTGATATCGATGACCTAAGGTCAGGTACGGGGCATGACCTCTCCATTGGAAATACATGGGAAAATGGTTTTTACGGAATAACTCAGTAACGGATGGAGATAGAACACTTATTTTAACTGCATTAGACTTGCCTGGGCTTTGCGGTTCTAATGATATGCATTTTAATTAATTTGACCCAGGCATGACCTCAGGTCAGGTCAAATCCTTGATTTGACCTAGAAGGTCAAATTATATATCATTCGATTTGGCTTGCTGAGAGGATTCATATCGTTTAAGTCGTTTTGCTCTATCTTTACTTGTTCAGATGTAATGGCCGAAGAACTGAATTTACATGTTATCCCTATGACGGCATGTTTTGACCTCTCGTGACCTTAAATGTGACCTGACAAAAAATGGTTCAAATGTTTTCGATGGAAAGTGGATGGGCAGCCCAACGCCGTTTACCGTTTTTCGCTACCTACCGTGGTTCTCGAGATCTTAGGAGGAGCGGGTACCCGCCCCCTCACGTCAATGCGAAGGTGGCTCAGACCCCGTAATGCGCGTGTTAAGGCAGATCCGCAACCGAGCACAGTAGAACCTGATTTCGCGGCAGTGTAGATAACTGATAAACTCCAGCGGAATGAGCGGTCACGTTACCTTGAACGCTACAACGTTGACCAGGGTGCAAACTGATGCCCTTTCCCGAGTTTTTCTCAGCGAAACTAGTTGAATTCTCCTTTCCTCTCTTAGCTCGCTATGCAACTCTCGGGTGATAAACACAGTCAGTTCACAGCCTCTCTACCAAAACCAGCTGCCCATTCTCGGCAGTAGCCGCCCACCCAGCGTCGCGGCGTTGCGTCGGAGAGCGGCGTATGTGACGCGGCGCCGCAGACGTCTCAGCATGCGGCTCACAGCCCAGCCGTCGATAAATAAGCCCAATGGACAATAGCCGGCAATAGAGGGCGGCGCGGCGGGCCGGGTGGCGAGCCGTGCTGGTTATCGTCTGTCCCGCCGTCTGCATACTGACGCTCCACCGCCGGGGTGTTGAAACACAGCCGGGCCAGAGAAACCGCAGCGCCGCGCCGAGCGGTGCCAGCATCACATCAGAAACAACACCAGGCTGCTGTAGGTATTTAACTTTGCTGAAACTCAACAGAAGAGGGTTTGTTTTTACCGTTTTGGTGTGATCAGGCGAGATATGCTCGATCTGTGGGGTAACATTCGAAACTTTGCCACCCCCAGTAGCGGCGAGCCGTCTGCCGATTGCAGACTTCTGCGGTGCATAGTTTATTTCCCACAAAACTGGGACTGCCTGCTGCAGTAAGTCATTTTTGGCAGCCGATAAATCGGCGGGTCTATTAGTGACCGCGGCACTCCCGGCTGACCAGACCTCGTCGCTCCGTCATTGGGAGTCTGGAAGGTTGTCGCAGCGGTGAAGGTGCAAAGGACAGGGACATGTCGAAATGAACAGCCTCCAAGCAGCGGGCAGCGAATAGAATTAATGTAACTTATTGTACTAAGAAGTGTTTGGCAAACGGTATGGTCTGAATCATCCACCGCAGAATGTAGTTGCTCAGTTTTTTATTTAAACCTATGCATATAATCATATGATTTTCAGTCCCAGCTATTTGTAGTTATGTTGTTCTAATTCAAAACAACATGAACAAAGAGTTAAGCACAATACATAGTTAATTCCTGATGAAATCGTCCGAATGCTTTCCAAGTAGTCTGTGGCAAATTGTGCGGTAGTAGCTTACAGGGCAAAGTATTTTCAACTGTTTTCTACCATGCCAGTACTATTATTACAAGTTATTCATGCGCACCGGATGATAGTCGTTCTCAGCACCCAGACTGTTTGTCAGATGCCACGTCATCTGGCCGTACAGAAGAGGAACTTAATGTGTGAACTGCGCAATGTATGAACCGGGTAAACTCAGCTGTTGGCACATAAGCATGTGAGCAGAGACTCATCGGACGTGAATCTCCATGGGAGCTACTGTCTCCAGGCGCCGTGACCTGCCATATTGCGGTTTGCCCCTGCATACGCGTCGGAAAACTGGAAGGAAATCAGGAAATTTTGTAACCATCCGGTTAAAAAGGCAGCAACAATCCCATTTACGATTATTTGTTGGTTCTAGAGGGGAAAGTTTGTTTTGATAGCGATAGGTTGAAGATTGAATGGGGATTGAATGGCCCTCTCACTTTGTAAGCCACTGGGGATGCTTATGACCACTTGAGATGAGAGACCTCGACTATACTTGTTCGTAACTGTGTTGTGTTGTGTCTTTAAGTTCTGTGTAATCTAGTCGAAACATATAGAGTTTGCCATTTGTTATGCCTCTTAAATCTATAAACAGGGACAAAATGTATCAGGAGCTGACTGGCTGCTCAGAGAATAGAGCACCTGCCTTCTAAGCCACAGGTTGCGGGTTCAAATCGCTGCGGGTTCTCAGCATGGGTGCAATCCGATCCCCCAACAGGGTGAGAATTGGCGACGGCGTATAACCTTAGCAGTTGCTGTGTCGTCCAACTCCGTCAATCATTATTGGTAGATGTTTTAAGTACCTACCATAAGTGGATGCGGGATTTGTGTTGAATGGGGAATATTGTTACACGGTGATATATTTAGGTCTAACAGGGTAGCTTTGTGTTGGCCCCAGACATTTTTAGCGGGCTTCGGGCCGCTGCGCAGGACGCTGCTACTGCAACGTGGAAGCACTAGTGACCGATCAAGGGACACGTGCCTGCTTTGTCACTCAGTTACCAACGGGCACTGGGCGGTGGCTCATAAACAAGTCGCCTTCCTTCCGCCGATGGATCTTCTCAAACAGCTCGTAGATCTAAAGATGTTATACTAGGTCTTCCCAAGCTGCAATAAAAACAATAATTTAAAATCAACATTGGCAATGCTAAGTGGTATCATAGACGAAGCAGCAACACATCGGCCCTCCCAGCAGCGCTCTACGCATGGGTCGGCCCCGTCGTCATCACAGTCACCGCTGCCCTCCCCGCTGATCACTCCCTCCCCGGACGGACACTATCTGTACAGGATCAGCACACAGACTCGGCGGTGCGTCTGCTCATCAGGCGCTACCGTTGTAGCTCTGGCTACCACAGAACCACACGACTCGAACCAAACCGAGCTGGGGTAGCTGAGCTTGCCGTGGAACAACTGCACCGAATACAACTGCTGCTTCAACATCCCCGAAGTTTTGCAGTCCCAATAACTGACACTGCTATGCTTTATCGTGTTGGTTCTCTGACGTCACCCCGGGAGGGCGATGACCAGGGTGAGCGATGCAGCTGTAGTCCTTGACCCAGCTTCAGAGGAGCCGAGTGGATCTGCGGCGGGACGGCAGCGAGCCGAATCAAGACTGGCGTCAGGTCCAGTCAGCCTGCTGTCAGGTATGACCAGGTGCTAGGTGCTACCCGCTGGCAGATTATTCAAAACTGGCCCCGGCGGTTGTGATGTGAAACTGCTGCCGCGGTAACAGGTGAAGACAAAATTAGCACGGTGGGGATATACTGGAGCTGTTTCTTGGAAGACTGCGCAGGCGGGTATGGTGGGACCTTCCGGTAGCAGATAAGCACGCTTATGGGTCTGTAATGTACAAATGCAGCGCCTTTGATAAATGAAATCCCCACACATATGGATGTATGTACATCCTGAGCATCATCGCCTTAAGGCTTGCTACAACAACTAATTGGACCCGAGAGAATTGTACCCACCTGTGAGACCGGAATATTCTCTTACATCTGCATTAACCCAATCCCGAATAATTAATATTATTTGGACAATTACTTAGGAGAGAGAACGCTACAAAGTTCGTTATATTTCATGACACAAAACAGACTAATTTCTTTAAAAGAATACACGTCAACTCTCCATTAAAAGTTACATCAAGTTAATCAAGTTTTAAGACATCTCTTCCCCAGATAGGTATAAAAGAATATAAAGGGATTATTTTTAGTAGTGCAAAGTGGATTGATGACTAAAACCTTTGTTTCGTGATGTGCCTATACTGTTGGTTGGTCGTCTGTGTGTGTGATTGTTGGAACCATGACAGGGTACTGAAATTGTGTAATACAGGCAACGCCAGCAACTGATTATTCCTGGAGTCCCATTTTAGGTAAATGATCCTTCTTTACCTTGGATGACCTCACAAACAGGAGCGACGTTCCTCGCCTCCTGTGGTTCACACGGAAACAACTGTTTGCTGTTGTTCATATCAAATTAAAGGCAACACTGTTTAATAGCTCACAGCGGAACCACATGACACTACGAAACTGCGCGTTACACCGTGGGGTGCGCTGCGCCACACAGAGTACCGTCGTGAGCTAAGGGCAGGTCCTGGACAGCACCTTAGTGCTCACAGAAAGTACTAATATGACAAGTTGCAAGCTCAAGTGTCTTGCAGCGTAGATAAGATTGCCTGGAATGGCCACTAAATTCCAAGTAACCTCTTGGTAAAAGTACAAAAAGGCGCATATGTTGCACATAAGGGTGGAACAAAAAAGCACGAGCATCCCGCAATTCCCCATTGTAATGCTCAGTAACAGTGAAAATTAAACAGATTTACCGCAAGGAGCTACTAAATATAAAACCGTAATAAAACTAAATTGCACGTTCCCAGTTGTTTTCAGCCAGTTGGAGGCAAGGCAGGGACGCTTTCTCGGGACTCACCGCATTTTTCTAGTAAGCATTTTTAGAGAATCGTGCGCGCTGCCCTTCAACCATTGTTGTGCTCTTCCTGTGATGTTGTCCTTTATTTGAATTTTGGCCAATCAAAGATGATGGTAAAGGTAAGGAAGACAAAAACTGAAAGTATTAAATGAAAACAAGCCAGAAATACCCGGAGCGTCCAGTCGACACCATTGTTCTCTGATTGAGTGAAGATGTAATTGTATGTTAAGCAGACGGCTTATAATTCGCGCGAGGAAAACTCTGAAAGTAGGCACATAATTTTAGGAAACAATTCATAAATATCGATTAAGGTAATGGGGTCAAATAAATATCCGGAGCTCGGTTTGAAGGGAATTTGTCGCAGGAGCCAAGCCGACAGTTTGAATTGCCGGGATTAATTTAGTGAGTGTGATCGTCGTCGGAGAGCCCCGCAGCCATCAGATACGAACGGGCTGCTATGCGCAAATGCCCAAAAATGCGCAAACTAGGCTCATCTGTCTCTTTTAATAGGTCGGCCGGATGTATCTGGGAAGCTCACCTGGCTTTTATCACAAACTGGAGAATGTCTGGATGGCCATGGATCTGCCACGTAACAGCCACTGAAGTCCGCCGAAGCTGAGTTTGTAACTGATTCTGGGAAACTATATAATACAATGTTTTTGGGTACGATCAAGTTTTGGATAATGTTAATAGAAGCCAATTGGTTATGTCATGTGCTTAAAAAATACAGACAAAAACAGCGTGTTCTGCTCAATGGTTTTGCCTTTGTTGGGTTATTTCAAAGGGGTTTGGAGTTGATATCTGATGCAGTTTGTGGGCCCATCAGATAATGCAGTGTCCTCGGCAAGAAGGAAAGGGACGTTACCTAGCAACGCGAAACGCTGACGTTAGCGCTTTAACACCGGAGCCGTTTTCCTGATTGAGCCTTGGGGAGCTGGGCGTTTTCAGCGGGCATGGAGAGAACTTCCACATTTTCTGTCACTGAAAGTAACTTTGTTTTATGAGCTAAGTCTTCCATCCAAAACGTGCAATAACTTTATACGATCAGAAACCTTAGAAATTTAATCCCACATATGTGGGACTTCAGAGATGCTTTCAGAACACACTCAGAGCATCATCCATGATTGTTCTTCTGTAGCATCGGTTAAGTACACTGATAGTCATAAGCTGATGGATTTCCCAGCGCGCAATAGCACTCACGTGTTTTCGCAGCGGGTCAATCACCAGCGCAGTCCACATATAACGCGGACATCGCCGACTCCGTCCCGACGTGCCTATAGTTAGCTGTGACCCGGATTGGCGGAAGTGTCCTGTCCTGGGCACGTTGGCGATGACCGCTCGAGTTCGTACGCTCGGCCGCCGCCGCCGCCGCGGGCGCCGAGTCGCCTCCGCCGGCCGTAATGTCACGCCCTGGGGCAGTGTAGAGCAGCGCCGCCGTCGGCGATGCACAATTTACTGTGTACGGCGGTGCGTCGTTTCCGGTAGCGGACTGCGGTGACCCGGCGGGCGGGGAGTGGGCAGCGGCGCCGTTACCCGGGCGTCTGTTCCCACGCAAGTGTAGGTATTACGCGGCCTGCTCGGAGTGGACGCACAGTCGGGACGCACACCGGCCAGCCCTGCCCTGTCGGTCCAGGCAGAGACGCGGGATGTGACGACTGCGTGACGTGGCTGCCCGGCACTGCCGCGGCAGTTGCACCGGGAGACGAGCAGAACTCTACCGCACGAGCATGGCTAGGTGCAATCTCCCGTTGATATGAATAAGTGAACAACATGTAGCGAAAGCTGAGTGTCCTGGAGCAATTTTTTTATGGATGCTGAACAATGCTAAAACACAGGTAATAACTTGTTGAGAGTATGCCCTTGCTGAAGGGCTTTGGTTTTGATCAAACTTCTTCGCATCCCAAAAAAATCAGGCCACAGTTCTGAGACCTCAATGCAAAAGTACTAAACACATCCAACTTCCCTTTCATTACCAGTGATCGTCCAAAACTGCTTACTGAGGCGGAGCCGTGGCGTGTCATTGGTCCTGGCTCCAACAGAGCCGCTCTCACTAGAGGGTCAAAACTATCCATTATTATTGCCTTCAAACACAGCTAAATTACGCTCTAGCACCTTGTGCACACTATAAATTACATTCGGTACCAGACAATCCAAACGACTCATAAAACACCACAGATGGTCCCTAACTACGCCCCTAAACATAAAGGTCCCACACCACAGCGGCATGCAATAGTGATAAGCGGGACGTGCCGTACCGGCTGGCGCCTCTCAGTCCCGTCTGCTGGCAATGATGGAATCGGAGTCAACGGAGCGGGGTCCGAAACAGGCCACACCGCTGCACTTGACCTCTGTAGCTAAAGTGAGCGTCGCCGGCGGCTCACACAGTGGGTGAATCCTAGAACTTGGAAGCTTCCGATGCTTTTTTCTTAAATTCCAGGTAAAGTTTCTATCTTAGCATTGATTGTATTAATATAACACTTGCCTATGAAGTGATATGAGGCTCAGAAATTACTTAATTGCAATTAAGTCACATAGCTATAAGTATTTCTTTGCTTACTAGTATTCTTTCGTAGCGCCTCTTAAAAAAACACCCAAACACACCCATTCACAAAGGTACCACTTTCAGTCAAAAATTTTCGCCATCGAGCGAGGGTTTGCACGCGGTGCGGTATCTTTATCGGGGCCACCTCCTGAGCGCCGACGGTGCAGATGGCGAGGCAACATGCAGGGGGCTGTGCTGCGGCCGGCGATATTTCAGCAGCGACAAGAGCAGCATCACGACCGCCGTGTCGGGCCGGCGCGTGTCGGCCGTGGCGTCGGCTCCAGCGTGCCGAGAGGCCGACACCAGCACCATTATACGGCGGTCCTCAGCTCTACAGTCATATAGATGCCCAGTTCAAAGCGGGTCCGATAGACCACCCCTGCGGTACGCCAGCTGAATTCTAGATGGTCCGCATTCCTTTGACCGTTGTCATGCGGCAATTATGAGATATATGTATGCACGGTCGTCCATGTATGAGGTATATGTTTGTATGCACAGCCTCGTCTCTATGGTTTATAGTCGCAGATTATCGTACAGAAAAGGAACGTGAGACTGCAGGATCGAAGCTAAGAGGGAGCACGGCACACCAAATGCTTGGTGGTGCGTTAGATAGTTAATGAAGAATGAATGAAATTTTGCACCTGGTTTCAATTTCAGGCTGGAGTGCTTTTAGGGGTGGTAATTTTTTTAATCATCAAATCAGCCTTATTTGTGCTGAAAATAGAGAATTCGTCCCACCCTATCTGCGGTGGGGGAACACTCCTCGTGTTTTTCTCAGGCGGCACAAAAAACGGCGGCACGAAGCACTGCCGTATTTGCCACAACTTATCCTTGGGCAGTTGTGTAAATTTGAAAAATTATGAATTGGGCGAAAATGGCTCTATTTGTGTTTATACAGCTTAGAATGCCTTCATATGCCCCAAATCGTGGTATCCTAGGCCATTTGCAGGTTCTTGCTGTAAGTTTGAACTTGTGATTTCTGAGAGGTCATTTGGGACTACTTAAACAGGTTCTCAGACTTGGGTCAACAGCTGTGCAGAAAATTATGACAAAGCTTATATTTTGATGCCGTTACGTTTGGGTTATTAATGCAAGTCGATCCATATGCACATTTACTATGCTAGGTCAGATGGTGAAGTTGACCTGAGCTTGGGTCAGGTCACTTCTATGTTTTCAAGTAGTGTAGTCATATTATACATCATAAGATTTGCCGTAACAAGAGGAAGCGAATGGTACTTAAATGATTCTAACTAAACTCTGTCAGACGCTAGAGCTCAGAAGTTCTTCTCTAACATGCCACCTTCTTTGACCTGTCATAACCTCAATATTGACCTGAGCCAAAAAGTGACCGATGTAGTTTCTTGACGAATTTGTGTGAGTTATCCCCCACCTTCACGTTTTCTCGCTATCCCGCATAGGAACCAAGTTCGAAGGGCACGAAGCACTCAAACTCCCATGTTTGAGCACCCCCTCCTCCTACCCCAACAGGGCGAAGGTGGCTCGGAGGCCCACCGGGGTTGGGTGTTAAGCCCAATGTTTCTTTGTATTTGACTCACTTTGTAAGATATAAAAATCTTCGCATCAGCGTGACGGCAAGGCGGCGTGTGATCTGGAAATGCTTCCTGCCGCGATAAACTTATTCACCTAGGTGGAGCATGTGAATATGAGTACAAATAGAACGTTTTTTATCGTTAAAAACAGGTTGGTATTGGGACCCAAAAAGCAAATCAACTTCTACCGTTTTTCTCAATATTTCAAAACATATTTCAGGTTTCAAACTAGTGAAAGCAGGTTACACGCATTTGTACTCGCCAGTACCGAAAGCATGTTTAGCTCATTGTCTTAAAAGAAGTTCAGCAATACAAATGTGCCTACTCGGCGTGACGTCAGCTCTACTCGGCGTGACGTCAGCATCACATCACATTGTCATGATTGAATATGATTATATGACCGCTCTGAGAGGACTGGGTCCATAGGTGGTGAATTTTCACATTTTTCTCCCCGAACGGTAAGGTCTGGCATAAATGAAATCAAGTGCTTACTCGGCATGGCCTATCAAATGGCTATCTCAGTTCAAATCTCGTTATGAAGGCGTCACATTTCCCTTCAACAAGAATACTGATACGTGGGTATTGCAAAGGGACGAATATTGGTCCCCTCCATAAATGCATAGAATAAGGGGTAGATGTTTGTCTGATTAAGTCCGCTGATATAGGGAAGATGACCCAGACAAGAAAGAAATCAGCTGATACCTGGAAACTCCCATCCATATCGCTGGCCTGATAAACATTCCACCATTACCCGTAGCCGTTAGAAAATATAATTATGTTTGTGCACAACCATATGCATGTTTCATGACGCGACTCCCACCCTTGTGTTGCGAAACTAAAAGGGCTCTAGCGGTGCTAAACTGCGGAAGCTTATGTAAAAACACATAAAGTATATTTAGCCTCGCACCTGCAATTCAAAGTAGACGCAGTGTTTCCCACACGCCTCTCATCCGTCGGAAGTGACGGGCACGGCTGCATTTGCATTTCACCTCTCTAAACAACTCTAATGTTCAAGGAATAAATTCTAAAAGCAGCGGACGTCTCAGCCTCCTACATCCGTTGACAGCCTTACCAATTGACGTATGTACACACGGCTGCATAAAAAGTCGCCGACGCTGATTGCGGCGGCCGTCCCCGCGACAGTGGTGGAGAAACGCTGCCGTGCCGGGCGGTCGTCTGCGAGCTGGCGACGTGCCACGTCACGCCAGAGGTCAGCCAGGTCACCGTCGAAACGGGGCGGGGCCAGCCGGCAGGCGCGCGCCCAGGAGGCAGAGTAGGCGGGCAAAGCTCAAAGCTGGAAAATGAAATTTGTGCCACCCTGCAACGATGCACGATGCATACCTTTTGCATAATGGTGCATCGATTTCTTCGGTGGACAGTGCCGTCGTTCCGTGGCTCTGGCGGCAGTGGTTCGACCCGTCGTCGACGACGGGGAGCGTCGTCGGGGAAGTGGCAACTGATGGGAAGAAGCGTCCATCATACCTGTCACAAGCCGCCTGAGACACGCCGCCGCTGTGATTGCATGGGCGGTGTGAGTTATCACGGGAGCGCCCTCCTTCAGTGAAGATGCTCCACACCTCGAGGCCGGCATTGCACCATTCACACTCGTGACATAGCAAACATCCGTGTTTTTATCGTCCCATAAAACATACGAGATCATTGAGGACATACAGGAACACAAACTGGAGCAACGTAATGTATTACAAACATATTTGTGCGGAAGTAAATTGATAGGATGGTCTGAGAGAGTGCCCCGGTCGCTGTCGCTCCGGCAGGAAGCCCACCTGACCCTGCGCCTCCTCACAACCAATTTAAATCACCTGTCGGGCGGGCGCTCGCAGACGGTGATTACACCGTGAGCTGATGTGATAACTGCCCCTTCCCCCCGTCTCACGAGCGGTGGACACTCCGCCCGGGGCGCGCCCCCGGCCACTAAACCGCCGCCCCTGGGCGCGCCAACGCACGGGGCCGGAAGCCGCGCCAAATTATCACGTGACAAAAAGGCGCGCCGGGAGCGGCAGCGGCCAGCCAGCAGAGCAGTGGTCGCCTTTTTACCGCGCACTGAGCCAACAACTGAGACCGGCGCTGGTCGTCACGTCGCCCCGGCGACAGGGGGAGGGGTGGGGGGGTGTCGTCGCGCTCCTCAGGCGTAGCCTCCCGTGACGGGTCCACCGCGAGCCATCGCAGGAAGTGGGGTGTGGAGGGTGGCACAAGGTGGGAAAAGGGCACCGTGGTCAAGTGGAATCATCCAGCTCGTTACCTTCACAGCGGGAGTCTACACAGAGCAGAGATCACGCTTCTGACTTTTCCAGATACCCAATATTGTTTCTAAACGCTCGAATTGAAAGCGATAGTCATTACTTGTTTACTGATGAGCACACTGAGCTCTGTGCAGCCATACACAACTAGCCTATTTTCCAAGTGGTGCACCTCAGGGCAAAGCCACATCCATCGGAGTTGCCAGGCTCACAACCGATGGGAGCTACTCTGATTTGACCTAGTGAGTACTGCCAAGTGCTCATTAGTAGCATATCACTCATGATATTTCACCTGCGGGCAGATTGCATCAGGAGGCTCGGGTTCGGCTCCCTGATTTATGGCGAGACTCGTGCAACGTTCATGTTCATTGAAAAGACTTAAGAGCTTAAGTAGTGTGTAGACTTATGTCACAAGGCAGATAGATAAACAGACCTACAAAACTGCTACAGCTTAACTGCCTTGGGTGCAGAATTAACTACGGATCAACATGATATTTTCGGTAATGCCGATCTGTATTTTCATGTTTCTCAACCCTTGGTAAACGAAATTAGCTAGTGTCCTAAAAATATATTTTCTTCTCACATCATTTGCCTTGTTATCTATCTACTTAATAAGTAAATAAATCACCCACTGTCATTCCCTTTCTCTGGATATCTGTCAGTTGACCCATATTCATGTTGGAGCATGCAGGCCAATTCGGCCTGTAACACGTGCCTGCCACTCCCCTCACGGCGAACCTTTGTCCGTATTGTTTTCGACACTGCGTCGCCCTATGCGGCGCGCATGTGAGATGTGCGATTGGCCGTGGCCGCCCGTCTCTCACGAGCTCACGGGGCCGGCCCCGGCCTCCCTGTAATTACGAATTAATGAATGCTCGCTACACACGACGCATTGCAAGAACCGAACGGCATAAATCCGCCGCTAGAAAGCGAGTGAGTGATAGGGGATCTCTGGGCATGACACAAAGGCTCGTAAAGCGGCTGGACCAACTGCCCCTCCCCGGCGCCCCACACTGGCAGCGTCTGTCACTCATGACCTATTGCTGCTTGGGCATGAAGTCAGAAGAGCACCCTCTGCAGGTCTAAGCAACCTGCTGATGCTAAAATATTTTGATGTCAGCGATTAACATTTCACTGACTGGCTTCAGCAGAAAGGATGGTGATTTTTGTCGTTTAAATATCTGACAGATTTCTAGGTAAAGTTTAGCTCTTTCAAGATGCTGCGAATGAGCTTTGATTTACCGCCAAGTCATTTATACCGCATGAAAAGCCTGCCTCTAGCTCTAGCAAGTAGGAGTAGCGAAACTGATTGAGATTAACGGAATCACTGTTAATCTCTGTTGAATTGAGTGACCCTGTTCCAGCAAAATATGAGCGCGGTCGCCGCAAGCCACCTCATCACAGCTACTAGCACTCCTAACGAGAGCTGGAAATTCCAGATACTCAAGGTAGCGTGTGGGAATGTGGCAATAGGTGGTTTGCTGCAGCTCCTCGGCATGAATCATTCCTCCAGAATCATAACATATGCAAGTGTGACCCCACCCGGTCATGAGTGTAATCACGTCTTGGGTTGAGATCGCGTGAAAGGCGATGCTCACACTAGGAATGGTCTGTAATAGGCCGGTGATGAAACGTGGCGACTGGGCCAGAACCAGCGCCTGGGAACGCGTCTATGAATGATCGCAACCTTTCTTGAAGGCCAGGCTCTAATATGCTAGAACACGACAAAACAATATATGACCACATAGTTTTCAAGTTGTTCCATTTCCGCTGTGAAACCATATGATTAGCTTTTTATCATTAACATTACATATGCAAAAAAGCCTTATCATGATGATATGGCAGATAGTTTGTCAAAAAGCAGAAGGATCAGTGTTTGTTTTTTGCAAAGCGTGGAAATTTGGAATATTCCTTGGGTTTTCAGAGTGAGCCATCCGAAATTATGAGCTCAAAATCAGCCAGTGTTTTATTTGTAATTTGATCTTTCATCACATTTGCATCGTCATAAGGTAATACATAGATATCGAATCACAGAGTAGCAGAATTACGTTTACAAAGGATCTGGCAGCTCTCAACAATATATAGACGTATTGTGAGGTTCTAAGTAAAGCTCACAAAACTTTAAAGAGGTGTTCCTAAAGAATCAGTGTTTACACCACATGAAGCGTTCATCAAAATACCGATATTCTACGTTGGTCTTAAGTCATCTGGTCATTTGCAAGGATCCCTTCACTTATACCTATCATAGCAGTATATTCCAGGTCACGGATGGATGGGGGTCAGGGCTTCCTGGTGTTTCTATCGTTCGATCAGTGCTAGCCAATTCAATATCCCCGCGAAAACTTTTACCACGGGCTAGTTTTACCCATCTTTGATGCATCAATTATATCAAATATATTGTGGGACAAACTCAAACCCGTGGATGATTACGCAACAAACTTAACTAAATCAAACTAAAACTTGACAGAGGTGCAGAAACTTGCCAACTCGGCTACTGGAGTTTGTGACACATTTATGATATTTGAGGTGCATAAGTGTGACAAAATAGCGATCGTGACAGTATGGTTCGAAATCAAACCACACATTTTCGAAATACAGAATGAAGCGTGTAGCGAAGATTTTAATTTAGCAACTCTGTCCTTCAATTGCACAGCGTACCATCAGTGATACAATATTGGTACTGTGTTCAGTTTCTACTAAAACGAGAGACCCCCGCTGCAGAAAACCCGGAAACCGCTGTCACAGTTGCCAGATTTTAACATGCAGCCCAATGGTGCCGATTGTTAGTTGTTGCCAGAAAGTTGCCGCCTAGATGCCCAAAATGTGACAGTCAATTTTTTCGAGAAATACATGATTGTGGGCATATTTAAGGCATTAAAGATAACGCAGATACGTTATCAAGTACTTTTCGTCCATTTTGTCAGGTTAAATAATATTTAAAGTTTGAGTATCTTCGATTTAGCGGTCCTATTTCTTTGAATTTAGTATCAAGTACGCCTAAAAGCTACTAGGAAAAGTACTAAATGAGTGAAAGAAATAAACATAGCTGGGCAGCAATTCTACCTAAACTACGCAACAGCGACAACACAAGTTCGCAATGTTTGTGTGATGTAGAGCCTGCCAAAAGAAATTGAACAAGAGGGAAGCTACTTCTGTTGAGGGCATATTAATTAGGTATATCTGAGATAAGTGCAGGCTAAAACTAGCTGGAATAAATAGTGCTGCCCATGGCTAATCTAAGATGAATGTAGGCTACTTTGATTCTGATGCACTTTCACACATCAAACTTGGTTTTTCATTCCTTAGCTTGCTTGTGCCTTACCTTATTTGTGCCCTAGATCAAGATTGGTTAGGTAGATTTGGAGCTGGAGGAAGTTGGGAGAGTTGGCGCCAGCAGCAGACTGGCAACAACAGTAATTCAGGTGAGATTTCATGATCAAATTATCATGTCAATATTGTACAGATAGCAAATGTGTGCCAATGCAGTCCTCCACAAAGTGTTAAAACACACACTGGAAAGGGGCCTGGCACTAACGTGCACTAGAGGGGGCCTGGTAGACCCCTTCTCATCTCAGAAAATCACAGAAAATCTCAGAAAGAAAGAGACTTTGAAAACGCTGGTTGGGGTGTGTTGCTTACTACCAGTGGTAGTAAGCAACACACAGGACCTGGAACTGCCTGGAGTTAAAGCAGGATTTTGACTTATACACTGGATCTTTCTTTGGTATGAGACTTCCAATACCTCTGTACCTATTAGGCCAATAGACATAATTTTACATCTATGCAGGGTAGTTGCCTCAGAGTTTTTACTGCAAGAAGGAACGACCAGGCAGGTGATAATCAGGAGTTGGGGGAAAATTTTAAGCATTTGATCTGGCTATAAAAATGCTACCTAAGGTCCACTTTACCAACACATTTTAGGTAGATCCAAATCCTATGTTGACATTGACATTTTTGTCCCTTTTGTTGATATGTGAGATGGAAGTTCAGTGGGGGTGGGGGGAAGCTGTGATCAGGGTTCCCAATTGTGTGTAGGTGTACGCTCCCATTTATAGATTAGTTCCCAATAATAATTTTCATGATAATTGCCACATTTAATCATGGGGAAATGTACCATAATTGGAAACACCCTTCCAAAAATGGAAACTTCTTCAAAAAGGAAATGCATGTCATTGGGGGAAACTGCAGTCAGAGTTGCCAATAATAGTTATGATCCCAATACTGAAAACAATGATCCATAATTGGAAATTTTCCTTCCAAAACATAAACATGATCTAAAAATGAAAACACAGTTTACTACTTTCATGCGGTAATGGCTTGGTGCTTGAACCTTGTCCGTTGCAAAAAGTAAGAGACAGGTAGATGACATTCAGCATATTGGAAATAGTATTCAAGTATAAAATTATCATTTCCAGCTTTTGTGACAGAGGAGGCATACGTCCATTGAGTTTGTGACAGCCAGTATACTTTCTGCACCTCTGAAACTTGATTTTCGGATTTAAGTTAGGATGGACACTTTAGGCCGTATGTACCACAGAACTACCCTTCATGCATCGCTCCAATTACTTCCAACGATAGTGCTCGGTAAAGTCAATGACTATGAGAAAAATCGGTAGTGTAGGCGAGTGGAATAAATGAATAATAACCTTTCTTTACGTTTCCAATGTCAAGCACCAAATGAAAAGTTTGGAGAGCCTAGTGTTCATCGGTCTCTTTGAGTCAATAGGTTGAATATTCTCTGCCGACGTTCAGGGCGATAGGCGAAGAGGAATGATAATTGGCCACGTCTAAAGCAGCGATGAGTGCCACTTCCAACGTTATGCAGCGGGCGTGACGCCAGCCTGGCAGCCGAGGTAAGCTGGGGAAGCTCAGCCCTTTACCGCCTGGGGGTGGGGGTGGCGGTCAGATTAGACCCTCTCAGTCTTTTTTCAAATGATTCTCAATACAATTAAATGAGAAACGTATCACTTTGCACACCTTTTGGGTGATTAATTTGACAACACATGGCCAAACATTGTCATCAAATTCTTTGAGGTCAATGTGTTACGATGTCAGTTCTAAACCCATGTAAGGCAATTATGATCTTTTGAAATGTGGCTGAAAAATGGAGGTGTAGCTCGGCTTCTAGAAGAGATATATTAAGTTTCTAAACATCACTCGAAAGGTCTTGAATGGAAACAAAACTACATGCTGGCATGAATTTTAAGGTTAGGTTAATGAAAAGGTCACCAGAGGTCACCAATGATCCCAGTTTTCGAAATTATTGTCTGTTTCTTTTGAACGATATATCATACAACAATAAATTTGGTGTTATAGTGACGAGCATGGCCCAACGATTCAAACGATGTGCAACACGCACTTGAAATATTATTTTTTATTTTGATCTGAGTTTGAGGTCCCGATCTGACTTTTAAATGCCATTTTTCATGTCATTCAAATTCTTGGGCTGAGACGAAGATATTGATGCCTTTAGCTTTGTTCTAGGTCTAATGAGCATTGTATTTTATTTCTTAATCCATTTTTTCAGTAGTGAAGATGGACGAAGAGAAGAATCTAAACTCGTCAGCTACACTTCATACAAAGCTAAAGCAAATTTTTGAGGCAACTTTGGAACATCCATGGCAGTAAAATCACTCATATGCCTTAAAAACTTTAAGTGCAAAGACTCGCTGGGGATCCGACATTTGTCGGGCATTCTGCAGTTGAAGCAAAAATTCCTGTCGTGGATCAGACGACAGCGAGCTACACTCGCATTCTCCTCTGCTGACAGCGAACTGGCTGCACCCAGTCGACGTCCATACAACTGTGATGAATGAGCGCGCGAGTCTGTATTGGGGGTGAAGGGGGGGCAGATGACGGACCGGTGTGGCGGGGAGAGGGGGCAGGGTCACGGACAGGTGAGAGCGTCCCCTGTGACCGTGCTGGTCACTCCGCCAGCTGCTGCTCAGCACACACTACTAAATCAGCCTCCTCCTCCGGGGCCAGCCCGGCCGTCAAGCGTCCTCTAATGAGACGCATGAATTCATACGCGCCACGGTGACAGATGTCATGCGAGTGCGTCACAATCGCGCCAGTATCGCCGCACTGCGACAAAAGCGCCGCTCAATGTGGTGGCGCCGCCGGCGGATGACGGATGGCTGGAGGCCAGCGCGCCTCACAATGAGTGTAATGGTCAGCGGGGGCAGGTCAGGGGTTGGCACCGCTCCGGCCCCCGGCTGGCTATATGTTAATTCGGTCCGGCGCGTGGTCACTCCAGGGCGAGCGCTGTGGTCAGTCAGGCGCGATTGGACGCACCTCGTTGGCACTCACTGGCACCCCATCACCCGTTGGCACCCTGGCGCGTGCATTGATGCGGTAAATGGCAGAGGTGGAAAATGTTGGTCTTCCCACACCACTAGTCTGAAAACACATCGGCCATTGTTATTTTAGCACAGATGTGTTGCATTTCTGAAGCGCCTGTCGCTGAGTGCGCTCTCCATTCGGCCTGTCCTGCACCGGACGTCTGGTCCGTGGGACCGTCTCGCACACCTCCGCTACATCAGTGCGACCGTGTGGCTGAACCGTCGGAAAGTGACCGTGCAAGCCTCTGTATCGGTGGCAGCGGCGGAGGGGCTGTCACTGGGGCCCATTCGGTGAGGTTTCAATCAGTGGAGATCGTTATAGGCAGCTGGGGTCCGGCATAAGGCGTGATGGCTCCTACTGATACAGCAGACCAGAATTGACCTCCCGCCGAAATCATTTAAACTTTCCGTGATGCGAAATAGCGATCACGAAATAATCTAAGTGATGACATTTTTTCTATCATATTTGTATCTCTTTTTCGTTTTATTCAAGGGAAATATTCTCGTGGCCTTTATCTTCCCCGGAGACCTCGCAAACGACCCCAAACACACACATTGGCAAATTGTAATGTGTATACGTGCATTCAGCGCTGTAGCCTTCCCAACATTGTAATCCCTATAAAAGCTGTAATACTCATTAGCTTGTGGCTTGGAGACATATCTCTTTACGGCTTGTACGTCACACAGGGTGGAGGGCTCATCGACATTGATAGGTGGCCTTTGTCGTTCGCCTGTTCTCAGGCATTGCCGAAAATGTGTCAGCAGGCCTCTGTAATACTCACCCACGTGACGTGATGACCTCCCATCTCTCCAGCACTATCACCCGATATGTCCTTGCAGAGTATTAAGCTTTTCTACCGTTGTTGGATAATTTATGACGGTCACAATGGTTACATGGATTGCATCGAAAAGAGAAGAAGCTCTCCATTAGAGCTTTTAAGCCTGCGCTGATATTATGTGGGAGACCCAGTCTCAGCATTTTGGATGACAAAAATAGCTGTTTAAAAGTATAGCTACATAACACTTGGACAATTGCACTGTTGAGAAGAATGGACAGACGTGAACACATGTTATCTAATTTGAAACACGTTAATCACCATAAAAATCGGGATAACTTACCAAATGTGAACTCACCGCCCAGCTTGTTTATAAGCATTCTCAGTCTTAAAACCTGAGCACCTGTCTTATCTCTACAGCTCTGCACGTATAAATCCTACCACACCTTTTCTGTTGGTGTTCGATACCTGGTCAGGCCGAATTCGGGGCTGCCCGACCCTGTCACCCGGTAACGAGGTAGGCCGCGGCTATGAACCCGGCACAGGTTTACTACCGCTGTATACTAGCCAGCGCTGGAACACGCCTCTATGAAGGGCGACAGTGATGACCCGACCCCTGGCTAGTTAGAGTCGGTGCGGCGCCCCTGGAAGGTCCGAACGGCGCACGAGCTCGGTGAATGGCCCAGTGGGGCGGGCCGCATGCCGGCAGAAGAAAATGCCGACCGGTCAGTTAGCCGGCGTTGATGCGTCATAATCTAGGGCTGCAATCTCATCAGTTGGGTCATACCGGTTTATGGCATTGTTATCTTGTGTGAAAATGAAGCATGGTAGAGTCATTATTGAAATAGTTGGGGCTGCATTGTCTTCCCTCCCTCTAATCATGGACATAAACATGCTAGAATTGTATAAATTAAGTGGCACATTGGAGTGTTGTGCATGCAAGTGTATTGTGGAAGGATGAAGAGTATACTTGGTTGAAATAAGAACCAAGTCCATCTTATTTGTTTCACTTTCTTATGTGACAATTATGAAAAGAGAGGAGCAGAGTTTGCCGGTAAAAACTGGACCTACAGAATACAAAACTGCATCTTCTCTATCCAACGACCTCCTTGCATCAGTTGAGTTTTGACAGGACGACGTGCCATGAACAGCCTTGGATCAGTTGTACTGATGTCATCTACGTTTTGGCTCTCTCGCGGTGCCGTCGTATCTGCCATCTGCAACCTCTTTGGCCCACGGTGACCTGCCGTGACCCGCAGTGACTTGGCGTGACCTTCTCTCCACGAAACAGCGTGGCTGGATGCTTCGTTACACCCCGAATCGGACGTCAATTAATTGTAGGTGATCCATGAGGCCTGTGATCTGCACGAGCCTGAGCGTAAACGAGAAAGAATGGTACCGTTCTTACCCGTCTCTGTGTGTGTGTACAGAACACGAGGTATTTTAATTGCTGGTTTTACAGGTCGGCACGCATAATCTGCCGCAATAAAGATAGGAGAAGGTGCATTTAAAACAGGTGGATGCATGCCGTAAAAACCAAGCCAGCCATGCAGCTATTCCCAAAATCTTTTGTTTTGGATACTCACATTGTCAAGACCGATCGAAGCATGTATCATATAACCTCTACAGGAAAAAATCAGAAGCTGGAATGACTTAAGGTCAGTCCAAGACCAGTATGGGTCATACTATAGGCGGTTCCAGGATTTCTAATGAGTGGGTAGGCACATGGTCGGGAGTGGGGCACTATCTGAACCTGGAGTCGCCACTTTTGGGCGGCAAAGCTATCAGGTGGGCACCTTTAATTTACCCACACCCTGAGGTGGAGGGTAGGACAAAATTCAGGGAGAGCCATCGACCTATCGCAGGGGTGCCGCTACCATTTTAGTAGATGGCGAGAGTCGACCTTGTCCTCTTGATCTGCCTATTGGTCATAATCGCCTATTGGTTAATCTGCCTATTGGTCATAATCCAAATCGGTCTAGCTGAAGTGGTGAGCCGAACTCGAGACGTCGAAACAAACGCCCTGTCATAATTTCGTGTGAAGTTATCGAACTTATTCCTATTTCCTCATGCATTTCTAATGAAGACGTCACGGCCCTTACCTGTTCCTGGCCATTTGTATGAGAAATCATGTTACCACAATCTATTGAAATTAGTGACCTTATTACGTGACATAAACCTCAGGTCAATTTATTAGTCCTGCTATTGCTGCTGCACCTCTCCTTGGGGAGGAGTTATCACTTATCAGGTTAAGGTCTTGGGAACAAACATCGGCTTTTAGTAACAGGACTAAGATCCATGTAAAATGCGCCTCGCGGTACCTTCTGGCGTCCAGAGGCGTCGCCTGCGGCAAGCAAGCGGGGAAGCCAGAACATGTTCATGCTCCACCGGTAGAAAAATGTCACGTCCAGAACCAAATTTTCGGACTCTTTCTTGACTTACGGTAGTTTTGCTTCTAAATTTTCCGTTTTTTTGCCTCGTATGAATGAGATCAGAGATGTTTCGAATGAATGGTATGGAGGGGATGGAGCTGGCCATCTCTAGCCCCTGTCCTTATTCTGGGTCTTATGCCGGCTTCTGGCTATTCTTGGCATGGCACAATTTCCTCAGGCTAGGTGGTGATCTCACTTCTGTTTTTTTGACGATTTCAGTACACGTTCGGTGGTCCGTTCATAAATCATGAGTCAGAATTGAGCAGACTCGGTTACTGCAGCATGAATTTGAAAATTATTTCGCTCTTTCGAAAATTAAATAGTAAATCGCACATTCCTTAGCTAGTCTGCAAGTGAGCAGGTTTGAACATTAGCTAGTTAGTTTGCAAACTATCTAACCAGTCTGGGACTTGACTATCTTTCCAGTTAGTTGGCTAATTACCCAGGGCGTTTTAAACTCACTGACTGATCAGGAAGTTTGTGGTTTCACCAGTTAATTTAGAAAATAACCGACTCCACATACTGACTGGAACATATACGTTGTATTGATGTCACCAAGGTGGCGCCGCTACCAATTTCTTCAAACCGCTACCGCTACTTCCGCTACCTTGGTAACGTGAAACCGCTACCGCTACTCCGCTAATTTTTTTAAAACACGAAAGCGCTACCGCTACTCCGCTACTCCGCTACCGCTACTTTTTAGTATAAAGCGCTACCAAAGCGCTACTCCGAAAATATCCAGGTCGATCTAAATCAATTCCACAGACAGCCAACTTTTATTTGTATATTAGAGCCAAAGTTCACTCCATGCCCAAACCATGCACCAACACAATCATTCGCACAATCTTCTCTTTTCGTTGGACCTCCTGCCAGTGGTTTGACCTCCAGAGGTCACTCGTGACCTAATATGACCTGAAGTCACGAAAGGTCAGAAAGTGACCTTGTTGTACATCAAATGAAAGCCAGGGACAAGACAAACACGATGGTGTTTGTTTCAGTGCTCTAGCTTAATTAGGTCAAAATTTATTGTCAAAACTGTTTTTGACCCCTGGTAACCTTGGATGACCTTGGAAAAGTCAAAGGGAAAATATGACCTCTGGGATCCTAAATGTGTCCAAACGCTGTTCTGAGCAGTCTATATTTGCAATCATTTTTGTGGCTTTTAGATCATGAGACAGCTTTCCCATGCTTTTCCAATGGGTCGCCTGTGACCTGACCTCAGTTCCGAAACAGAAAAATCCCGGCTTACGTTGTGACCCTGAAGGGTCTGTGTAGAAGTTTCAAATCGATTAACTTAAATGTAGCTCTTATAGAGCTTAGTTGAAGTGAGGTAACCTTGTTGACCTGCTGGTGACCTACCTTGGGTGACCTGGGATAAAATTTCGATGTGGAAATGATGGGTGAGATAAATTTATTAGTGTCAGACAAATGAGAGACGTGAATGCCTGTATAAATGTTTATACCTAACGTGATTTCTGCACAATTTGCGGCAATTTTATATTAATGTAAAACCCAAGCATTGTCAGACTGCACGTCATGACGTGAATTATCAGTTTCACCCGCCTTGTTTCCCAGCGGCCTGTCTTTGAACCTACCACGGTGCTGCGTTTCTCTTTTTCTTATCTCAAAACCTTGGGGACATCTGGCCCCGTGTTAAACAAAAAAATATTCTGAGGCCAAGTCATATTCACTTTTTATATATTTACTTTTCATCATGTTTGCCTTCATTACACCCCTGTAAATCAATTCTGTACTTTTAACGTTTTCTCAACTACAATAATCCTGTTTATATTTTTTTTATATTTTGAATATAATCGTTTTTGGTTTTAATTTTTATTACTTATTTTTTAGTTACCCTCTCTACATTTGAGTCCATTAAGCTGATAAGTACACCCCCTTGGATGTCACTGTCTTTCATTGGTGGATGCAGGGGGCCATTCCGGCCATGCCCCCCCCAAAGCGCTGGAGGGGGAGCAAACTATCTTTTGGCCCCACAAACGCCGGAAATTTCTTTGAAAAAAGGTGTTTACACCAGGTTTGTAGAGCAAACAAATCTTTGCTCCCACCCTCCCCCCAGGAGAGCGATCATGTACTTGGAGAGGTAGCTTATACTAGGTCTGTCGAGCACCCAAATTGCACGTCCCCCCTCCCCCAGGAGGAGAGGCAGACATAGGCTTGCCCCCCAAACTCGGATATGCGTCCGCCCCTGCTGTCTTTATGCGTTTTGTCTGAATTCGAACTGATGTGTCAAGACCTTCAAACCTCTTCAAAATCCACCTCTTTGCCTACAAAAGTTTGTATAATTTGCTATATTTGAGTCGCATTCTGGTAGTTGTTTCTGTGGGAGGGCCTTTGACACGAGTGGGCTTTCCAAAGTGCTGCAGCGGGCAACTGTACTTGCATTGCCGGTGGGTGCTTATGCCCGTTCTGCAGCTTTGATGATGAGTAATGACGAGCTGCCAAGTGGCTCACACATGCCGACCGCCCGGCGTCGCTTCCCGCGCCGCGCTTATGCAAAATCGAGGAAGTGGTTTTGCGCGGAAATAGCATGTCTCCTTCTGCGGTGGTTACCGGCCGGCCGACTTCTCATGGCCGGAGAAACGCTGGAAACACTATTATGTCGCCGGTCGTGGGAGTTGGCACCGGGCAGGTCTGCTGAGCGGTCACTGAGCAACGAACTCTGCAGGCCACTGGCCTTCGGACCCAGCCAGAGCTCTGGGCCTGACTCACTGAAAAAGAAGCTGCATGGGTCTTTGACTAGTCAATGGCCCTGCAAGTTCCCACATCTCTAATGACATGCGGGACGGCAGTTTGACAGATCAGCTCCCAGAGTATAGCGTCGTATATTTTCGAATATTATAAAAAAGGTGGACGTGTAACTGTACATACCTAGTCAATACTAGCGAAATGAAACGGTTGTAACTCACGGCCCGGTCCCAGCGGAGAGACAGAACGCAAACGATCGTCGCTCAGCTGAGCACGGTGACTGGCCGGAAGAATCGTGCTCCCAGCAAATACCACCGCATGGCGCCGCCACAGGACTATAAAAGGGTTCATCTAGTTTTTCCTCTCCAATAAAGCTGCTTTACAAGGAGCTCCGTGGGTGAGCATTCCATGACGTCGCTCTTCACAGCAACACTCATAATGGTAACCACCGCTGTGAGATTTATATCCTTCTGCCTTAACCGTCATTTCATAGCCGAGCGAGCCGAAGCCTTTTTGAATCGCACCACGCATCTCCGCGTAAGGTTCAATGATCCGAATGGCATTGTAATTTACCGTTTCACTTTTCTGACTGCTCTCAAAAACACAGATAACAGCAGAAGTAAAGCAACACAAAGGCTATGTGAAGTGGCGGATAGCAAACACGCCGCAAACAGTTTGAGGACCACGGTTCCATGAGACGATGACTGAGCAGTTTCGACATTGAGTGCCTCGCCTGTTGATTACGGCCATCAGAGTGCGAGGTACGCACGCATCAGCGCATCACAAAGCGTTTGAAGTACAAAAAGGGCCTGAAAAGAACAACTGACGGCGATTCTTTTATGGCGGAGTGACTACGAATGGCCACCATAACACGCGCAAAGAAAAGGCATCTTACCTCAGACTATGTGTGACACCACTCTCCAAACACACCAGGACCAGGCTTTTTTGCATAAAACTTCAAGTATTCTTAGCTTTACGGAAACAACTACGGGTATCAAAAGCTTGCATTGAGTGTTTTGAAATGGGCAAACAGCTGGTCGAAGGCTTTTTCTCCAGAATCGTCTCAGCAGGGCTCGGACCATTTTGTTATGCTCTGCTAGATATCATTCCATGAAGGTTTTGGGGATGCGATGGCACAGTGGTAGCGCACTGTGCTTCCAAGCCGCAGGCCCGGGTTCAAATCCCCTGCGGGGGTACTGAATACGGACTTCCTGATCCCCAATGTACCGTTAAAAAGAGCGAGAGTGGGCGGGACCGTAAGACCTTAGCAGTTGGTGCGTCGCAAAGCCCCAAAGTTTCTTCTTCAATGCAAGTTTGGTGCCACGGAATTAAAAGGCTTGAGATGGAAGCTATGGCAACGAAGAGAAACCTGTGAACATGCATGTATATACCTTAGTTAGATGCAGAAATCGTTCCTTCTGGTATTTTTCACTAAGAATGGAAATAAATGGAAACACCTAGCTAAGCACGGACTGGCACTCGCACTCCGCACTCTTTCATAGTGAAACATCCGCCCCGCAGTGGGCTGGCGAACCCACAAGCTCTGCTGGAGATGAGCGGTGTCAAGGCCCCTCCGATCAGAGGCAGATCTACTTGGCTGGTTTAATTGGTTGGTAGTTGGCCAAACGCATGTCAGCCAGAGGCTCTAAAATAATTGAGCGATGGAGGCGGCAGCTGGTGGAACTAAGCTGATGCGGTGAATATGCTTTTACATCAACCACTCTTAAAAGTGGAAAAGACATCCAGCTTTACTTCCCCTCCAGGGGATTTTCTATTACATTAAAAAATGTCAAACATGTATGCAAAGTAATTTTGCAAGCAGGTAGCCTCCAAAATGATAAAAACGCTCTGAAATGTTTGTACGGATGATCAGTCATGAAAATACTAGTTTGCTTTGAAGGGGGGAGGCGGGGCAAAAGAGAGGTTTACCCCATCTGTTTCGCTATGGAGGGAGGGGAGCGTGGCTGGATTGACCTCCCCAGAATCCACTCCTGAATCCGATATCCGATTTTAAGATAGAAAGAAGAAAATGAATTCTGACCGTGTGAAAGCTCGCTATCAGGAAGAGTGGCGTGGCGTAAAATGCATAAGGTCTGATCCGTACTAGGGTCACCAGAGGTCAAGTGATTTTGTCATGCGGATACCGTGGAATTTGTCGTTTTCACCCCATTTATACAGATAGTGAAGATGTCGCTATGAAATCATCTCGTCATCGGCGTGCAGACTTTGTAAAATGTTTTAAGTTAGGCACCCAATGCTACAATGCTTGATGAGCTTCGTGTCAAATGAATGCGGAATTCAATCCAAGCCATCCAGTTTACTTTATCTACGATAAAAATCAACAGCATTTTCTATATAAAGTCCTTGGCCCAGCATGAGGTCAGAAAACATTTCAAGGCCTACGACGATAAAAGTTTTCAACTGGGACTCGTAACTGATGCCAAATGACTGCCTTGCTCACATTCGGCTTTGAAACGAACGTTATTTTGTCATCTGGGTCTCGTACTTGTGCAAAGCTTTGACGTCATTTGAGGTTACACTAATTTTTTAATATAAAAGTATTCGAGATTCTGGTATTTTGTTTGCAAAGACATTCATGAAATATAAAAATTATTTGCTTCCAACTGTGTCTTCAGACTAATGATTTTAAACGATTTTACTTCATCTTCTTCCAGTAAATATAATACTGTTATCTTGTTTTACTTTGAAATCAACATATTCTGCGCCACAAAAGGAGATATATTTCCAAGGTCGTCAAATCTCAATTATAAGTGCTCTTGCGGGTCCTCAGGCCCGCTGTGCGCCGCCCCGGGTGAGGGGGGGCGCAGGTGTGCCCACTGGTGCGTGTCGAGACCGACGATCAGACCTCGGGGAGATCGACGACAGCGACGAATGGTCCATCGGTATCTAACGTGATCTAGTTGTAAGCGCTACGTGTTAACAGACTCCCCATTGAGATCATGCTCATGTCTTATTTAGAGCCTGGTTTGGGTCATGGAAAAGCGTCTCGCTTACCTCGGGCTCTTTTTCTACCCACCACCGCTTGGGGGGGGGTGGTGGTCCGATCGAACTCCCCCCACCTTACGATCTTGGGATGTGATGCGAACAAAAATAGAAATGACGCTGGAAGCACCTTATCTTCTACCTTGAAACCAAGTTTGAATCATATCTGTTGACCCGTGACGCCACAGTGGGCCAAAATGGGTCAAATGTAATAATTAACTATAGGATTTCAGGGATTCGGTTTGTAAAAGGATATCCGATCCAATCGGGTCCATAGACCGGACTGGACAGAATACAAGTAAGCTTGGATCTGAGGATATATATATATATATATATATATATATATATGTATATATTAGTATAAGACGGAAGAGTTATTATTAATAAGTGTGGTTGAACGTAAGCTTTGCTTTTGTAGTTTTTTCTGGTTTCATGTTCCTTTTGTTCTTGTTTTGTAATTGTTCCGATATTCATGTCTATTAAGAAAATTGAGTAAAACGTAGTCGACCGGTTCTTTTACTAAACATTTTCAAGACTGAGTACGTTGAATAGTAGTTACAAATTTAGTTTTGATTTTGATGTCTCGCACAAGATCATATGCATGGGATCTTGTCGAGACATAAAAATTCAAAACTTAAATTTTGTAACTACTATTCAACGTACCTCAGTCTTAAAATGTTTATGTGATAAATGAACCGGTCGACTTTAGGTGCTTTTTACTTAATTTTCTTTAATATAACATGAATATCGGAACAATTTTACGAATGCATAAACCGAAAATATATTGAACCTAAAACGCAGTTGTTCAACATTATTAATATGTATATATATATATATATATATATATATATAAGACTGAAATCTGGTATGATGATTTGATCGTGCTTTCCGGATATCGATCGGATTCGGGTTTATTATTGTGGTGTGAAAGCAGATGGGCCGTGGATTTGCCGGGAACACTTTGGATAGCGACTGGGCTCCAGTTAAAAATCTTCGCCATGACATACTTCGCCATTAACCAGTCTTGGGCGCATCTTTTGGCTTGATTCTCGGCTGGATTAGAGAGCGGGGGTGGCCTACTTGGCCCGTCGGCCGTCGTCCGTCACCGCTCCGCACCGAGCGCGCCGCATTGTCGACGATGTCGAAAACGCGACGGCGCTGACTGATGGAGGCCCGAAACAAACATCGCCGCCGCGATTTGCATAGTCCCATAGTCTAATTACGGTAACTGCGGCGTCGGAGCTCGGCGTGGAGCCGCACGGAGCCGCTCTGGAGGCCGGCGGCGGCGGCAGGCTTCCGACCAGCAGCGCCGGGCTGGACCGGTGGACTCCGGTGTCACACGCACCGTCATCAGCACAGCTCAATCATCACCGGCCCAGACAATGGCCGACCCGATAATACCCCGCCAGCCAACGCCGCAGCTTTGTGGCGGCGATTGTAGACGAGCGCGGCGCATCATTAGCGCAATCATTTGTTTTGCGGCGCACAGGTCGGCGACAACGCGCCGAGTTCGCCTCCTGGGAACGGCCGCCGCGCCGCGACTGTCGGACAGCCCTGGCCGCTGGGTTGGTTGGTGCGATTGCGGGTTGGTGGATGGCGTAGAAGGAGGAGTGGTTTGGGAGCGAAAACTGAAGAATAGGTCTACATTGTGTATTGCCTGTTTTAACGGAAGGAGTATGCATACAGAAAGAAATAGCAAGAATAAAAATAGTGAAGGGGAGAGAAAACGAAGTAAAGAAGAAAATAAGAAACGGGGAGAGAGAGAGAGAGAGAGAGGAGGAAAACTAGGGAAGAGGGAAGAAAGAAGTATATGTATTTTATGCCACACGGTTGGGAAGAGGAATACTTCTTCCTTTTTGGAAACAACAGTTATTTCTAGTACGTAGTCATGTGGCAGAGATAATCCTTGGCCTGCGAAAGAACTATTTCATATTTTCTATTTAACCAGCAAAGTCACAGACCGATAGACGTTTGGGTTCGATTACAGATGCAGTCAATAAACTATGTTTGTGTCTTACTTTCACTTGTTAGTGTGTTTTGATTATATTTTCTGCTCATTCGTTTGTTTGTTTGTTTGTTTTTGTATCGGCTCTTCTTTTTTGTTATGTTTGTGTTTTGTTTTTATGGTTTTGTTTTTTCTTTGTTTTGTGTTTTATGAGTGTTGTCTTTGTTGGGGTTTTTCTTTTCACTATGTTGATCATCTGCATAATCTAACTACGTACTCGCTGCTTCCTTGTTCATCTGTATACCTATGTCTTCTTTGTTGCCTTTTGTTTGTCTGTTGTGTTCTTTGTGTTCTGTTCCCTTACTTCGTTCCCTGTCATTGTAAAATAAGAAAGATGATTTGATGATGATACATACGGTAAATACTAAAGAGGATAAAAATACAGTGATATTTTGAGCTCGCTCTCATAGATTCTATTGATATCACGATGTTCCGCTAAATACACCAAATGGTGCGACCTAATGGTATGCTATGGAAATAGGTCTGGGCATGAAGAGTATTTGGTTGAATAGACGTATTGACGTAACAACAAAAGCTAAGGATGGTATTTCACGCCAAAGGCACACGGCTAGGCTGCGCTGAACAAAGTATCAAAACAGGCATGGGGCATGGTTCACAAATTGGTTAAAACTAAGCTCAAAGGATCGGAATTCAAATGGCTTATAGAAGTTGGTGCAGGCATATGCGCTTTTGAATTTGTAACTGCATTTAAAAAGTATTTACAGATTTTAAGTGAGAAAAATCCTTACATAGCACGACACAGATGAGACCAAAGGAATGGGACGCATATGGACAATGTTTCGGCTTCGGGCTTTCAGGCGGGTAGTGAGGGAGAGAGGGGAGAGAGAGAGGCCACCTCTACTTTCCTCCTGCTTCTCTCTCTCCCTCCCTCCCTCCCTCCCTCTCTCTCTCTCTTTTCGGTGATGGCTTCTGACCCTGTCGAATTTGCATTGCTTAGCATTTCATTCTTTAGATACATTTTTGGGCTTACTTTAATGGCTAAATGCAATTCCTAATATTATTATTATTATGATCATATGACACTTAATCTACACCTGACTTCCCAAGAACTTTAAACTGGCTTATCAAGGCTGAACTCTGCCCGTCGGATCGTCGCACGCACTGCAGTGCACATGCTGGTCCGACGACACACTCGCTGGTCAAGCGGCTGGCTGGTCTGTTCACCAGCGACGCTGTTGTGATGTAACTGCGGGCCAGACGAAGGAGCGGCCCTGTCGCTGACGGTGTAACTACGCCGGAGAATGGATTGTTACCGATCGCCGGGAAACTCTAATGAGGCTGTGTTTTAGTGCGCTGGGTCCGGCCGCCGGGCCGGGGCACCACCAGCCGGATGAAGGATGGCACCTCCACTCTGCCACGACAGCAAAACGTGTGAAACATGTGGCGGCTACACCACATACGTAACTGGTACTTAGCTGCAAAATTAACAGTCAAATATCTGCATATAGTTACCTGGAACCAACATGGATAAGTCATCTGGCCAGCGGTGGTATTTCAGACAGATGAGACTCTCACATTCTTGGTATAATGTTTAGATGAGCTTCTCCTATGATCTCAGATGAGGGTCCCCAGCTGCAGATATTTGCCCAATTCTCAGGCTGTTTCTTCTCAAAAGGCTGGTGCACGAAGTGGAAAACAATGTTACTTGGAACCCCATGCACCCACAATAGGCGGATAGGATGCACTGCTTGAAACGGCCACACTAGAGATTCTTCTATCCAAAGCTTACGGTCCAAGCGCTATCCTCGGCACTGGTAGTCCCGCGGGTTCACAAAAACTCGTGACCAAAAGAAGGCCCTCTAATATTTTACTCAATGCACCGAAACGCATTTCGAGAGGACTGATTATGAGAAAGATAACGATCCGTTCCAGAATGCTCAAGTTGTTTTATACGTAAAACCTTTGCCTACAAGGTGCAGAACTAGGATCGACGATTCACTGTAACAATACATACCTATAGGTCAGGATTATTGGCGTTATCAATGTCAACCAAATAAAATGCTTGCATACGAGCACCTGTAAGATCAACGTCAAACCTAGTACAACGAGCGACAGGCTAATTTCAGGGACAGATAACTAATGGTGAGAATGTGCACCAGTCTGGCTGGCAGAAAGAGCATAGTTCCAACGCATCACATGCTATCGATTGCACCTGTGACCAGGAAATCGCATCAAAGTCAATGGCTAAATCAATCAGCCAACCGGGCGTGCGTGACTAGCCGCCGATGGGCCCGTAATCGCTTCACGGATGAACTGGGTCGAATGAAATCGTCCGTGCATGATGCCCGCCTTAGACGCCTTCCATTTGAAAGTAAGTACAAAAAAGTGGCCGGGCCAGTTGAGGATTATGTCCAGCATTACGTTTATTGACCCAAAAGATGGCGGGATTTAAGTGCGGCATTAATCTTTGGTCAATTGCGTTTAGCACCGCACGTGTTAGTCGTGGTTTTATAAGGCGTTGCTAGACCTTGCCCACCTCTAAAGGGTGTGTGGGGATTTTGAATTTTGGTGAGGCAAGTAGTTAGTTGTTAAAGCAATGGGGTTTTTCAGGTATGGGTTGCGGTGTTTCGGTTGCGAATGGACGTGGCATGGCTAGCCATGAAGAGTTATTTTATAAATTAGACCCAGAGCGCGAGGTTATCTCTATGGTTAACCTTAATTTAGAATTTGATTTAGAATTTAGAATTTTGTGTATCGTACTAATGTCCGCTTGTCTCGTTACTCGAATCCTCCGTTAATCAATAATTTTCACTTTGAACTGCGCTAAACACCGGCCGATGCGCGAATTTCCCTGCAACCAGAGTGCGCCCCCTCCACCGCCAGAAAAGAGAAGTTAGAGGACAGTTATTGTTGGGTTGTTTAGCACCGCGATTTTAAATATGTGTAGTATGAGTCGGTGTAGCTCTGCAGAAGCTACCAACTAGTGAGTTGTATGGTTGCAATGTTCATCATTATGTTACCGTAGGTACGAATGTTAACTAATTAAGAATTAGGAAGCGGAGAATTGAGAGCGATCGTAGAAGGAGACCGATTGAGGTGACCGAAACACAAATTAAGTGATATTTGGTTATCTACGGATAATTGGCTAAATTCCCAATACATGAAATACTAATTAACATGCTGTTCGCCTAAGGGCGGGTGGATCGCAATAAATATGGTTTGAGTAAGGATTTTGTTTGTCTGAGGCAGTTTTTAAGCATTCTGTGTTTTCAGTCATTATAATTTTTCGTGGAGAGCTAGGGAAGATCATTATTATTTTGTTCAGTGTTAAGTCTTAGGGAATAGTTGGCAGAAATCCTAAGTCTAATATTTGGAAGATTCTCGACCATCGTAAAAATTTTATAAAACACCCAAGTCACAGTCTCTTACCGGGAAAATGTCTCCCGGTGAGATATAGATGATGTCCCAAGCTTACTTCCCTGAAACAAAATGAAATACATGGTTCTGCACCCTGAGAAAATTGATAAACTTTCCTTGTTCGAATTATATCGAACGAAGGAAGACATACAAATATATATATATATATATATATATATATATATATCCCACAAGTATACACAAGTGAGTGTGTGAATGAGTGAGTGAGGGAGTGAGTGAGTGAGTGAGTGAGTGGTGAGTGAGTGAGTGAGTGAGTGAGTGAGTGGGTGAGTGAGTGAGAAATAATAACATATAAATGAAGGAGAATCAAAGAGAAGAGTAAATAAAAACATGAAGGGAGACATGAGAGCGAGATCAGGTGGGATAGCGTGGAGGGGGCAGGACCTGGCCTGCCTGCACGCGCCGGCTCTCGGCGTGAGAATCGGTCCCGGAGGCCGCGCCAGTCGTGACCCATTACACATTAATGCAGCGGTCACTACCGGCGAGCCCGACGCCGCGTTGCACAATGATTGCCTGGATTCGGCGCCGCGAATTACGGCGCCTTAATGGCTCTATAGCCGCAACTTTCCCAGGACACGGCAGGCGCTCGGCGATGACGTATCATCACTGTTGACGTGGTTCAAGCAGCTGACGTGCCACGTCACTGGTGGGCCTGTGCCCCTGCTGCGTGGCTGCTACTGAACATGCTGTTCAAGCAGTGTTCCTGGCTGAAGCTGCCGGGAAGCTGGTGCCTCAGCCGGCCCGGCGTCGGACCAGCGGAACGGGTTGTAATCAAATATCGTAAGCCTTTGATTACATCATGATTATTTTTATGTAACATGCTTCGTTGTAGGAATAAGGCGTACAAACCTTGATGACAAAACATCGAACATTTTCCGCGTCTTCTGCGGAACAAATATGAGAAACAATATTGTTCAACATTTTGATGTTGTTTCAAAGCGGAATATAACCCATGCCACGTACTGGTTAAGCAGATGGTCGGTCGGTCAGCACAGTGGCCGGGTAGAGGCTGGTCCCACCGAAGCCAGCCACATCGTGACTGATGCCACACCGAAGACAGCATGCGAAAACTTGAGGTTAGGCAAAGGCGGGAGCAGACTCTCTCCAGAGGAGATACACGCTGCCAGAGGGCCAGGGGGAGGGGGGGCAGCTAATATGCCCGCTGCCCTCCGGCGTCGGATTTAGTCCACTGTGGTCTGGAGGTATCGGCTGGGCCCTGCTCAGGCTGCTTGATCCCGAGTTCCAGGCCTTCGTGGGTCGGAGATACTTCTGGACTACCTGTAAAACCGATAAGCTCATTATATTCTTCCCGTGACAAAACAAGCGGAAGGAAGTTTTGACTGATCAGCACTGATAGCCACTCAAACACTATGCAACACAACAAACACAAGAAAAATAAGTCTATAACAATTTTGCTGGTACAGTCTTTGGAGCTTTCCAATTTACCGGCAGTTTCAGTGAGCTAACTCAGTGAGCTCTCAAGCCTACCACATTGGGCAATCGCATAAAATGAAACCTATTAAAATATGTCGCACTTGTGCCAGAAGACACTAGCATTATAAGCTGACCGCAGATATTTCAGTGCAGTTCTTTCTTTTCCGAAAGCTATGAAAAGGAGGAATTAGCCTGCCGTAGCAATAACATAGGGCGCGGGTGCTGATTCCCTCAGTAATCATCTCTGTGGCGCATTAAATGGAGCTACTCACAGCTTATGACCAGCTGTATCGAATGGACACCGTGTCTGAGCGCCCACGGTGCTGGCCGGCGCGCGGTCGCGGTGGCGGCGGTGTGTAGTATAGTATGGAGGCCAGGACATCGCCGCCGGCAGCTCCAGCAGCAGCCAGAAGGCGCCGCCCCGCCACGGCCTCGACCAGATGGCACGGGTGGACGACCCGCGCCGCTCGTTTCACACGATTTTCCGTCGCATTTTCCACTCTATTTTGGACGGCGGTGGCGGGGCGGGCCATTTTTGGGCCATCTGTCAGCGGCTGCGGCGGCTGGACGGGCAGGCCGCTGACCGCGGCTCTCAGCCGCTGTCGCCGACACACCGCCGCGCCGCGCCGCGCTGACACCAGCCGGCAAGTGGAGGTGCCACAGCACCCGCCCGTCCAGCTCAGCACGCTCTCTGGCGGGGCTGCTGACATGTGCCGCCTCAGTGCAGGGGAACTGAACTTTATTTCATTGTCCTGAAGAGCCCTATTGAACAGAAAAGAGAAAAATGACATAGCAGTAGCTCTCATATCTAATGAGTCTTAGCTTTAGATTTTCAGCTTTAGATTTTCGCGCACTGTGGCTTAATTTCATTTTTAGTTTTCGTTAATGAATTGACCTGACCTATGGTACAATTTTGATTTCAAATATGAATGAGTGTTTTGGTGCGAGTTAACTCGGTTCAGAGAACTCCCTAATGAGTTATAAACGAAACTGAATAACGGAGCTCCATACCTAAGGCTGGTTTTCAGGACAGAAAAGCGCAGGGAAGGACGATTTGGTTCTAGCGCAAGCAAGAACACATAAGATAATGAACACTTGAAATGGAAGTTCACAATTCGATAACCGTGCTTTGTTGTTTGGCCCCAAGTACTTTGGTGCCCTTTTCCAGAAACTAATAAAAAACGGCTTGCGTCTCTTAAGGTGGCCCTGCCGGCCACAGAACCACTCCACATCCCTCTAAAAAGTCTCTGATAGCTGCCTAGGACTGGTATTCCATAATAGGGTGCTTGGAGCTAGGGCGATGTTTAAAATGCCTGAGCCCGATGTCTATGCACTATATGTTCTGTACGAAGAGAATGAGGCGTTTTTGTGCTTAATTGTTTGTAAATGTGAACTAAAATTCTCAGGTTTGTTCTTCAACTTACTCCTTATAGTTTCTTTGCGTGTTTTCTTATGCCTATCAAGCTTATGGTATCTGGTCATGCCACATATATTTTTAAACCTGCTCCGAAATTAAAAATATCCCGTTTTTAGATGTTTACAAGTATGCACCTTCAAGAAAACGTGATACATTCTCTAGAAACCATCCTGAAAACAGAGTTTTCGGTTATTTATTGTTAGTCTTCGTCGGAGGCTAAGCTTAAAAATAAAAAGCAAAGTTTTTCACTAACAATTTATTTACCCACCTATCACACTTAAGGAATGAAACGCAAACGAAGCCTAGCAATAAATAACCAACAGCTTCAATTTTATTATCTCTGCTGGTCGAGAAGCCCTCCGTTTTTCTTACTCCATCAACTTGACTCATATATTGTCGTGTACACAATGTGCACAATGTGCCCTACACATTTAATTCCAGTGGTGAATCACTCGATTTTGAAGCCTGTATTCGCTCCGCCACTTTTTCACCCACCACTTCAGGCTGCAAAGCGGCGAAAACCTCTAAAGTCATATCATTTGAGAGCAGCGAGAGCAGTAGAACAAGTTAGTGGTGGCAGTTCAGGTGACGTCCCGGCCCCCAGCCGCCGTAATCAGCTTCTGCGGAACAAACGACTAAATTAAGAACGCCGCGTTGAGCACCCTTCCACGCATCAAAAATTTACCAGCAATCAGCAGTTAAAAATGCACTGCTGGCGCTGCGTAATGGAAGCGCGTCATTAAATCAGAGCGGCAGCGATGAGCGCGGCCGGCGTCTCCGAGGATGAGGTAGACTCCAGCGCCGGGACAGTCCTGGTGGCGATGCAGGCGCCCTGGGGGATACACTGGCCTGTCTGAGCTGGCTGCCGCTGGAAAGGGTGTTTCCCCAGCTTTATAACCAATAAATCAAACACGCAAGAGGTTTGAGAGAAACGATAATGATAAGCTGAGATCCGAGCCAAGTCACCAGCTTATCGATACCTGCTTAGACTGAAAATAGACTATGCTTTATCTATTTAATGAAACGTTCCTTTCCGGCAACAAGAAAATCAATAGAAAATAGTGTTAAAGCCGGGAGTGAGCGCGGCTGGGCGGGGGTCACGGGCTGCACTCGCCGGTGGCATCACTGAGGTGGGTGGTCACATCCCAGTCCTGTGACACGCGCTGACTCCGTGGCTCCTGCCGAGTGTTCACACAGTGACGGTCTGACTCCATCCGTTTTCCTGTAGCTTTACTGGGCACGGAGTGCGGCGTTGACTCTCTAGGAGATTGAAGTTAGGTCAGCATATGTAGGATAGGAGAAAATGTTAGAAAGAGAAAGGGAAGAAAAGCAGCAGTTTCAACAAAGAAAACTAACAGCAAACCACCTTCTCTTGTTTTCTTTTAACATAGTAAAGCTAATGCTTCTTTGTTTACGGGTTTGCTTCGCGCATACAATCACCGATCACAGACGATCTCGGTAGAGTGAAAGAGCGATGAATGTGCATACCTGTATGACAACAACCATAGAATAGCCCAATCTGTGTGGAATGGTTGATGATGTCACAATAAACAATAAACAATAAACCGCACGCAGCCAACTAAAATATCATTGAAAATGTAAAATTACCACTCGTGTGCGACAAGTCAGCGCCGTGTCAGCCGTAGCGGGTCGGAGTGGACGGCTGACACGGAGGCACGGCTGTCAGCGCCGTGTCAGCCTGGTCAGGTCGGAGTGGACGGCTGACACGGTGGCACGGCTGTCAGCCTGGTCAGGTCGGAGTGGACGGCTGACACGGAGGCACGGCTGTCAGCGCCGTGTCAGCCTGGGCAGGTCGGAGTGGACGGCTGACACGGAGGCACGGCTGTCAGCGCCGTGTCAGCCTGGGCAGGTCGGAGTGGACGGCTGACACGGAGGCACGGCTGTCAGCGCCGTGTCAGCCTGGTCAGGTCGGAGTGGATGGCTGACACGGAGGCACGGCTGTCAGCGCCGTGTCAGCCTGGGCAGGTCGGAGTGGACGGCTGACACGGAGGCACGGCTGTCAGCGCCGTGTCAGCCTGGTCAGGTCGGAGTGGATGGCTGACACGGAGGCACGGCTGTCAGCGCCGTGTCAGCCGGGGCGGGTCGGAGTGGACGGCTGACACGGCGGCACGGCTGTCGGAGGCGGCGTCAGCTGGCTGAGGCCGCGCCGCCGGCAGATGGCACGACCCACCTCGTTAGGCGACAGATGTCAGGCTGTGGCACCCCGGGAGGGCCGGTCACGGGTCACCGAGTCCACGCTCACCAGCCAGCAGCCGGGAACCTGGAGCCAGGGGACTGCAGCCTGAAGCCTGGAGCCAGGGGACTGGAGCCAGGAGCGTGGAGCCAGAAACCGGGAGCCTGGAGCCAGGGGACTGGGAAGAAGCGTGGAGCCAGCAACCGGGAGCCTGGAGCCATGGAGTCAGGGGACTGGAGCCAGGAGCGTGGAGCCAGAAGCCGGGAGCCTGGAGTCTGGAGCCAGGAGACTGGGGACTCGAGTCAGGAGCCTGGCACTGGAGCCAGGAGCCTAGATACTGGGGCCAGGAGCCTAGGGACTAGAGTCTGCACCTATACTCAAAGGTAAAAGGGACCAGAAGGCTTTGGCCCCCAGTTTTTATGGGAGAATTCTTGACTTCAGCCAAAATGGGAGACATTGGAAAGTTTTCTGGCCAGTATGTTGGAAATCCGTTGAGTTTTTGCATCTATTGGGAGAAATTCTTTGTCTATAGCTGGTTAAATATTCAATGACCTCCTCACTTTGTGTCAGTGGTGACGCGTATGCCAATACCAGCTTCTCCGGGTGGACAGCGATGGCCCACCCCACTAAGGCCTAGGCGGTGACTCCAAAGCCCTTGTCGAGAGCTGACTCGAGCGTTGGCAAAGGTCAAAGCTACTTTATATTTTGGCTTTTTTTTGTTTGCTTATTCAACTTCAGGCTCATTATACATGGATGGATAATTAACAAAAAAGTGAATTATTATTGGTCTTCACCCACGTCTTGTTCAAACAGTTCTATTCTTGCTTTTAGATACAGGCCTTGGCCGATGACAAGGAAAATACAGAATCAAAGCGGATGCACCGTATTTACTAGTCCCAAACTAGTCTGTGCCTGGAAAAATTATTAGAAGAGTGAATGGTAATTCTTAGACATGTTCAGCAGCATCGAATAGTGAACTGTTATGCGCCTGTGCATGAACTTTAAAAGTGTGCTTTTCTAACAGCCAAAATGTTAGTTATGACAGAAGCTCCCTGTATCTCATTTATTTGTTTATTTATTACATTTTATTAGGGCCACTCCCAACGAGCACACATAAACAGTTGCAGGGAGTATTGGCGTGGGTGTTTAATGATTCTCTCCACCGGGTCATATCGGGCATGGGAGGCGGTTTCCCGCCGTGGGGATTTGGCTAATCCATACTATCCGATCTGAAAACGGGCAATGAAGCCACTAGGCCACCCAGCCCCCGTATGTTGAACTTGGTCACCTGGCCACCCAGATACTGAATATCTGGTATCAACCTCCCCCAGATAGCTTATAACTTGCTTGACCAGCGTTTTTGAACAGATTGCCTAGCCTGTACCTATCTAAAAAATGAGATGGAACGCTCTACTTGAACGGAACAAATTACATCTTATCCTTTGATTTTTTTAGAAAATGTGGACAATTTGAATTCGATGATAAGGCTTGAAAATTTTCTGGTGTTAGAGATATTTAGGAATAATACAAGTTTTCAGTGTTTTAATCCTGTGTAAATAATTGCTGGAATATTTACCATTACCTATTTAATGCGACTTATCCTCAGAAGCGCCTTCTATTCTAGGACACCTTTTTCTTAATTGTTTGAAGTTGAGTTGACTTTGCACACCAAAACATACATGAGCGTGAGAGCTCATTTTCTAAAGGAGCTTTCCTTTTTCCTAGACATCAAAAACTGCCATAGCTTTGCTATACACAAGTTAAAAGCAGTCTGGGCACCGGAGCGCGTGTATCACGGTACCGCCCAGCGCCCAGCCGCACCAAAAGAGCGCCCACAAAACACCATTTCCCGTCCAACGTATTCCACTATCATGCAAAGTCCCCCACCGTTTCACCTGTGACTGGTTGTTGGCCGTCGAACCGCTTTAGACGCAATCTCCGGTTCACTTCCACAGAGTCCGCGTCCTGCCAGTCCGTTTGGCTGCCGGTATCAACGACTGGATCAGGCCGCTTTCAACAGGTGACCCCTGCGGCGTCCGACAGCAGGCCACGGATCGGAGGTCATCGCAGGTCACCGCCCACCGCACTCCCCCACTGATCAGCTGTTAATTATAGACCCCGTTTGACCCCCTCCACAGGTAGGCTGTGACCTGCCGACAAAACAGCGACCCTTTCCACGGAGCGCCAGTGACGGCGCGCTGGCGCCGGGGCTGTTTGTGTGGGCCGGTGCCCGCGCTGCCGCAGAAGTGACGCCAGCGGCAAACGCTAACACTCAAAGGTGGCCACGCGCTGCGGGTCACTCTCCACGTGCGCGTGTCAAGGGGTCGATCAGGGGTGCCGGGGGGTCACGAAACACTGCTACTGATACCCCGCCAGGTGCAGTTGGGGTCGCGCGGGTCGGTATTTGGCACACTGCAGGGGTCGCCGGACGGAAAACGAGGCGGAGGCCTAGACGTAGGGTAACCGTGTTGATTTTGTACATATTTGTGCCTCGAACACAGTAATTGTTTCCGAAAATACTCTAGAAAGCAAAGTTTTACTCTACTTTTGGTATGTAGGATAAGTACTGATTGGGAGCCAAAGCGAATGTTCAAGGCAGCTGGAGCGCTCACGATAACGCGAGCGGCACGCATTCGTTACATATGATGGAGAGTAAACAAAACACAATCACACCTCGGGCCACTTTTAGCTGGCTGCAGGTGTATAATCTCTCTGTTGTTTTTCACGAGAAATGTGTGAGATTGTCGCTTAAAATTGGCAGCATAACCACAGGCCTTATGTGACTGAGGTGCAGTCCGTTTATAATAGAGCCGTTAATGGCCTAGGGCCATAACACTAAGCGTCCGGCCCAATCTCACCTAAACAGAAATTACAAATGATGACCGCTTCCGCCCTTTAACGATGCCAATCACGGCGATAATGCTCATTTTCTGGCCGAGTCCTAATTATCATGGGGTTTTAATCGCCGGTGTCAAAAGTTATTAATGATGACTGTGCTGCTGGTCGGACCGGACTTTATTATATGTGGCTACAATGATGTGAGCTGGCCGCTCGTGGCGCCCTCCAGATGTTGTTGGGATCCCACATCTCTCCATTAACAGGGCGCTGCAGCCCGCGGCAGTAGGGGCGTGTTTCACATCAGGGAATCGGACGCCTACCGGCAGCTCCAAGAACGAGTGCAGAGTATTTTCTGGCGCTAGCGCCAGCAGCTGGGCTCGAACTGAGCTGTGATGAATTTGTCAGTCACAGTGCGGGTTGATAATGCAGTTGAATGGCTGTTAGTGGCACATTTTTCAACTCCGATACTAGTGAGAGCACGCGTTTGTTGTTCTTAGTACTAGCTAGCACTGCTATTAGCTTAGCACTGCGTCTGTTGTTCTTAGCCAAGAGTAACTTTTTGACCTGCATAATCCTAACATTTCCTTTAAACCTAAACCATGTACGACGCCAAAGGAAAACTTATCTATATTACTCAGCCGGGTACCCTCCTTGGAATTAAGTGCCTAGTCATCATTGCTAGTGAACGTTTCAAACCTAATGATTATTTTCGTGATGAACTTTTAAATACATATATAGATGCGTCACTGCTGCTTTTCCACTGATACGAGAAAACAGAAACTCCCACTTTAAATTATCAAAAAGCTCATAAAATAATCCTTGTTGAGTTCAATTTTAACTTTGCATGTCCTACTTCCTCCTCTGCAGCATTTGCCTCAGCGTTAGTGTAGTGCTTTTGGCTTTCGCAGAGTTCCTGCGTTGTATCAGAATTGTTGGGCGTTTTTGAGTACGTCGACACCCACGGTCATTTTGCGCCCACAGCTAAGACTAAAAGAGCCGACAAAGTTTGCAGCAGCAGGTGGGAGTTAGACGGACGGCTGGCCGGGCGCCCCGGAGTCGGACCAGTCGCCATCGTGCCGGCACTCACGACGGGACCGCTGCTGCTTCCTCACACGCTGCCCATAAACGTATCACTCTGACCCGGCCAATTTGGCGGGCGCCTGGGAAAGGGGCGGAGCCACCGCGGCCGCGCCGCCCCTTTTCACATCAAAGGTCACTCACCGCTCTCTTAATGTTAATTTGATTATAGACGAGCCCTCGTGAAAAATGGCAAACTCGGTAAATTGCTCTTTGCTATTCTGAGTGTATTATAGGAGGCGCGGGCCGACCAGGCAGCCCGGTATAACTCATCGCTATCGATACATGCCTTCCAAATGAACATTCCCAACGCCATCAAAGACCTGGGCAACCCATAATGCCATCGTCCAACAGTACGGTTCAGCGACAGCTCAAAACAAACGACCGCGATTAAACAGCAAGCGAAGGGCCGATAAAAACAGACGTGTCTTCTATGCAAGCGCAATTACAAACACGTTAGAGTCATGGGTACATTTCTAAACGTAAATTCTTTCCCCAGAGTCAAGGGTTACATGCTTTTTCATTATTTCATTTATCTTCTTCAGGAGGAAGATAGCCATAAATCTTAGAAATATAGATACCAAAGGGTGTATGTAGATATCACATATCGACACATTCCCCGTTTGTATCCTTGTTGGATACCAAGCGTGGTTCGAGCGGTGATTCAGATATCTGTTTGGATTGAACGGATTCGTAATCTAAACGGGGGAAACAAATTTTCCAGTTTTCCGGTGAGCCTGTTGTTGTTCGTTGTTATTTTCTATAGCGGCTCTAGGAAAAGCCTCTCTGTGCCGAAAACAGCAAACCACCAAAATAAAAGCAGCACGGATAGAGGGTTTTCGTTTCCGTCGTACACATTTTTAGAAAAACCGAATAGCCAAACCAAGTAACCTTAGCTGTCGTCCCCCTACGCCCCGTTTTTTGGCATACTTTTCACCTTTTGGTACTGAGGACAGACCCAGCACGAAGTTTGGACTGGTCAGTCCGATCAAATTCCAGGCGAGAAGGCCCAGGTAGTTACGCCTGAAAAATATAAAGGCCGGAGGATAAAATGCAGCACAGTGTTGCACTTGGAGAGAAGCTTCAAGCTTGGGTAGTTAGTAGAGGTCAAAATGACTTGACATTCTTACATCAATACGACGTTAAAATACACTCCATTCAGTCCCATTTATCTTTGCCCCATCCCATCTCTTTTCGAAAGAAATATATACTGTAAGTGGCTTCTTCCCCTTACATTGTACGCTGTAATATTTTCAGCCACAAAGGACTCAAGCTCGTTATTTTTCAAATGATACCTGAAACTTATCTCATTCCAACCGATTCCACTCAATTCCTTATATCATCCGGGGCACATGATGGGAGGGGCGTCATTTACATAAACCAGAGGGGCATTATTCTGTTAACACCCGCACTGGAGGGGGTCTGGCACTAACGCGCACTGGAGGGGGCCTGGTAGGCCCCCTAAGATATCAGAAACTAAGAGGGTTAGAAAAACGCCACTTGGTAGGTGGGTGGGGGCTATGATGATCTACATGATGACCAATTTTCATTGACCTAGGTCAATATCTTCAAGGTCAAACAAGGTCGTAAAGGTCAAATATTGGCCATGCTGGGATCGATTGGTAAATGCTGCGATTATGCAGGAAAATGGCGGGAATAAGCTAAAGGCGGACAAGGTTCATAGAGAAGATGTCTCAAAGAAGCTTCCCCACAACTTTTGGGTCAAGGTCATTCAAGGTCATTGACCTTTAAGGTCACCATATGGTATACTACTTATTATTTACACTTTGACTAACACTATAGCCACTGTTTGGCGGGAAATGAGGATTGACCTATCCCAATGACCTTTGACCTTGACCTTTGACCTTGACCTTTCTAATGGGGTACCCTACCGATGACGTCATAGCATAATATATGTCAGACGGGGTAACGTCATTTGGCCGGACGCACAGTGGTCAGTGACCTTGAAAGTGCAGATATGACCTTGACATGTGACCTTTGACCTTGACCTTGACTTTCATGTGAAGTGACCTTGACATATAGTCCCGCTTATATGACGTTATGACGTCACCACTCGGTCTTCAATGCAAGCTAACTGGTCCGACCGCGTGTTTACGGCGATCTCAAAATGCAGGTCTGATTTGAAAGCCTATAAATCAAAAATTTTCGGCCGATTTTCAAAAAGTCTTCACCAATCGACGCGCTATTAAATTCTGTTAAATGTGGCCGCGTTTCGTTTTTCGGCTACAAGCGGTTCTCCGGCCACCTCGGAAAAACAGGTGGGGGCCTCCGAGGCCCCCTCCAGTCGCGTGCTAATGCACGAGTAATGCTGAGTTAGATCGTGGGGGTTTGGCAGTTTGCATCCTGGGGGATGGAGCGTATAACGTTGTTTCAGGGGTGTGGAGGGCACTCCAGGGGATGATGAGGCAAACTGCAAGCGCGCTAAGCACTCGATCGGAGGGTGGTATAGGAACCTGCCCATTTTTCAACCTGGATCCGCCTATGATTCAATAAATTCCGTTAAGGCAGTGTGAGCTTCGCACCATTATATAATTAACGGCCGACTGGTCAGTAATCGCCGCAGGGCCAGCGTCTCTACCTCTACTGGCGATACGGTACCACCGCCGGCTCTGGGGCCGTGACTTTCAACTTTGCCACCAGTTGGCAGTTCATTAGCTCATCTTAACCGCTGCAGATTCCGCGGATAGTTCTATTCAGCCGACCGGGCGCTGCTCTGATTGGCTGCCGTCGGAGCGGGATCAAAGGTGCCGATTCTGTGTCGGTTAGAGGTGAGCGTGCGCGTGCGGCTTCCGCGGCTTCCGCCTGCTCTGGGTGGTGAATCTGCCTGCCAGCTAGCCGCCGGGCCAGAGGTCTGAAGAGGCAAAGTAAAACTGGATGAGACTCACGAGACGGCTGTGGCCGCTTGTTGGGATTGTGACTGAAACAACAGTGGATGCGGCGCTTATGGAGAGAGCGAGAGATGTGCGTCATGAAGGAAGAATGATGATTGCCTGGAAACGTTTCTTTTTTAAAAAGGAGAGAAATTATAGTGCTCGGCATACGAGGCTCCTTGAAGGGAATGTGACAACTTCATAATGGGATTTGAACTGACATAAGCATATGATAGAGAAGTGGCGGATACAAGGGGGTAGGCTAGGCGGGTCAAGCCCCCCCGAAATGTCTTTGTGCCTTTAGTTAATAAGTATGCGGAGGCTGATCCGAGGCAATGGTGGGGAAGGCGCGAGTCCCCTAGCCCCCCCTCCCAATGAATTCCTGGATCCTCCACTGTGATAGAGCATGCTGAGAAGCCACTTAGTCAAAGTTGCATTTGCCCCAGAACCTGCTGTTCGCGGAGAAAAAGTAAAACTTCACCGCCTACCGACCTCCTCCTCTCCCAGTGGTCACGGTGTATGGGTTAAACTTGGTAAAGTGACATCCAGTGCGCGTGCTGCGCGGACAAATGTTTCTTGCTTGGATATCTTTAAAATCTTCGTGCTGAACGTGACTTTGGTACTTGATGATTATGCTATATAAAATAAACAGCAATCGCTCATAATATAATGTAATTGAAAACGCCAAAGAGTATATTAATATTTCGACGACGTGTCTTCTTCAGAAAAAAGTTTTGAATTTGGCGTCTTTGGCGTATTTTTTCTGAAGAAGATACGCCGTCGAAATATTAATATACTCTTCGGTGTTTTCAATTACATTATAATATGAGCGATTGCCGGTTGATTTTATATAGCATAATCATCATGACTATCACGCTCAAAACAGCACTTCAAACTCTTAAAACTTTGGTACCTGCGATTATAAAGGCGTATAACTTTCTTGACTTACTAGCTTCAAACGTGAAATATAGTCTAATCATTGAAGACAAATAACGCATCTTTTTAAGCATCAATTTGGGTCCTAATAACAACCTGTTTAAGCTAAGAAACAGCCAATTTATATTCGTATGCTTTTATGGTGCTGCCATGCAGCGAAGTATATTGTTTATTGCAGGATAACTTGCTACCATATCATGACGTCACGCCGATTTGAAGAGTTCTTACCTCATGGGAAGGAAAATTAATTAGTACAAAATACTGGGCTAGTTAGTTTGTTTGCAGAAATAAGGCCCGATTCATGATTTCCTATAAACAATACCCCTAAGACCACTCCAGGCTAATTGCACCAAGATGCCACATTCCATTAAAGGTATCACGCTTGAGCAGGGCATGAGTCGAAACCAGCCAGTAAGCTTATAACGATTGCGGGGAGTCTGGTTCGTGCTTCATCTAAAATCCGAGTCAACGTTTCGGGCCTATCTCTTTCGAAACAGGGATGTCATGGATGACGTGTCACAGCTTTGGATAGTTTGAGTTCATTGTTTTGGTGATCTGGCTTGCAGCAGCTGTCATGCGTCCCGTAAGCTACTACACTTGTCTGTTTATCATAATTTTGGCGTCACCACGGTCGTCAGAAATCTTGTCTTCTGCAGAAGAGGGGATGTGAGATTCTAGAGGGGAAGATGTGAACAAATGCACATGTGCATTTGTTCACATCCTCCCCTGTAGAATAAGTGCATCCTCACATGGAAAGTCTGGCCCCTGTACAATAAGTGCATCATCACATGGAAAGTCTGGCCTATACCCATACACAGCAAGCTAACAAGCTAAGCACATACCGCAGCTCATTACAATTAGAACAATCACACGGCTCATTTATTCATAACGGCCCATTAGCCCGGCGACTGGCTTTTCAATACACCCTGGGCCATAACCTGCTACACTCGCAGCCGGTATCGGCCGCCGCCGGATGTACTTGGTTGTTTTCTACCGCTGCCGCAGACATAGAAACTCCAGCGTCGGGCGCCGACGGGCGCCGTTATGGCCTGCCATGCAGCGAGTAATGGCTGCCCGCGCCCAGCCGGGTCGTAATGGGGTCAGCCCGGTCGGCACCTCTCCACCGCGCTCGACGCACGCTTTTTGTGTAATCTGGAGCAATCGTGAAATAAATAATGGCATAATTGTATGAGAGCGTCGGCGGCAGCTCGTCTCTCACCGGCGACGCTTTCCTGGCCGTCGAGAGTGCTGCACGCCGACGGCAGAGCTGGCTCGCTGGCCGACACCTCGTGCAATCTACGGCCGGTAATGCGGGGGTGGGTGATGCGCGGTGCATTATTTTTGTTCGGACTCGCCTGTTGATGCACCTTGATCTGTTCACGTTCGTACTGACAATGCGTGTGGAGATGAGCGACGGACGAAAGTGCGTGCGCTGGGAAAATAGGCCGCCGACTGCGTGACGAAGACACGCATGAATAGGCTTCACTTCGTGGATTTCGGTAGGGCTTTTGGCAGGAATGTTGGCAGATTTTATATTGTCTTAAAATCTTCCACGAGTAGATATCTACTTGCCCATTGATGCAACACAGCAGGAAGTTTAAAGAATGATTACTAAACGGGTGCACATCGCCTTCGATGTCTCTCTGTCAACATGGATGCACAGGAGCGGCCCGGCCCGGCCGTCACGGTGATGAAAAGCTCATGTCTCCGAAAGTGTGTACCGTACCGGACTAGGTCTTCACCATCTTATATTTATTTATTTATTTATTTATTCATCTCATATGAGCGACAGGGGTTTGCCCCCAGTGAAAGCTCAAGTCAGGGATAACATCCAGATTCCCTAAAATTACATACAAGACACATGTTAAAAAACAAGTCAAGACAAAAAGTAAATACAAGGTAAAAATAAAAAATTAAAATACACAAAATAAATCTCTAAAAACATTAAAATACATATGTAAAGGGCAACAATAAAATACTATAAATACAATAAATAATATTATCAAATCCTGATAAATTCAATTATAGAATATATGGCTCATTTCAATGGTCTCAAATTTGATTTGAAGGGAACACCGGTGCGATGCATTATATGGTGAGCGTCTGATTAAGCCCAGGTGAAGCCACTCCAGCGCAGGTGTACGGGAAAGGGCTTAGAAGGTTCTGCCCTCACACAGCTGTTCAGAAACTGTGAATACGGTCAAGCTGGAATTCACAGCATATATTCAGGCTGATCCAAGAACGTGACAGTATTGGTTACATCGAGAGTTGTATCCACACTACGCGTGTACGTGTGTAATTCTCGTCCAAATATCAAAGGCTAGTGCTTCAACTACACTGATATTTGATCTGTGCATATATTGCACATATAGAAGTCAAAAACTCACCTGCACACATGCAAGCCCATTAATCGATGGAAATGTGGAGTTTGCCTGAAAATTCAAGTATGTATCATGACAATTTCTGATATCCCAAACAGACATTGGGGCGTAAATTTTGGACTTATATTTGTTTCTAATGTAGGATATGCCGTAGATGCAAAATTGTGTGAGCACGTCCATTAGACACACTGGGAGGAAGCTTCTCTGGGATAGATAATTTGATTCATTTTTCGGTTTTTACTCCCATACCACAATTAAATGTAAGCGAAATCATAAATGCACCAAATATTGTTATCTTTAAGTCTCTATGCATTCACCAATTTAAGATATCTTTATTGACTTTACTTGTTAGAAAGTAGAACGTTTGAATAGTCCGAAGTGTTGTCTTTAAAATGGTAAAATTTTCACTGCAGACTCGAATCTTTACATTTTGCAAACTAGGACGCAGGATGTCGAATAGCCATTTGGAGATTAATGATAGAAGGTACACAATGACAAATTGGATATTAAATGTATTAGTACAAATTAAATATACGCTGAAGAAGAATCTAAACGTATCCTCCTGTTTAATTTGTTTTTATACATTTATATTTAATTTGTCATTGTGTACCTTTCATCTTTAAGAAGTATGTGCGGATTTTTTTGCGAACTAAATTTCTTAGACGTGCAAAACATATTCAGCATTGTCAATTCACACAGAAATCATGAATATAACGCTTCCAGTGGTCTGCCGTAAGAAAAACTGAAACACTGTGCTTTAAACTGTCAACTCCCCGGTAGCTGGTGCCCGCTCCATTTTTGCCCCCACAAGCAGGGGCGTAGCCAGGATTTCGCTCAGGGGGGGGGGCGCCCCGAAAAGGGCCCCCTCTACAGCGCCAAAAGGATCCTGATGGGAAAAAGGGCCCTGCTTGTTACAGAATAGAGTGCTGAAGAGGGCCTAAGGGAGCTCTGTCTGGTATGGTATGAAATTTCAAATTTGGCCACAGAGCATAGTGCGGGCGAGCCGCGCTTCGCGCGGCCCGTGTCCTCAGAGGGGGGGCGGCTGTCCCTGCCGCTGCCCCCTTGGCTACGCCCCTGCCCACAAGAAATTTTATCGGTGAGTATTTTTCGCATATATTTATACCAGTAAAACGTCAGTGAGCGGGGGAGCGCGAGGAGAAGGGTGAAAACCGAGCGGGCACCTGATATCGAACAATTTAAGCTAAATATATGCTGAATGAATATTTCATGCGTCGGACTCTTAAGAACGTGGCATCTTCATTTCGTGGATGGAATCCATAATGCTGAAACTGTTTCGCAGGTAAAAAATGTGACTCATCTTTGGTGTTTTCCGTCAGTAATTGAATTGATCAGGCAATAATGATCAATATACACCGTCATACAACGTCGTGAATACACCGTCAACGTATGTAGCACCCTTTCTGAGATATATAAATTTTCCATCAGCGCGAGGAGGTTGGGGTCGTGTTGCTCATATGCTCATAAGTTTATCCGTATGTATATAGGGAGGGACCTCGCGGGTGCCGCGCCCTCTCTAGAATGATTTGCAATAATACAATCGCACCGGCCTTACCCAATCCAGGATTTATCCGCCTTCACCAGTGCCGGTTGACTGATTGATTATTTGAGTTCAAGGGAAGCCAGCACCTGCGGAAATGTGGAGTTTACGTTATAACCAGAAAAATGTAGTCTCTATTATGTTGTTGCTAATACATTCGATAACTAGGCGTACAATGCATATTAAGCCGTGGTTTTCGAATCCTCTATCGACATTCATTGTGAAAAGAAATTCTATTATGAAATAATCTATGGCATAAGGAAATGTTTAAACCTGGTGTACATCATATGTATAGCAACAATAATGATTATTTTGAGTTAGATGCTGCAATTTTACTGAGTATATTCCAATTTTCATAAATAATACTTTTCTGTCATAATACTGGAAAACTGACATATCCAAAGTATGTGCAGTGTGTCTTTTGAAAATTAGACTAGATTCAAGACGGATTAAGTATCCTGGTCCGACGAAATCGGGTTAGAAATTAACAACTATACGCTAAACTCAAAAAATTATCTACAATTCTTATCTGAGCATGTTAAAAGGTGTTCAGCTTAAATAATACGTTTGGCCTAAAATATGTGTTTATGTGAGTGCCTTTGAGTTACCCGAAATTACAAATTTGGGACCCTCCAGTCACATAGGTACATACGTCAGCTGTGTGGTTAAAAAACACCAGACTTGGCAAAATATGGGTCAGGGTCAATGAGCATCAGATGAAAAGGGAACACATAAAGTGCTTGTTTTAACACTTCCACAAGCCTCTTGAACTACAAAAGCCAATTTGAAGCCTTCAAAACGAGACATACAAAAAAGTGAAGCCATGTTATGACAGTTCTTTTGCATGTTTCACCGGGGGCTGGCAGATAGCCTCGAATACATAAAGATCCTCACCTTCGCATTGAATCACGCACAGTACCTCAGCAGGTGATGCCGTCCTTCCACAACCCCCCCCTGCTGGAGTCACGGGGAGGAGGGCGAGGAAGAGGGGACGTCGTGAGAGGGGACGACAGTTGGTGGTCGGCCGCGGTGCCGGTGACGTCACGACCCCGGCAATGATCGATCCAATTGCGCTGCCAGGCCGTGATCGATCGGAAATTGGGCCGTTATTAATTTCTGAATTGGCGCCGGGCCGGTCCGCTCCGGTCCGGTCGTGACCAGGACTCCCCGATGGTGATGGATCGCCGGGCCCGCACAAAGCTGGAGCGCCGGGGGGATGGGGGAGGGGGGCAGTGGGGGGACAGCACCCATTATGGCGCTGCACTGGTTAACCAGATGTCGCCTGGCCGCAGAAGTGACACAGGGGGGGCTCTGCTGTGGGGCACGGAGCAGAGTCAACAGGGGTGGTCGCCAAGTTGATTCGCTCCAGGGCTTTTCCTTTCAAAGGGAAATCCAGAAAAAGTGGCTTTTCCTAGCTGGCTGAGATGTTCTGGTAGTTTGAGTGGCTGTGTTGTGATTTCCGCTCAAGTGCACTGAAGTATCTGGGACCAGTAAGCACTGAGGTATCCACGCAGTTTGACCACGCAAGTTCTGATTGAGCAAAATTCCATGTCATGGAAAACTGGAGGCTTGGCGAATCAGCCGAATCTCCATTTTGTAAGGCCTGTAGACATACCTGTGCCTAATATTACTTGTGTTCCCTATTATGTGTATTACCAGTGCCAATAAAACCAGAGATGTTCAGAGCACACGATGGTTTGATATGTATATCTCCTAAGAGAGCGAACACCATGGCGGAATGCACTTTTAGTTTTCAGTAGAGCAAGAACGAGGTGTACTTAAAACCGTCAGAGTACAACGTTTGTACAAATAGATGAAATCAGTAAGTTTTCCCGAAGTTTTCTTGCGCGAAGGTGCTTTGCAAAATACGAAATGTGTAAAGTGACACCATACAAAACGGTGTGGCAAAATTTTGAACAAATGTGGGCCTGGCATATGGAAATTAGTTGAAAAGTATTCAAAAGACGAGCACATTTCCCGTCATGCAAACGTCCCGTTTGAGGGCTGAGCTTCAGCACACGCAAGGATATCACACATTTAATCTTGTCGGGAGGCAAGGATATAGTTGCGAGGGCAAACAACAGCTTCACAAATGGGTGAATAAATCGCTGAAACATTCTGCTGCTGGTAACCGTTCAGGTAAACTTATAAAATATTTGTCCCGAATGGGGCTGACAAGTTGCAACTAAATGTGCCGTTAAAACGAGCTTGCCCTAACATCACCTAATCTAAAAAAACGAGAGCGCTCAAAAACAGGCTTCCTTCGCTATCAACGGCTCCCAATTGCAACTGACTCTGCGACTGCACAGTCCGGAGATAGCAGTCCAAGTTGACAATACAGCCTCCCACTCAGAGCGGGGACCATCTTCTACTCCATTCAGTTTCTTTAGCCGGCGCACTTCCTGGCACTCTCCCATGCATGGGCGTGTTGATGGCGCGACTACAATCCGTCTTGGCCGCGCTGCGCCTCCACCCCAAAAAAGCCGCCGCATCCAGCGGCACCCACCGCTCCAGCCGGCATTCATCAGAGTCATAACGCATCGACATCAACAAGCGCCGACACCGGGGCCGCGTCTTCACGCCTTTAGGCCGCAACAAACAGGCCTCCCGTGCAGTCGGAGCGGACGGCGCCGGCGGGGCACCCTGATGTACCGGCGGCCTCGCCGCAGACGCCGTCCGCAGGGCGGCGCTAGCGTCGGGGCGTGAGACTCCGTGGGGGGCCGCATCGCCACAGCCGCCGGCACAAATCGACGCAGATGCCTGATTCTCCCCGCTCGACTAATGGATAGGCCGCGATCTCTGTCTTAACGCCGATGCGCCGGAGGAGATGTGACCAATGCCTCCATCCGGGCCGGAGGCACCGCCATCTGCCCTCCGGCGGTCGGCAGGTCTGCCGGGCGCGTGCGGAGACGCCGAGTAGTGACCCTCAGGTCAGCCGGGTGTGACCGGACGAGGGGTCAGCTCCCGTGTGTCGGCATGTCAAGGTCGGGGGCAGACGGCTCGCGCAGGAATGCAGGGGTCGACGGGGGTGAGGCAGGGTGTCGGAGGGTCACGCGCCACGCGAACACACACTCCTGGGTCACAGGGAGCGCGCCCCTAACGCGCGATCAGCCAATTAGCGGCCACCTGACGACCAGGATTACTAGCCCGGAGAACACAAATACGTGAATACTTAACACTGCTCGCCAGGCTACTGGACTGGAGCTGCACCGGGCAATGCAGAACGTCTCAGCCGAGCGGGCGAGTGCCTACATCAGAATGCATGGAGGAATGACGCAATATAAAGCAAAACAAACAAACGCAAAATTTTCATATATGCTAGGCACTAATTCTACTACTAAATTTTCCTCCCGTTTGTTTTGCACATGCAGTAGGAAGCTCAAGTAAGAAGCTCAAGTCCTTTTGTTAAAAGTCTCTGTGACCTTATATCCTTACCTTCGACAATTATTAGAACCATATCAATGCGGGGTCCCTTCTTTGTGATATTGCTCATGCAGCCAATTTGGTTTGTTGAAATACGTTCCATGATCACTTCTTAATGGAAATTGAGGTGAGTATATTCCAACTTCAGCCATAGGGTCATATCTCGGTAATTTTCTGGCTACAAACCTCAGGGGCCAAAAAGTGTTCAGCGTGTCACCATTGTAAATTTCAAATCATAAATGTGTCACCAGGCCAAGCTGCAAAATTTGCCACCTTTGCCTTAGAAAGAAACCAACGGACACTCCTGGACCATTCTAGAGGTTGAAAACATTGCTAGCTTAAATTTCAGGTCCCTATTTCGGTAATTTGTTTGGGTATCTGTCTGGAGGAAGTATGTCGAATAGTTTGTCACCTTACCTGCCATGGGTTGTCACCATTTAGAATGTCAAAATTTAAGTTTTCGATCCCTGACAAACCTTGCAAATATAATCCAAGTTACAAATGTGGCTGATGGGAGCCTATTTCTAGAGCCAGGGGGCGATTATTTGAAGAAAAATTAACTCGACGGCTTTCTCTTTTTTGTATCAGGTACTATGAAAACTATAACCTCATTTAAGATTGCCTACATATATAAGATACAGGACATGAGGTTTATAGATAAAATGTGAAATATAATTATGTCGTGGGTAACTAACTGATACATAAACCAACTGCAGCCCTACGTAAGAGTCGGTAATATATGTATACAGAATTGTCTCGGGCATATTAATAGCAGTCTTGTAAGAGCCGTGGTCGAAGCCAAGTCTCGTCATAATATGTGTTTAATTGAAAAACTACCTTTCTTTCAATAATATCGGCCAATCTATATATTCGTTTACATATATATTCCTGGTTGCAGGGTAAAGAGCCCGCTTAATCCTGGCCAGGTGTTCAGAAGCAGTTTCTAAATAACCGACAATTCTTGTTCAAATGAAGGAATTCGAGTAACGTAAACAAAGCGGACACTTGGTAACTTTACAAAAATTAATAAATTCAAAGTTATTAATTTCAAGGTCTTGAGCCTCGGCGGTGGCAGTCTTTTTCACGCACTCAGTGAGTGCAAATTCGAAATTAGCACTGTCCAGACCTCTCTGATGTTACTGCAACCATTCACCAGCAAGTTAAAAACATTTTGCGTCAAATTACTTGTAATAAACTCCCCATTGCTTTGAGAATAAACGTAACTCCCCTCACCCAAAAATTTGAAATACTTCCGGATACTGGCTTAGAGACGGGCAAATGAAGTATACACAAACCGCCTAATAAAAAGTCATTATTCATTCATCCAGAAAAAATATTTAAAGCAGGGTGCCTGCATGTGAAATGATGGAAATAATGGAGAAAACACAGTGTAGAAACAGCAGTTTGCAGACCGCTCTTGAAATGACAACCTTTTATTCAATCCTTTAACCGGCAGTATACATTTGAAACAAGTAATAAAATCTACAATGGTGAAAAAGGCACCAACAATCTTCTTGCTATAGCATAGTCTTCTTGCTATACTATAGTATTCAAATACCCTTTTCTATATGCCAATATTTTGTATGATTGTTAAAATTATTAAATATCAAGCACTCATGTGGGCAATCGGATTCTTTTTGTTTGTTTTTTTTTGTTGTTACTAAAACAACAGTTGCCGCCTATTTAAAGCAGCGATAACCTCACAAATATCGTGCATCACTCACATAATCCTACAAAATCATAAAAGAAAACGTTGAACAAATACAAAGACAAGGCAAGGGCATCATAGGTCAGACAAATAAAACAGAAGACCACAGCATTAGCGTTGAGTGCAGTTTATCTGTACCCAAAGCCATGATGGTTGGGTAAGCGGTCTACGCCTGTAATTTGGCCTCACAGAAATGGCGGATATTTCTCAGGCGCAGGATTCAAATGTTATCGCCGTGGCTGAAAACACAATGATTACCGGTGGAAATAGACTGGTGTCGGCTGACATGGTCCCGGGCCCGGTACCGATGTCTACGGTCGTGACTCACAGACAGACACACAAAACGGCTCGGCGTGGGAGTCTGCCCGCGGCAGTCATCGTGCGATATCGTGACGCTGTAATACAGCTACACTACGATGAACTAATACGAGGGTTGGGTGGCAGGATTTGGCTCAGTTTGCCACACATAATGACGCACTGGGTCTGGATCTGGCCCAGTTTGTTTGATTTGATGTCAAGTCGTTTGCAACAAGCATTAATGTGGAGTTCTTTTAAATGTTAACATGGGATTTCTTAAAGACGTTTTCTCAAAGTTATTTCAAGTTCGACTTTTTGGAGTCGTAGCCTCACTAAAGTCATCAAGGGACTTGTCACGGAGACCCCGACGCTATCAACCCAATGAGCAAAACCCGCAATGAAGGGTTAAACCAGATGTCAATGTTTAACGTCCCACAAAGCAGAGGGACGGCAGAGGAGGTTATCCTCTCACCAGTCAGTTGCCAGCCAACCTACGTCGGGTAAATATTGAGTGAACCAGGGGGAACCGATCTCAAGCCTGTACATGCAGTGTCAATGCATGTTTTTGAGCAGCGCACCGGAGCACAATGCATTACCAAATGAGCTACCGAGGGGCAGCAAATGTCAATGTATAATGACAATGACAGAGTGGAGCATACAAAAGTTTACGATTTGATTATATCTCCACCGATTCTATATATTTACCTGGGGCGTCGGCACATGGCTTTTACTGGGGAAGGGACCCCAGACTGGCGATGACCGAAGGGGAGAGGAGGGGTGGGAGGCGAAGTTTTAGCATATTGGCTGTGTCTGAAAACGCTGCCGACGATGCACCTCCAGCACATTTACGTAGGTTCATGTCGGTAATAGGCAGACAGTGCGAAAAACCTGGATCGAGTCCCATTATTTTGCAGGGATGTCCCCCGATGCGTGAGTCGGGGGACACGTCCTCCGGTCCCCCCCGCCTTTTGACTTCCCTGATATTCACCCATGTCAAATTCCACTGTTCTGTCAAATAGCATGGTTTTCTCGTTTCATATATATACGTTTTGTTTGAGCTTTGTGGTTAACATGAACATTTTCCTCCCAATAGTTTGAAACGTCAGTGGCAGCCAGCAACCGGTGATCTTTCTCCATAAACAACTTTAGCCGAAAAGATCATACCATGCCAGTACATGCTGTCAATATCATGCTTGAGGAGCTTATAACCGAACATATCCATGACATATAGTTAGAGGTTGCAAATCTCGCCACAGACCAGCTGCCGAGCCAGGGCCCTTGAAACACGATGCTTCACAGCCTTCTTTGAGTGGTCGCGGCTGCCTCTCCAGTCTGGTAGGGTATACGAATAACGCAACAGGCCTGTGCTGCTACCTGTCTTATCGTTCAATCACCGGATGATGGTCGGCCAATACCATCCACTGTGAGCGCTGCACTGTCGGTGAAATTGACTGAGTTGCGACAATGATTGCTCGCGCTGCGGCGAGAGTGGCGCACGCGCCGGTGAGTGGGATCGGCCAGTGCGCAATCAGGGAATCGGCGCATGTTAGCAATCGCGGCGATCCAGTGAACAGGCTCCCGCTAATGTGACAGAAGGGTCACGACACCCAATAGCAATACCATCAGACATCAGGCTGACTGCTGGTCGTGGAATGCTCATGCAGGTAAGCAAGTATGTCTGGTTCAATGTGGGTAAAGGGGTTTCGTGATGACGTATTATTGACATGCACGCTGGATTGCAAAATAATTCCCAGAAAACTGCAAGTGTAATGAGGTTAAGAAATAGTCATAGCGGCTAACCGTCAGAGGTGCCGGATTTCTGGTAGAGACCCGGGAAAAGTATGTTTCGGCAATATCAAATTTAGTCAGGGAATGCAATAATCTTACTCAGGCCTGCCACAGAGTATATGCATGCGTTAAGAGGTGGGAGATTTGTTTTCCAATACAGACACTTAAAGGAAGATCTTGTGGGAGCCAGATAATTCCATAACCAAGAAAATTCCTATTCCATTCTGTTCCTATACAAAGCTCTGTGACAGATTCGGGCCAATGCGTTTCCGCACAATAATGAATACAAATCCGAAAAATATGACTAGACTGGCCATTATTAAAAGCCGAATCCACATCCAGGTTCAAAACTGCCCAAGCTCACTAACTAATCCAATTAAGTTTCCCAACAGTTCGGATAATTATTTATTATGTTCATCCAATTAATTTCAATTACTGTGGGACATAAAAAAGCACAAAGGATATGTCCTCTGGATCATATCATGCCTGCTAAGAACAGGACTTCAATTGTTTGTTGATAAGCGTTTTAGCGGTCATTAGTGATCAGCATCTCTGGCTATGTTTTCAATCTAAATAGATGCATTTATGGATATATTGGTTTCACTCTTAGCCCGGACCAAATTGAGGTCCAGGTAACAAACACAAACAACTTTAAATTATATGTCGATAATCGAATCAAAATAAGCTGCTACAATTTCTGATATACCACTGCTCCACTATTCCAGGTAACCAATAAGGAGGAAAGTTCCCGAAATATTTTACATATTTTAGCTGCAGCAGTCGCGTCGCTGCCTCTGAGCCGACGACACGCGATGTCAGGGGGGGTGGCTGCCAGACTGGAGTCTGAGGCTAGGGCAGGGACCGCCCGCGCTGCCGTGGCTGCTGGCGGTGCCGCCTGGCACCGGGCGGAGGTCAGGTCAGCAGAGGTCACGTCTGACGAACGCCACGCGCCGGCCCGATATAGCAGCCGCCGCCACCAGAAATAATATAGCGGCGACGGGCGCGACCAACCGACAACAAACAACGGCGGAGGCCGCGCCCCGCTGCCAAGCGACGGCGCCGCCTGCACTTTTGATAGCTAACCAGATTGAACAGAGGTGAATGATATCGTCAATTTGCTTTGGAATTATTGCTTACCGCGTACTTTACTTAATTTAAGATCAATGCAGTAGCAATAAGAGAACGATCTAGTCTATTCCCCACATTTTCGGAAGACAGCGGACACTCAGTTCATGACAATATTCTTGAGTGAAGAATTTTCCAGAACAGCTGGCCTGGTCTTTATGATATCACTTACAGTTTAAGTTCGTATTTCCTGTTCTTCCACTGAAATAAAAAACAATCAAATTAAACCATGTGCATGAACATGCCTTAGGTTGCATGACCTGGCAATGCTAAGCCTGTAAACGGAGAACACCACTATATACACTGAATTTTGAATTATCAAAAACCTCATTTAGCCGTGTTTCACTACATTACGCATGTTATAGCAGGTCAGCACTATGAAATGGAGTTTTCGTTGGCTCTACATAAATACAAACTGATGATGTATTTCCATGAATTTTTGCACGTTGGATGCGCCTATTGTGAGTAAACTGGGAAAAGATCAAGCCTTTTATCGCTGTTCCCAAGATGTTGCGAACTAAAAAATAAATATCGTGCCGGGGAAATTATAGCGAATTCATTCGGAGAAAACCCTGTAGTAAAAAATGTGGCATCATTGCCCACTTAAAGAAACCAGGCCACAAACCCTACCATCTACTGTTTGGTAGACCGGATGGTAGAACCTGAATGTTTAAACCCAAACCGGGAGAAGAAGAAAGGCTAAGAAATTCGCATTGGCCTGGAATAATAATTTCATCAAGACGACAAAAAATGTGTATATCACAGCGCTTCCTAGCAGGAAACTTCAGCATTTCCAGACTATACGTCTGCAAAGTACCATTGAAGGTGGGTTTAGGTACATAAGGACTCAGAAGGCACCTCCGGTATCAGATCTGATCAAAGCATCTATAAATGCCTATAAAAAGACCGCTCAAAATACCCGTACTTGGACTCAAGTTGGAAAACTAGTCGTGTCTAGCAGATGTCATTGTGGATGACGAATCCTCCTTTACGTGGGCAGGAAGTAGCATGCCACGAAACAGAGGCCGATACAAGGGGGTCTAAGGGGCTATAGTCCCCCAAATATCCGAGTGCCTATACTTAATACATAGGCGGAGGCTGATCCTAGGCAACGGTGGGGGACGCTCGATCCCCTATGTTCCCTATGCACGCTTCAAAGCCGACCCATTGACTATTCCTGGGGCATGATCAAACCACATCTGTACCACGGAGGGTATGCAACCATAGAAGCAGCCGGTCGTAAGAACCTGGTGGGCGATTCAAAACCTCGACCCGGAGCTGCAGCGCAATATGATGATGGCGTTAGCAGGAGCGCGTGGTTCTGGCAGGGGCAGGGAGTCACCCATTTACTGAGCTCATGAGAAATAGTTAATACAATATTTAGCATAGACAAACTGAACCAAATTTGTTTGCTATACAACTACCATTTGCATGAGCAGAGGTGGGAAATGTCCATTTCATAGTGCCCACCCGTTCATAGATACCTGAGCGGTGCCCTGCGGGTGCCCAGCCGACCTGTCACCACCTGGGCCCTGTCACCAGCGGTGTGTCAGCGGTGCAGTGTCAGCCGCGAGGCGTCAGCCCGGCGCGGTGTCACTCTGACACCAGGTGAGGGGTGTCGGCGCCGTCGGCTCCCACCGCGACCCGCTGCAGCCCGATCTGTGTTCCGGGTCACAGTTGGAGTTGGCACTGTGTTGAGAGACAGCCGACCTGTCGATGCGGTGTTTATTCATTTTACTAATGGTGAAACGCATCCGCAATTTGGAGCGCAGCCTGGTATGCGGTGATTTGGTCTTGGCTATCAATGGAGACACGTGACGTTTGACCGACGCACGATATTCTCAAGTTTTAATGGGATTCATAAGAAATGTCTTCAACACTGAATATTTCCTGTAGAAATGGAAAGTTTGAAAGCTAGAAGCTTGAAGACAGCACATCTATATACAACCTCGGTATCTGTTCAGTATTTCACAGCTGTCTCCTGGCCTTTTATGAAGCAATCTCAGCGCTCCTGGCCTCGGCGGGTCGGTCGACACACCCCGACGTACCGGATCATCGATATCGGCGGGCGGTGACGTCACGAAACGCACCGCTCTGATTCGCCGCCGCGTGTCCGCAGGTTGTGGCATTTGTGGCGCAGAACAAGCTCAATGAGGCGTGGGCATCGGAAAGTCGCCGCAGCCAAATTGACAATAAGTAAAAAGGCGGGCGGCCCGCCGAATCCGCTGATATAGTGGCGTCGGCAGCTTTACGGCTGCTGGCTGAATTTAGATTCGGTGGAGTAACGGTGGTGGCTTTTTGTTGAGGCTGGGCATTTGCGGGTTGCCTCCTAGTTTATAGTCCTACGGCCGGAAGCAGGAACCGGGGATGCCGGAGTGCAGACTTCCACGCTTGAGTTCCAAATGCGAGGATTTTATGTCGGATAATTGGCTTTTTCATTTCTTGTTCTGCTTAAGCATTGCCGAGATTCTTGCTCTTGGAGAAATAAGAGTTGTATTCTACAAGATGTGAAAGAAATTCACCGGACTTAATACAGTTGTTCCGGGAAAAACCTATACCCGGTGAGAACGCCAGAATACAGCACCACCAAGTTGAGTCAGCATCCACATTCGAGAACAGGTTCAGCCTGCGAGAGATACTCTTCCCTCCAAAACCGGACCCGGGGCAGACAGCAAAAAAGGGAAAATTTCCATTTTATCAGCATCGGCGACAGGGTTCCGCTGTCCCGGCCAGATAAGAGTCATATTTTCTGACGCAATATCGCGCGGCGACCACCGTCCACCCCTCTCATAAAACACAGAAATTAATGCAGCCGGCCGTTTTATCATGTGGAAATGGAGAGTGATAAGCCGGTACGCGTATGCCAGAGGGGTTGGTCAGAGACCGAATGGGGACTCCGATTATTGCCGCACACTCAAATAAATCCTCCGCTGTCACGGCAACATGCTGCACGGGATCTGCGAATGAAGTTCTCTCCGAACGTCTCAGAAATAACTCATAGGACATAGATGGAACGACAAATTTGTGACGAGTTTCGGACACACGAAAAGCAGGTTTGACAAAAACCTGCTCCATGAGGATGTGATCTGGGAGAGAGATGGGATGAATAAAGATAAGCTCTTTATTCACGGCCAGTTTTTCGGTCTCCCAGACGTCTGTGGTTGCTGCTGTCGCTGGATTAGGTGCGAGGAAGGGATGATGTGCGTTGGGGTCGAACTCGAATTTGTCAGAAGCAAAATCACACCTGCACCGATGAAAGTGGTGCGGACTTGTGTCTCTCTGTGAGTAGCCGGGCATCACGAAGGAAAGGTCAAGTTAGTGTAAAATAAACATTAAAGTTGATAGTTAGTGTTTATTTTCTGGACTCCAATCGGTTTCATCAGTTTCGAAAGATCTGAGAGCAGGCTACAGCAAAAATATGGTCTTTAGATCATCATCATGAGTTTGCTTTTGACATTGCTTTGAATTCGGACTTCCAAAATTATTTTCGGAAATCCACGCCCGTGGTGGAGGTAAAACACATCCATCTCCCTTTTTCCCTATGCAAGCTTACCAATTAGCACAAATTCTAGTTTTTCTCTCAAGCAAACTTCCTGATAAGAGCTGATTTCAATCTTTTGAATTTTGGTGCCCGGCTCCTGTGAGCCCCAAAAATGATAAACCAAAAATCCAAATCTTATGTAGATAATTCGACGAGGGCTCCCTTGAAAGCTCGTGGCATCTGTCTGTACCAAACTTCATATTGCTCAAATACTTTCGAATTCCATTTTTATGTCTTAAGGTCTATAGACAGCCGTAAGGTCTTTAGCAGACTACATCTGAACAACATACCTATGCCACATGTTTTCTCAGTCTTCGAATAATATAGAACTATACGTCATGCTCATTACAATGGTAGCCGGATCTTCCTTATTCTACAATCAAATGAGTGCAACCTCATGGCCAAGGAAGAAGTGCACCGTACATTTCGGCGTACAGGATGGCCTCTTCCAGCTTGCAGCATAAGTCAGGAGACGCAGCAGTTGTCCGTGTGCCAATATTCCCACGGTTCCCCAGACCAGGGGATGGGGATAGGTTAGAAGGTCACAGCGGTGTCTGCACAGACTAATCAGGACCAGCGCGGAGCTGAAGATGGAGAGGGTCCTGACCACAGCGCAGTCGTGGGGGTGTCCGGCTGCCGCCGGGTGGCGTTTTTATGGAACCCTTTACACCATCCGTCCCCAGTCTCTATCACAGCCGGCTCATTTGTGAGCAATTTATCGAGAAATTTGACCACAAGTTGTTAGTTAAGGAGAGTCCGGCGCCTGGTGAGGTCCACAGGGGCCACCCGAGCTGCACACGTGACCGCGGTGAGGGGAGGAAGGGCTGTCTTGTCCTGACAGATCGGCGCTGAGTGCCCGCTAATGAGGCGAATGACCGATTTGTCCGAGAATGGGAGGGCGTACTAAAACTGCAAAGAGCGACATCTATATATCTATTCCAGCACCTCAATGGTGCAGTCAGAAAGGTATTGAGGGAGAGGGACTCGGGAGGTCAGGTCAGCTGCCACTAAGGACTAGTATAACCGCATTTGTGCATAGAAAACCTACATGAAAGGAACAAGCAGTAGTGGACCCTGGGTACACCACTGACAAGGATAGTATTGTCACGTCAAATATACAGTCTGAAAAGCTTGTCTCCGTCGGTAATCAGCAAGTGCTATCATACGTTGGATTTTCCAGGGAAATTGAATCCTTAGTGAAGCCAAATGTGAGGTTATCATTGAAAATATTCCAATGAGTAGGACACTTCAAAGGAGGAGGTTACGTTTTCAGACTGTCTGAACTGACCAAACTTTTCGAGCAGTTGCTCATCTGATAAGGACATACCATACCATACCATGTTTTCCCGAAAACAAAACAAAAGAACACTCAAATATAACGATCGGCGCAAAAGCACAAATGTGCTTAACTCGAGGCGCCTTTCGATGTTTTCACGATGCTGTTTGAATTAAAAACGCGCGTCTGTCAGCTCCACCGCTGGTGCGTGATGCCGCCGACCTGCGAGACACTGGTTTCGTATATAGATGGGTGTAACAGTAAATTTTGACAATAGCTTCAGAATCAAGGTCGGAATCGTTTTGTTGAAGTAATAAATTTGAACCTTTCTTGAGCTACTACATAGTCCTGTCTACTAGGTAAAGAATGTCCTTTTAAGACTACATCTAGTTTTTTGGTATTGTTGAGGTTAGCAAAAGTTGTGTTCATTATTTCCGATATTCTGCTTGATAGCTGCCTTCTCTGATTCGCAAAAAATGGGCGGTGAAGAAAATAATGCTTAACATCCTCGCACCGACATCCACATTCGCATGATGGCGTTGGAAATTTTTGGACTGAGTATATATGGCTATCGAGCTTCGAAATTCCTATTCTTAATTGAGTAAGCAAGGAATTTTGAACTTTGGATCCATAACAATGGTATTTAGGAGGCTTGCTTTTCCCAAATAGCTCTATGACACTTGTTTTAAATGTAGCTAGTGAGTTGAAGCCCCTGATTCTCTCGGGTAGCTGGTTATATAGTTTCGTAGCACTCGGCAAAAGAGAATTCCTAAAGTTAATTGATCTAAGCGGTGCCTGGGTTCTTTGGTTTGCATTCCGAATAGGCCTATTAACCCTCGCCCCACCGGGCATCGATGGCCCCCTAATGATTTTTTTCAGGACACCAGAAAAACGACGAGGCGCAACACCGCAGTTGAGGGCTCTATCTCTTACCCTATCATTTTTCCACCATCTCTGAAATTTTTTACCCCAGGTCACCCAAGGTCAGGTCACCAGACGAGGTAAACCAAGGTCATCTCACTTCAACTTTTGAGTTCTATAAGAGCTACATTTCTTAGTAGATTGATTTGAAACTTTATACACTTCATGATCCCTCCAGGGTCTACATCATATATATCCGGGATTTTTCGATTTCGTGACCTGAGGTCAGGTCAGGAGGTGACCTATCCCGTTGAAAAGCATGGGGAAAAGCTGTCTTATGATCTAAAAGTCACAAAAACGATTGCAAATGCTCAGCTTGCTCAGAAAAGCGTTCTTGGACACCCTTTCACGGATCCCAGGGGTAATATTTTCCCTTTGACCTCTCCAAGGTCATCCAAGGTCACCAGGGTCAAAAACAGTATTTTGACAATAGCTTTTGAACTAATTAAGCTAGAGCGCTGAATCAAACATCATTGTGTATGTCTCGTCACTGGCTTTCATTTCATATACGGAAAGGTCACTTTCTGACCTTTCGTGACCTCAGGTTATATTAGGCCATGATGTGACCTCTGGAGTTCAAACCACTGGCGGGAGGTCATTACGGTTTTAAATAAAGGAAAAAGGTCTGGAATTTTCCTATCAAATGTACTTTACCAGATCTCAATAGCTTTAATGGTATAAGAGTTATGCCAAGTTTTCTTATGCATTGCATATTTCAGTGAAAATGGCCTATCGTGACCTAAATCGACCTCTAGAAGTCACACCCTTGACCTGAGCGCTTAAACACGTGAAGTAATTTCTTGCTGAATTCACGCGAGCTTTCTAATGCAGTTTGCACATTTGCGCTAACCCCCATATTTTCGGAGTTAGAGATGGGGCCATCGATGGCCCCCGGTGGGTGAAGGTGGCACCAGACCCCCGGTGAGGCGCGGGTTAAGGATGCTGCTTCTTATGTTTGGCAAAATGTTTTTTATGTAGCTAGGTTCGTTAGAATGGCATAAGGTATGGAATAATTCGATTTTGTGAATTTTACGTCCAGTTTGGAGAGATGTCCACCCGAGCTCTGCTCTAAGTTTCTCCGTACTGCTTCTTGGAAGTGCCCTAGTCACTAGTCTCGCGGCCCTACATTGAGGTCGTTCAAGTCGTTCTGTGTCGTCAACTGCCAGTAGTCCGTCATAGATGATGTCGCAGTAGTCGAAGTGGGGTCGAACGTACATGTTAACGGTATGATTTAAGATAGATCTAGGGAAGTGACGTGCTATGGGGTAAAGTGGGCTGATGGTCATATTGACTTTTTTGATAATTTCATTTGCATGCTCATGGAATCGTAGGTCCTGGGAAAGATCATTCCCAAATTTTCGTGACTTTTTGCAACTGGTACTGGTTGAGAATCAAAAACAAATTTGGGCACTGCTGGTAATATTTTGTATGAAAAAGTTTGTTGTACTGTCTTGGTTGAGTTAAATGTGATGAGCCAATTCCTACCATATGCTACAACTCTATTCAAATCATTCTGGAGTGATAGCTTTACATTTTGAATGTTACTGGGATAATGAGTAGCAAATAAACAAGTATCATCAGCGAAAAATAGGATTTGGTTTTCTGTTTTGTTTGAAAGATCGTTGAGATAGAGAAGCACAAGTAGGGGTCCTAGAACCGACCCCTGGGGACATCCTGCGTCTAGAGTTAGTAGTGAGGAATGAGAGCCTTCAATGAGTACGCGTTGTTTTTTGTCAGTCAAGTATGAGTGAAGCCAAGGGAGGATATTATTAAGTCCGAATTCGTGTTTGCATTTGTGGAGGAGCCCTTTGTGCCGGATTTTAACTAAGTAGCGACTTATGTCCAAGTAGATTAATGTCTGGTCATGTCCTTTGTCAAGAGATTCGTAAAGGGTGTGCGTGAGGTAGAATAGCTGGAGTCGTGTTCCGTGTCCCGGTCGGTAGCCAAGTTCTGCTTTTCTGTCAGTAATTAATGATTTGTTATGTGAGAGTATATCTTTCGGAACATAATTTTCTCAAAAACTTTTGATAGGCAGCTCAAAAGGCTGATAGGTCTATAATTTGCCATATCAGTTGGGCTACCCTTTTTCTTGAATATGGCCTTGACATTCGCCACCTTCCACGATTTTGGAAACTGGCCACTTTCGATTGATTTATTGAAAAGCCTTGATAATGGTCCAGAAATAATGACTGACGTGACTTTTACTAATGCAACAGGGATATTTTCTGGCCCATTCGATTTATTTTGATTTAAACTATTGATAGTTGTGAGCACTTCTTGTTCTGTATTTGGTTTTTTTGGAACACCTGGTGGATTACATGCCCGAATTTTATGATTGTTTTTAGCGCCGGGAGAGGATTGAGCAGAAAAATATGAATTTAGTAGTTCGCATTTCTCATTATCTTCCTGGACCAAATCGCCACCAAAATTGATCAGAGGAGGGATAGTCGATGGTTTTTGTCGTCCAGCCATGTCTCAAATTATTGCATGATACTTATGTGGGTTTTGTTTTTGTTCCAGAAGTAGCTTGGACCCCCTTTGAAGGTTTTGGCTTTTTAGTCTTCGAATCATTGATGTAACCCGATTTCTACATGATTTCCATGTTTTCCAGTCATTTTCATTGTCAGGGAAGTTGGAAGCCTACCGTTGCCGCACTATTTTGAAAAGCCGGTCTCGTTTCCGCATTAGTCGCCTAAGGTCATGGGTTATCCAATTATTTTGGTTATTCCGAATACGAACCTTTTTGTGGGTATGGCCGCTTGGGCTGCCTCGAGAAGGGCAAAAGTGAAAAGTTCTGTAGCTTCGTCTAAGTCATTTTCAAGTATATCGTCCCAGTTCCTCGTCATTAAGTGTTCAGTGAGTCTCTGTGCGTCCAGTCTTGAATAGTCCCAAATAGTTTTGGGCACCTTCCTGGGAGTATGGTATACGTTAGTTTTTATTGATACATATATTGGAAAATGTCTAGTTGGGAGAAAGAGGATAGCAACCCGCTGTGCAAAACAGCCACGGGGTCTGAAACAAAGCAAAGATCGCGAATATTTTTGGTAGATCTTTGTAAACGTGTCGGTTTGTGTATCAGCTGGAAGAGAGACAGGGATTCGGCAGTTGCATGTAGGTTCTTCTCGAAATTCGAAAATTTGATTTGACATAAATCAGAGCATAACCTTCTGTGACTAATTTCCTTTAAAAAATATCACAGTGGATGTGATTGGATGCATATTGACCAGGAAACGGCCGGGAAGAGTCCATCACGTTTTTAATAATTTCGAATTGCAGCCCTTTTGGAAGATTTGAATCGCAAATGGAAGACCGAATCAAGAATTGAGTTTTGCTTTGAGAAAATGTTTGTGCGCGAGCTCTTGCCTAAGAAAGAGTTTCCAGCCACCGAAAATGCTAAATAGAGGCAAGGAAGTTAAAATAAGTGAAGCTACATTGAGGATGAAATACTGTTCCAAAGCAAACATAAAACCGTGGAATTGAAGGTATAAGGAAATTATTTTTATGAAATTAAAGAAGAACAAACACGAAGCCGGAGCAATAATAACTTTCAGGCTCATATTTTCTTAGTTTAGATATTACAAGTGACACTTAGTATGTGTTGGTAATAGTAGTGTGTGTGCGTGTATGATTTTAAACCGGAAATACTTGTCCTTATCTTTATTCTACCTGGGGGCTGTGAGCGCATGCGCCTGCAACAGCAGCGACCCGTCCAGGTAGAATCCTACCTCCTTTGTCCTCACCTTTCCTCGTCCTTACCATTTCCTTCCATAGTTTTTAATCGCCTCATGATCATCACGACAATGCTTTAAAAGCTTCCTCATCTGAGTAGACGTTTTCGTAATATATGAATGAATGAATGAATGAATGTCCCAGAAAACTTCTTGGTAGGCATTAGGCCATTAGAACAAACAGTGTAGGCTGTATGAAACCAAAATCATTCCAATTACAGCAAATGCAGATCACCAAGACTCCATACATAGTTCTAGTTACTAACATTGAACACCCAGTCCTGGAGTGCCCGAATTTCGACAAATTACCTACTAATTAATATCTCCAGACTGGTTACTACGCTGATGACCTGAGCTCAGCCCAGTGTTCCACGCTGCAGTCACAGCTGACGAGTTTGCCCCACTACTTGGGGCACTTTCAATTTCGTCGCCAGTGGTCTGCGGCAACCAGCGGCGTTTTTAACAGATTGGTTTTCCGCCTGGCGGCGCTTCAAAACTCGACAAGTCATCAAGTGCAAACACGACGCACCCGCTATTAGTTTGTCAAGGAACGAAATGAGCATAAGATTGCCAATATTCCGAATCGTAAATCACTTCTCAGCGTTGTCAGTTATGGAAGTGGAAGCAGGATTACCTTGATTTCCCTCCGGAGCTGAGAGCCATTAATCAGGACTATAATTACACCGGTCCGCAACATCAATACGGATCGTGATTGACAGCAGTGCTAATCGCTCCTTCGCCGTGTGTATTAAAAACTTCCCGGTCGGCTCACTGGCGACGATGGCACAAACTTATACACGCACTGTTTCAACTGCGACCCATAGGTGGCAGCACCAGGGTTTGCACCCACACCGTCTTAAAAGAGCCGTTTTGAATAAGCATAAGTGTCCCTATTAAATACTTGATCAGGAAATATGGTCTATGGAAAAATTGATGTCTGGAAAGCAAGAGAGCAGAAATTATGCAATAAATGAAATGTGTCTAAGAACTAAGTATTTTTCAAGTGATATTTCCGAATTTATTATACATTTTCTATAATCGAATAAGTTTGTTGCATTGATATCGCTAGTTTTCAAGGGATTTAAAGTTCTTTTAGTTGTAAACATATTCGTTTTTCTTAATTTGAAATAAAATACTAGCAAACACTCTCAAGTTAACCCTTCGCCTCATAGGGCATTAGCATCAGGCCAGGTCAGGTTAACGAGTTATGCTGTCATTTCTATATTCATGTAAGACGATTCTGTTCTTCTGAAATGAGGCTGACAAAACCAGGGTGTAACTCGGCTTCTGGAAGAGCTACATCAAGTTTCTAAATATGAAAGCTCTTGAAACGATAAATCTGCGTATTTTGTCCATTGTGAGGTCAGGTTAATATCAGGGTCATCCAAGGTCATGGAAGTTCATGGTTCTTGGAATTGTTTGTGTCTATAACGTTTGAACGAAACATGATGCAGGCTTAAAATTGTTTTCATAGTTATCATATCATATCATAGTTATGATGCAGTAGTTAAAATTGTGCAACATGTCTTTGAAATATTGTTATTTGATCTTGACATAAGGTCAAGGTCATAATGTGATCTTACAAAGTCATGTTGCATATAATTTGAATCCTTGTGTCAAAACGAGCACATTGGTGTCTTTTGTTTTGTTCTAGGTTTAATGGTTTTCAAGTTATTATATTTTCTAAATGGGTCTAAATTTGACCTATTTTGACCCATTGTGACATCACTGGTCAAGGGTTATGGTTCGAGCTCGGCTCCAGAGTAGAAGACGATAAGGCACTTCCAGCGCCGTTTCATTTTTTCTGCATCACTTCCGGTTCCCGAAATCGTAGGGGGTCTGAGCGGACCCCCCCAGGCGGTGGTGGGTAGGGAGAGAGCTCAGGCGGTGCCGGGTCACGCACAGAAAAATCACGGGACGGAAATAAATAAATGCACCCTTTTTACCTGATCTCCTTCGAGCGTCCTTTCTTCCGGCACATACATATTTTAACATTTGCCCTCTTGGATGCCCTCAAATTAGGAATCGGTTTAAATCCATTATTAAGCCAAGCATGAGGCTGTCATTGAAAAATATCCCAATGACCCAGAAAACTTCCTGGTACACATTAAACCATTAGGCCAAATAGTGTAAGCAGTATGAAATCGAAATCCTTCCTTAGCATGCATTCTTAAATTGGATGCAGTTCATCAAGGCTACATTAAAAGAGACCAACAATGTCCAAACCTGAAGCAGCAAGTCTGGCCAGTGCCTAATGCTTACCGAGCGGCACACGGTCCGACCCGCCACAACCCGGCCCGGCGTAACCGTCACCATAACGAAAAGCTTATATCTCCGAAAGGGTGTAACGTACCTTGACGAAGTCTTCACCATGTTATCCCGGCCCCACCGGGGGTCCGGCGCCACCTTCGCCCCACCGGGGGCCATCGATGCCCCCTCTAACTCCGAAATATTTGCGTTAGCGCAAATCTGCAGTGCATAGAGGCTCGCGTGAATTCGTAGAATTACTTGCATGTTTTGTGCTGGTCAATGGTTTGACCTAGAGGTCAATTAGGTCAAGATCGGCTATTTTACAATATGCAATGATTAAGAAACTGGGCATAACTCTTATGTATTAGGTATTGAGGCCTGGTAAGTACATTTGTAGAATTGCCGTACTTTTTCGCTATGTGGATGTAAAGCCTCCCGCCGTGGTTTGACCGCCAGGTCACCTCATGACCTAATATGACCTGGGTCGAAGGTCAAAGTGACTTGCCGTATATCAAATGAAGCCGTGACAGACAACACGATGGTGTTTGTTTCCTCTCTAGCTCATTGGTAAGTTATTGTCAAATACTGTTTTTGACCTCTGGTGATTGGATGACCTTGGAAAGTAGGGCATATGACCCCTGGGATCCGTGAAGGGTGTCAAAACGTTGTTCTGAGCAGTCTGGTATTTGATTTTTTGGTTTTATATCATGAATGTTTTCCCTGCTTTTCCAATGGGGGTCGCCTCGTGACCTGACCTCGGCACAATCGAAAATCCCGGATATACACCTTGTGACCCTGGAGGGTCTGGTGTGGGTTCAATCGATCGACTTTGAAATGTACTCGAGCTCTAAGGTGAAGTGGGTGACCTTGGTTGCCTGTTGGTGACCTGACCTTGGGTGACCCGGGCTAAAATTTTAGGGATGATGGGAAATGATGCAGTGGAGGTGGCCCTACCGCGGTGGCGCTCTTTTTTATCCAAACCTTGGGGCTGGTTATAGCCGAATCAATTTAATTGCTAACTGAACACATCACGAATGGGTGGGGTCCAGGCGAGGCTCGTGGAACGTGCAAAAGCAGGACTGTTCAAAATTTCACAAAATTTCCGTCACTTATTAAATCATAACTCGGTTTTTGCTGGTCTGAATAGGCTTAAAATTGGCGTGCAGGGAGCAACAATGATATGGGTTAAAAGGTGATGGTCAATTTTATCCCAAGTCAAAACGCTCGCACACAGGTGCACGAGAAATGGGTGAACACATTTCACCCCCACGCAATGACGCAGAAACTATGAATCCCATCGTGATGAAATTTACAACATATGTCCGTGCTGATCTAAGAACAAGACTGCATTGGTTACCTTTGAGTTAATACACCACTTGCGCACGTAAGCATCCTCTCCGATATCTCACAAACTACTCGCTCGATTAGGCTCTCGTTATCTCCTATCTCCTCATTGCCTCCTCATTGCTCGATATCTCCTCGTTGCCCTGCCGTTAGCAATGGTTGCATGGCAACGGAACCGACCCGTGCTGCGATAATTCTCACAACTGTTCCGTACAGCCAGGCGTTGTTGTCGGTTATCTGTCGCCCAGATAGTCATCAGGGAACCACCTGCCCGACTGTCACACCAAATTAGATCCAGCTACCGCGCCGCGCCCGGTCGTGTCCGCTGGCCATAGCTGGAACAAAGCTGCTGCTCAAAAACCCAGCCAAACGCCGAACCGCGCGGAAGCCGAGGTGACCTGCGACCCCGTCCCGGTGTCCACTGCTTCCGGCTGACGCTCTCATCCGAGCAGGAGTAACACGACAGCCAGCCTTTTTACGGCGAGGGGGGAGGGGGCGGGCGGGCGCGTGCTGGGCGCGTGGCCAGTCCGGACGTCCGGCCGAGTGGGGAGGGGGCGGGGGCGGGGTGGCAGTAAGCGGACACTGTTACTACTGGCCACATCCCGCTGTGGACTCGACGTCCGCCGATAAATCAATCAGTGCGATTGGTAGTGATTGGAGGGCGCAGCAGGCCGTGACAGTGGTTCTAATCTGGAGGGCGCACCTGCCCCCACCTGCCCCCACCCGGCCCCTCCCTGCTTGGTCTACCGGTTCGAACAGCAACAAGTTACGCCTGAAACCTTTGACAAATAGAAATGCGTGAGCATATACTTAGGATGTACGCTCAATTTTCTCTAAACGTATTGTCTGAGCAGTTATTTTCCGAGAAATGCAATGTAGGCACCTCAAGATAAGGAGGTATGGCGTGATGCAAATAGTATCTCCTATGATGTGATTGTGAACGTCCGAAGTATAAATATAATTAGAAAAAGCAAAACAGACTCAGCCTCTAAAACTGATGCAAACTGTGGAGGAGCCTGCGAAGCATCTCTGGGTTTTCCATGTAGAAGGTAAGCAGCGAGAGGGGGAGGCTTCATCTTTTATTATTTCTATGTTTGCATCGAAACAAGTGGTTTACCCCACGGCCAAGACTAAGGTAGGTCCATGGGTGACTTCAAAATAGATTTTGGGATCTTGTTGGTGGGCTCCGATGGTGACTGATAGATTCGAAAAAATCTGCTTTCTTGTAACTAAACTCTTTGGATTTGAGAGATACTAAGCGACGCACTGTTCACCTTTACCGTAAAAGGCCCATAAGCGTTGTTTTTTATTTCTTTGGCCAGAGGCTCCTCCAGGAAAGACTGCGTACTGTACACTCCCCGTTGAATAGAAAACATCATTTTGTATTGTTTGTGGTTGAAAATCTTGCTTTTTGGTTACTTGCCTTACAATATTTGCAAGTATGCACGTATACCATATTCAGGCAGAATGACACACAGGCGGGTGAGCTCTTTCGCTCCTGGAACTACATCTAGGAAGTGTACTACTAAATTGGGGACCAACGTCCAGATCATTAGGCTGGGGGGTATTTCAAAATGTATTTTTCCGCCGTTTCTGTACATTCAACGCCATATGGTTAGTGGCTAAGAAACTTGAATTCTGTGGCATGGCCTCCCTGCTCACCTCCCCACTTCGTTTCTTCTCATTTGTCGCTAAACATCGTAGTTGAGTCACAGGTTGTGAAACAGGAATATGCTTTTGGGAGTGGTCGTGGAGCTACTTTGGATGGTGTTTGCTTTATTCGAGCTAATGGTAAGCATCGGACCTATCCCTTGCGGCCATGAACATGCTGAGAATCAATTAACATGGGGGCGAAATTCGCCCCCCCTCCTGGTTTTCCCCAGATAACACAAAAAGGAGGAGATGCAGAACAACAAAACTTAGAGTACCTTATTCCTGATCAATTTTACACATCTGACCAAATTTTTGAGTTAAGGTCAAGTCAGGTCAAGGAGCTATTCAAGGTCAAGTGACCCGACCTCAAAACCTAAAATCACGAGTTTGAAGCAGCGCCCAGGGAACATCAGCAAACTGATCAGTTTAAAACTTCCACAATGTGATAAGGTCACCAGGGTCTACAAATCTGCCATCTCGGAATTTTGATATTGTTGACCTAAGGTGGGGTGAATTTTTTGGTCACACCATTATAAGTCTACGGTGAAAAATAGAATGGGCTCGTTTTCAGTAAATACTGGATAGATAAAGCTGAAAATCCTCAAACCGTTTATTCTTACCACGATCTTGACCATAAAGTTGAGTTTTGGAGCATCTGACCTCTCAAAGGTCAAATCAGGTCACGGGAGCATAGAGTGATTGTTTTGCCAATAACTTCTCACTGAATTGAGATAAAGCTCCCATTTTGCTTGCATTGTGTTTATATTGTCACGGGGAGTCGATTGATATGCAGCATGATCATACCAGGTCGCTCTGTGACTCTGACCTAGCTCGAGGTCGGGTCATTTTCACTATTTGACCTAGCAAGGTCATATTATACATCATTCGTTTCGCCGTGATGAGAGGAATCCAATGATGCATAAAAATTTTCTCTAGCTCCCCTGAGGGCAGATCTAGAGGTAGAAACGTACACCGCTCGGGCTTAGGTCTATGGAACCTTCTTTGACCTATGCTGACCTCAATATTGACCTGACATCAAAATTATTCTATAAAATCTCTTCGTCTTGTCAAGAGCTTTCGAACGCTCCCCGTTATTTTTATTTAGCTTTCGTGAAAAATGAGATACGGAGGGGGCGAAAAACGCCCCCAACGGGGCGCGTCATGCAGGGGACCCCATCGGGGCGCGTGTTAAGGGACTGGGAGAATATGGGGTAGATTCCATTCAGGAGTGAACTACACCCAGCTACATTAGGGAAGCTTGTGATAGTGCCATCAGGGCTCCGTCGCAAAGAAGAGGGTTTATAGTGTGTGTTTCCTGATGTAGGGGAAAGTGGGGGTCACGGACACCGTAACGATGGTGTGAGTTTTCGATGACTTAATGAGCTTGTTTCGTTCCTATTTTGGCTGTAGAGATACTTCAGAGATTTATCTACCACTGTGCAAGCAGCCATGTGTCTGTAATTATCATATCAAAATTTGCGCAAAGTTTACAAAAAGTAGCAAAAGTCCATTTCGCCCCATTTAATGGGGTAACATGGTCACCCCATGGGGAAAGATGGACAAGATGAACAAAGTGATCGAACCAGGCCTTGAATATTTCCATATTGTGCATCCACCCACTAGGCGACTGTCGTCCGCCGCGGGAAGGGGCATTTTCTTAGTTTTTCCGTCAAAGGGTCAAAGGGGGTCATGCCTTTTCTTAATTTTTTAATGACGGTGGATAAAAGTATCAAGGGCTGTCGTGGAACTGTGCATAGGTTGATCCAGGATCGCCGATCAGGGGGCGCTATCCGGATCGGGGGCGGGCGCGCACCCAGGGGGAGGCAGCGGGCCCGGTCCCCCCAAACGCTTTGGCTCCAAGGTGCCGCTCCCATCCATGTGGAGCGCCGAAGGCGCCCATCGAGGGGAAGGATGAGCCTTCACTTGACTGTTAGAGGCAGTGTTACACTGACTGCCGCCCCTCTACCCAACATGCCGCCCCCTACACCTACTTTGCTGCGCCTGCACCCAACAAGCCGCCCCTAAAAATGACATTAGGTCTGTGGAGCAAACAATTCACCGCTCTCACCCCCCCAGGATGCGAAAATTGGCCGCGATTTGGGCGAACAAGTGCGTCCCCTGAGGCAAAATACCGCTCCCTCTACCGGCCTGCTGCTCCCTCTCGTCAGCCGCCCCAACCCCCCCCCCCCGCCCCCAAAAAATCCCAAGTGCGAAATTCCTCGCAGAGGTTAAGAGCGTTCGGTCTCCGGCTGTGCTCGTTACGTGGGGTCCCATCAGGTCACGTAGAAAGTACGGTCTCTGACAAACGGAGATATAAGCCCAGTAGCTAGACTCACTCCAATGTAACAAGCCCACTGCCCACAATGCAAGGCACCAGCGGGCGTGCCCGACGGCTGTAAGCTGCGTTGCCTGGTGACCGACCGGCCCAGCACAGCCGGGACGGGTAGGGGAGGATGAAATGTCAGCGCAGTTTGGGATTGCAATAAATATGTTTTGCCGTCTCAGGGCACATCACCTGTGAGGAGGTTCAGAAAAATTATTGTAATACAAAAACACCATTTAGAGTTTTCCTGTGTGCTTCCCTGCTTCATTCGGTGGCGGCAACCAAATAATTCATAAGTCGCGATGTTACTTTGCATGTACACTGCCAAAGTGAAGAACGTCATAACGCTCCTGAGGGGAGGGGTTGGAAGTGACACTTTAGGTGGCCCATCAATTTCTCAGGGGACACCATGACCATTTCAGGGGAAATGATGGTCGACGGGTACACCTGCCCTGGATGACCCCCAAATTTAATTATATGTTCTCCAGCATTTCGGGCCATGTGTCCCCGGCCCCCAGCCATCAGCCTTTACTTATTTAAGCTTATATTATATGAAATCAAATATACTCTCGTGCGGGATAACATGGACACCATGTCCATCTTGCCCCACACGTGTTGTCCGTCTTACCCCACTTTGCTCTTCCTAAACAAACTTGGATATGAATCGGACGTTATTGCGATTACACAGTCAGCGACTGCGGTGAACAAAATGTAACATCTTGAAGAACTATATTACGTAGTACCAATACAGTAACTATAGAAACATCCGTGCAATGACCTTTACGAATTCCATTGTGAAAAAAACACATGAGTTGCAGTTTTTACTATTATGAAAATTGTATAAAACCTAGAGAGCTCACCGGACCCAACGTTGCTATGCGACCGAGCGCGCTAAAAGGAAGCGTATTACACGCTTTTCCCGGTCGTGACGCTGTCAGTTCGTCCCAAACAGGGGGTGTCCGTCTTACCCGCGGTGTCCATGACCCCCACTTTCCCCTACTGAAGAAGGTTTCCTCCTTCCTCACGTTTTTATCAAATCCCAGGTTTAACATAACATAACCTCAACTTTATTTTCCGACATAATTTGAAATACACAGTATACAGGTGTGGTACGGTGCAAAAGCCCTAGGCTTAGATCGCGGCGCCGCCCACTAATTACAGAACACTTTGTACACTTTCAACTATCACTCTGAACACTTGGCATGATATTGTATCAAACTCGGTACCTCCGACCGCCGCCCAGCGAGCCGCACCCGCCTCGGACCCGACCAGCGCAGCACGCCCCGCCCACCGCACGCCTGAATTTGGTTTACAGATGTCCGGTTGCTAACATATATTTTTGGAACTCCGTTGCCACCCGCCGGCTGCCGCTCTCATCAAGGCTGGAACCATAAAGGAGAGCTTCTATTTTTTCTGTTTCGTTAAAGCCAGTAAGCCAATAGGTCCTTACCAAAAACCACCAAGGATTATCACATGTGCACAGATTATCGTGAAGTTCAATTTTGTAGAGGACTTCGTAGGAGACCCCAAAGTAAGATCAGCTGCAGGTGCTCTATCCTATAGGCTACTTCCATAGCAAGTTTCCTAAACGTGAGACCTGTCTGTAACTGTCTTCCCAACTTGAAACCCGTGACAGAACCCGTACCAAAATATCGCTGGTCAATGGGTAACCCGAGCCGTGTTCAACTGTTCACCGACACACATAACCTGCGATCTATTGTGTTCTCCTCCGTTACCATCGTCGTCGGCCCACCACCTCAACACCCCGAACTCTCCAATAAATATTCACCGAATGCAGAGCGGGTTGGGCGGGCTGCGCTGCTCTGTGGCGGGTTTAACGAGGCGTGTGGGCGCGGGGCTCGATTCGGCCGCCGCCGCCCGCGGCAGGGAATCGACCCGGCCGCCACCGCCGCCGCCGCCGCCGCCGCCTTTTACCGTTGCCGCCCAGAAGAGCACCAACTTTTATTCGTCTGCGCGGGATTAGAATGGATGACGACCGGGCGTAATTACACGTGCAGTTGAAATGACAATTAGCTGCGGCGCTGGAGCGCCGGTTTGGCCGAGTGCCGTCGCAATGGTGCGGATAAAAATGACGTGAACGACCACCCAGCCCCCAGTCGCTTCTGGTTAGAGTGCTTATTACAGCGCCCAGGGGAGCGAAGCTAAGGTAAATGCACGGGGCTGGTTTTGGAGAGGGAAGATCTCCAACATAACAACTTATATGCTCATAATGTTAAAGAGGATTTGGAAAAGACAAGCTTGTATCCTAAAAGACTATTTTTATGTGTACCTATTGTACTCTGATTGTGTCGGAACGAGAAAGGAGACGTGAAGTAGAACGGGTCCTCACCATCATACTTCTTATCCAAGGAAAACCTAATTGAATTAAATTGGGGGCATGGAAACTGTGTCAAACAGCCTGAGGTGGGTTCAGTTTTCACGATTTTGGGCGCGTTACCCCCTCTTCCTCCCAAACCATCGCACAGTGTTATAAGGGGCCGCGAAAACGGACATAATTAAATATCTCGGGAACTAAGAGACGGAGCCTCATGAAACAAAAACTGATGTGTACTTTAACACTCACCACACCTATTGACACCAAATTTGACACTTAACCCGCGCCCCGGTGGGCCTCCGACCCAACTTCGCCCTGGTGGGGGTGTTTGAAAATTCCCTCTTCGAACTCGGCTCGGCTATGCGAGATAGCAAAAAAGCGCGAATGCTGGTGGAGAGCTCATACAAATTCATAATGAAACTATATCGGTCAGTTTTTGGTTCAGGTCAATATTGAGGTCATGATAGGTCAAAGAAGGTGGTATGCTAGAGTAGTGTTTTTGGGCTCTAGCGTCTGACAGAGTTGAGCTAGAATAATTTTTTAGACACTATGCCCTTCCTATCGTCACGGCGAATCGAATGATGTATAATATTACTATGCTAGGTCATGACACAAAAATGACCTGACCTGAGTTCAGGTCAAGGCCACTTTCCAAACCAACATAATCAATATGCATATCGATCGACTCGCAAAAGTAATCCAAACTTAATGGCCGATGATGGATGATTTTTCGTTTGCCTTCACGGATAAGCTAAGACAATAGCCAATGTGAGCTCAAAAAGTACAATCCACGCATGGAGTGTTGAGAGACCAAACTAATAAGCCACTTTGTTTGCCACCTTCTGAGGAACTTGTTCTAAGTCATTCATCTCAGTCGGCTTAGCTCCACAGATCTGTGGAGCATCTATCTATGTGACATCTATCCACATCTATGTGACATCGTTGAGATGACGCTGTCCCAGTCAGTGCATTCGCAACTTTCCCATCTACCATTGCCAACTGCATACTGTAGGATACCAGAACAGTGGTCCCAGCGAGGTCGACTGCACAGGGCTGGAGCTTCTCTATCTGGGTTGAAAAGTTGTTCATTTCTTGTCGGGATACTGCGGGGGTTTCCTTGACACATTGAACGTGCATTAGACGGCAATACCGAGTTGACGACTGCTTTTCGTTGATCCACACGCATTTGTAGTTAATTACCAACAGTAGAGGGACTAAGGATGAGAAAATATGCTCCTATATCTATAGCAGCACCATCCTGCGCCGCTTGCTTATATATGCTTTGTCCAGTGGCGCCATCAAATCCCCATTTAAAGTACAGTTTTCTAGATACAGCCTCACTGCGGATCGGCTGTTGTTCTGATGGATGTACCTGGCTGAGGCTGGCTGACGTCAGCTCCGACATTTGTAAGGTCAACCTCAGCCTCTATCAGTCTCCTTGTCGTATTGTCTAATATGACTTGCAGTGGCACATCGGCAGAGCTGTCGGTTACACTGATGTGTTCGTCAGGGAAACATCTCTGCCGGGCGTTCACAACTTTATAATGGGGTGGGTACACCTCTTTCGCACTTACTTTATTAGTCATATTCCTCACGATGTTATAACTTTTTGTTGACATGTCTGCCGATACGGTAACAGCCAGGGCTTCATCTGGGGTTAGAGCACAAGCCTTCTGTACCCTGGCACTATCACGCATTCCACGGCGAAGCTTGGAGGGCCAAGTTGGAGTAGCGACGCTTTCCTTAAGCACAGCTGATAGCTCTGATCCTCGTCTGTTCTGGCACTTCGGGCGGCAGCCATGACGAGCTCGTGGGTGCCATGCTGTTCAGCAGATTTCATCCTCTGAATTGCGTGAAATGCTCGCTCTTTGAAGACCTAAGAAATAAACAGTATCATTAAAAACAGCTTCGACAAAATCTCTTCTGTTCTTCCGAAAAAGAGCGTTTTCCTTCAGCCGGTTAAACAGCTCAGCGCTGCTCACCCGGAACTCAGTTATCCCCGCACGTTACCACGACACTGTTCTTCGCACGAATGAGGCTAAACCTGAAGTATTTCTCTGCACCAGGGAAGTATTCACAGAGCAGAGGTGTCGCAATACTCTTTGACCTGTTACAAGACTTGCCGTACACACGGATGGAAGTATATCTCTGACCAGCACTTACCCTAACTAAGCCTAGCAATGGATACCAATTTCCGGGGCAGTAACTTTTTGAACTGTTGTGGAAATCAACGAAACTTTCCCTCTTTCGGTGAAATACCGCCAGTGCCAGATAAAACCCCAGCCCTAAGGCATCAAATTCACTCGTCGAAGGGCACGAGCGCCGGTGTAAGCTGAGTCGGCGCGCGACGCGTTCGTGCCTTAACTGCCGCCGAGATCGGGGCACCACTGTCTCCAATGCCGTCTCAGCCGTATATATGCAAAACTATGCAAAAAGTCATGATGGCTCCTGTCCAGAATTTATTGGGCTTTCTTCTGATACGTAAATTGAATTGTTCACTTTTGTTCACAAAAGTGTGAGACTAGTTGAACAAAATACTCCGAATTGAAAACGGAAAAAATACATAGCGTTATTTCGGGGGTCAATGATCCTTCGGCAAATGGTACATGGCTTAATAATATAGCGGATCCTACAAAACAGACATCAAACTATCATTTGATACCACACAATAAAAAATCCGCCGATAAGCCTACGCGCAGCAGGATTAAGAAAAAGACAGTATGAAAACGACATCATTCATCCGCGGGACGAACATGAAGAAGTGGCAACTTTGAAGCAATATAGCGGCAGAATGAGATAAGCCACAAACAAATGAATATAAAAACGCATGCACCAGACAATTTTGTACGGGCCAGTTGAGGTTATTTACTGAAATACGGAAGTCGGTTTCGGGGTATTCTGTCCGTATTCGCGGCCGCTTATAACACTGTGATCGGTCCAGTCTGGCCTTGGGAACATTCGCTGATGAGACGGAGGCAGGTAGCTGGAAGTTTTCTTCCAACAACAGGTTTGAGATTCTATTGGTGGCACAATTTTTGGCCTGAGGTATTATAATAATTGTGATGAAGTTGGCAGGCTGGATCCTTCCTACCCCTGGTCACAGTCAACTGTCTTTGATAGCTCACAGTGGCGCAGCCAGAGCTTCGGCTTGGGGGAAAACTGCCCCGAAGAGCAGCCCAAAATAAAACACTTTCTAAAGTGACCAAAACACTTCCTATATATCGGTTTTTATTGAACTTTGCACACCTTTTTGCGCGAGGAAAATCCAAACCAAGCATTGATGGGGGGGGCAATTCAGCTAAAACCGTAACAAATTGACGAGAATATTCCAAAATACTCTGAAAATGGCCAAAGCGTGGCCGACCTTCCTAGAATTAAGGACGATTCAGCTTTCCCACGGCGGCATAGACGAGAACTTTTTCAGAGACGTACACAGTTGTAAAAACGTTGCGTATATAACCAATCCGCGCCATTTTGCTGATTCATGGGGAGACACATTTATGCAATACATTAAGACTAATCGCATAAAACTGGACTTAACATAACAATTTCATAATCGCTACACACCCAGCGCACCATCACCCCACGGCACCAAGTTCGCTCTGATATGAGGTGGCAGTGAAAGGCGCGGCAGATCACGTCGGCGGGCAGGTCGTCATTTAGCGTAGGGCCACGGACTATAAACCTGCGCTGGCCTCATTTCAGGCAGTTGCATTACCAATAAACGTCATAAAAATCAGCGGAACCTGGGATGTTTCCACTTTGTGCGAGCTAGCAAAAACTGGAGTCAAAAATTGCATTCGAACCTACGACTTATTCTGCAGTCAACTCCACATGGCTGTGAGGAACCAGCAATCTCCATAGAGAGAGCCTCAGCTGTCTGGACTGTTTGAACTGTCCTACGCTGGCTGAAAGAAGCACACTATTAGTTCTGAGTGAGCGACGGGAGTCTAGGTATTCGTTTTCCATTGAAGAGCACTGACTGGGACAAGGTTCGCAGTCAGGTGCGAGTTATTTAATTTCAACATGGGAAAATGCAGTTGACCTTAGACCCAGCGTCCCTACATCCTTCAAGAGCTTTGGTTTGAGAAGACGTATCCCGGCGGGCTGCGAGAAGCACGGAAGCTCCGTAACAAGAGTTGTAGCTATCACAAAATCAGGTGTCACTGCCGCAGATCAGCCAACATTAACACGCCCATTGACGGGGGTCTGAGCCACCTTCGCTTTAACGGGGGGGGTCGGGTACCCGCCCACCTAAGATCTCGAATACCACGCGAGTTAGCGAAAAACGGTAAACGGCGTTGGGTAGCCACTTCTCTAAACAATCTAAACTATTTTTTGTCAGGTAAAATTTAAGGTCACTAGAGGTCAAAACATGCTATCATAGGGATAACATGTAAATGAAGGTTTTCGGTCATTACATCGGAACAAGTTAAGATAGAGCAAAACAATTTAAACTCTTTGAATCCTCGCAGCAAGCCGAATCAAATGATATATAATATGAACTATATGAATATTTGATTATATTATATGAACTATATGATATCAAAGATTTGACCTGACCGGAGGTCAGGTCAAGGTCAAATTAGATAAAATGCATATCATTAGAACTGCAAAGACAAGGCAAATCTAATGCAGTTAACAGAAACACTCTAATCACCATCCGTTACTAAGTTATTTATTTAAAACCCTTTTCCCCATGTATTTCCAATGAAGAGGTCAGGGCTCGTACCTGTCCTTAGGTCATCGATATAAAAATACCAGAATTCGTTTTAAAGAACTCGGTGGGGCCGTTATGTGATATGAGTTTCAATCTGATAAGTTCACCCCGTTCCGACTTATGCTATCATAAAAAATTGAGGTCAGATTTTTTACCTGAAAATATTTGACCTTGACCTGACCTCAGGTCAGGTTAAATATTTGATTTGACTTAGCAAGGACATGTTATATATCATTCGGTTCGGCTTGCTGCGAGGATTCATATAGTTCAAATTGTTTTGCTCTATCTTTACTTGTTCAGATGTAATGACCGAAAACCTTCATTTACATGTTATCCCTATGATGGCATGACCTGTACTGGTGACCTGACCTGAGATGACCTAACTGTAAAATTTTGACAAAATTCTTACAAATAATGAGAGAAAAGAGCCGAGTGCGGTGGCGCTACGCGCCGCCATCCTTATGTTATCTCCGAAAAACCCGGTGGCTGGGGGCGGGTTTTTACCCACGCCCCCGTCAATGTGTACCCACGCCCCCGTCAATGTGTACCCACGCCCCCGTCAATGCACGTGTTTAACTAAATCCTCCAAGGGCCCTGGCTGATGGGAAAGTTCCCCGAATGCTCACAAAGGTGCCAGGGTAGTGCCAGGGTGAGGACCACAGTTATCAATAGATACCAGCTCCCTTCACGAACTATGGCTGGTGTAAAAATGTTTTGGCGGTCTAAACAGATGACACAATTTTCACAGAGGCAAACATTGCCGTCTCAAGACTCTGTGTCCTGACTCCCTTGAAGGCCCTTTGCTGGCGAATGAAGTGCCACGGGAAACTGCAAGGGGCGCGTGATTGCCGCACAAGGTATGAGTTCCTCCAGGTCAGATATCTTAGCTCCCTTCACGAGCCCGAGTGGCAGCGTCGTAACCCCGACTGGTCGCAAGTGCATGATGATACGAGGAGCCTCGAACAAACACAGATGGCTCAATGTCATATATATTCAGCAGTCAAGGAGCACTTTCGTCCTAATGGCGCGTGTTTTCAACGGAGTTACAAACATATATATCAACTATTACTACTAGAGAGGAACTGCCAATCAAAACCCGTATACCCGGTTGAAGAAAATTGAAGCTGAAATCTGGCTTAGTAAAGAATATCATCTTCAGGCGCTCGTGCACTTGTTATACGACATTCCCAGCGAAAAAGTTCATCAAATTTTCGGTAGAAGGCTTAAAAATACCGTACTTATTGACAAATTATTCCGATATATTGTGCCCTTTTTACTTTTTCCTTAAAAAATACCTGTTCCATTTACGCGGCCATGATCACTATCGCAGCTGCCCCGTCAGACGTATGTTAACGCTTCGTCGTCCTTCATCGTCTCCATCATATGTTTGTGGGACGAATATTTCTTGGACAATTTTTGAAAATTTCGGAAGAAAAACATATACTAATTGAAAACGTGAAACAAAGTCAACATTTTCAGCACGCCTCCACTACGGGATAAGTTATTACTGGTCACGGGGCAAGTTGTAGTGCACAAATATTGTCTTATAAAACTGATCAAAAACATGTACTAAACGTCAGAAATATTTTGTAGCGCGACAACGTCAGTGGTACTGGTTGGTCTTGGTCTTCGGTTGTAGTAGTTGACCTTGTGTCCCCTTTTCTCGTGTTGTGTTTTGGTTCTCCTCTTCTCGGAGTACCGTGTTGTTTTCCTCTGTCTAGTGGTCCCCTTTACCATCGTAGGCCAAATAATTTTATGTTCACTAATCAGTGTTATATTGATTCGAATTTAGATTGTATATTTAAATTCATACCCATGCTGTCTGTATGAACACCCCCTCGGGTTTTTCCGGCGGTACGAATTTGAGAAAATTTAGAATTTGGAGGTAAGGGTGAGTAACGTCGATCTCTCGAAGCAATGGGGAGGTTATTTCAAGTAATAGGTCGCAAGATGTTTTCGAACATGCATGTGAATGGTTTTAGCAACGACAGAGGTCGAGCCAAAAGTGTTAATTTAGAATATTGAACTCATGGAGTGCGTGAAGAAGAGTGCCTGCCACCGCCAAAGCTGGGGACCTTGAAATTTATTATTTATAATTTATAATTTTGTTGCAAGTTACCTAGTGTCAGCTTTGCTTACGTTACTCGAGTTCCTCCATTTAAGCAAGAATGTTCGGTCATCTAGAAACTGCCGCTGAGCACCTGGGCAGGGTGACGCGGGCTCTTTACCCTGCAACCAGGAGGTGAGGTTACAGCGCCCGCTCTTCGGCTGGCCAGCCGCCGCAAAGAGGAAAAGATAAGTATAAAAAACAGATAGATTGTTAGTGAGAGTAGCCCTCGCTCCGGTGGGGGGTTGAACACCCCCTCGGTTTTTTTCCGGTGTCATGAAACAACTGCGGCGTTAAGCGCCGCTGTACTTGGTCCACCTTATCCTTGATAAATTTCGAAACTTTCTACAAAGATTTAAGGTTGGGTCATCTCTGGTCAGGTCACCAGTGCAGGTCAAGTGACCTTACTTCCAAAAATGTTTAAGGTGACATAAGTAATTGAACCTTATACCACATAATGCACCCACCGAGTAGTACAACATACATTGCGGGATTTTAATATCGATGACCTGAGGTCAAGTACGAATCATGACCTCTCAATTGGAAATGCGTGGGAAAAACAGGAATGGGGCAATGACACTTCTAAGCCGATCCACTTCTAAGCCAGAATAGGCCAGTGTCTGTGGCACTTCAAAACCTATCATGTTCTAGTTCTAACCTATCATATGTATAGATATAGGTTTTGAGCCACAAGGGGTGTTGAATTACACCCCTATTGCTTAGCTGCACGTGCCAAAAATGACGTGATAGGAACAAACCAGAGTATAGAAACTGATATGAGTAGAAACAGTGCACTTTGAACTTGAAAATTAAGAAATGTTTCTGGACACCAATGGTTTTTTGGCTTAGTTATAAGCCGTTTAAGTCCAAGAGGCAAGGGCCGATATTGCGCGTGCATCCTTTGAAAAATGCACCTCCTGCGGACAACCAGTAGGTGCTGTGTCGGTTGTCCACCCAAGGTCATGATCCTGAATGTTCAGGGACTTCATTTCTGTGCAACAACCTTTAACAACACGCCGGACAGCTTTTTGCGCTTTGCCCCCTGAGTAATAGCCTATTTAACCAAGTTCTAAGCACCAATTAGTAAAATTTTGCAGGGGGATGTCTATGACATAAATTTTTGTTATAAGAGGCGGTGCTGCTATCAGTTTTGAGGTATAGTGTATGCCTGCCATCATTGACGTTTTTAAGATAAGCTGCTCTAGCCTAACATCCTTCAAAAAGGTGAAAAACTTGTCAAGCAGCTCGAGGTGATCATTGCCGAGCAAGGTTTTGGGACATTTCATCAGTACGTGATAGGGGATTTCCATGGCGTCACAGGTACCACAGGTACCCGCGCGCTCATACGCATTTCATTTGGAGTGTCCATTCCTAAGTCTGGTGAGGATAACCTCGCCCCGACGACTATGTTGGTTTGAACTGGGCCAGTAACCAATGTTAGGCTTATGTATAACAAATGGTCGCTTTGTATTTTGGATTTGCTTCCGGATGTGGTTCTGGTGAAGAGCTATGCTATCACCTCTAGGCCGCTTGAGAGGTGCTATCTCTGAGTTCTAGGGACTTTTGTATCCTGTTCGTCAGGATGATATGACTTTATTAAGTCACCACTAATTCTCTGAACAAGGAGCAAGCTGGCTCCCGAGAAACCCTTCCAACAGGGAAAGCATTGGCGACGCCATGTGACCCTAGTAGTTCGTGCGTCGATAAGCCCCAAAAACTATTATTATTATTAAGTCACCACTCGTTCTACAATGCAGACAAACTAGTGTGCGATGATTGCGACGGTCGAAAAAACGGTGTAATAAATATAATTAATTAAGCTAATTAATTATATATATATATATTATTCATAATATTAAATAAGCTAATTAATTTGTCATATAAAAAAATAATTATACGACTATGAACTTTTTCCAGAAAAAATAATGTATGAGTTACTTGAATGTAAGTTTTTACACAGATAAAAATGAATCAAACTGTCATTTGCATGCAAGAATTATCCAAAAGATTAAGTTCACGAGCGATCACGGCTCATTTTTCTGACTCGAAAAAGCCAGGTTTCAGCTTCAAGTGGTCACAACATTTGAATTGTCAGTTCCCCTCTAGTAGTAATAGTTAATCTCTATGGATACAAATTTCAACGGCTGAAAAATGTAGCTTTAACTCAAATGCACAACGGACAGCATAATTTAGCGGCTAAGCAGCACATCGGACCTTGTAGAACACGTACAGCCAGAACCGATCACCGCGGCCAAAATGCATTTTATGCCTAAGGTCAGATGTAAGACGAATATCCACAATTCATTAGCGGGGAGGCAAATTTTCCGAAAGGGTACACACACAATGGTGCTGCTAAATTCATTAACCGAGAGTCATCTCAAGTTCAAAACCACACACTTGACGGAATTATGCGTTTCAGCAGCCGATGGGCATTTTTGACTTCAGGAAAAATGCGAAACAAATGTACACGTTTCAGTAATCAGGAGACACTGGGGCACAGATGAGGCACGATGCCCCCTTTCCTTTGTTTGCCCCTGCACGTGGCGCAGCACCCGTGCATATGGTTCTACCGGTGTAAGCTACTTTCGCCCGAGAGGTAAATTCACAACGGGGGCAGTGGTCAAAGGGCACTTGGATTCTGCTTAAGAATCACGTATATGTCCTTTCCTTGTGTCCTCTGGCTTTGCCCATATACTTTTTGGCTACGAGTTAGCCCCGGTAGGTCGCGGATAAAGTGCTGCAACACTTGTCAGTGCTTTGAGATTCAACAGGATGACCCAGTTGACAAAAAAAGCCACAGAAGTGTGCCAGTTGGCAGATGCGGTCCAGTTGCATCCAGGCTCAGCAGCGAAGGGCATCTTTGACCGAAAGGCACAGCCCTAACAAGGGCACACCACTCAGCGGTCGAGGGGCACTTCGGCACCGATGAAGGGGTGGGGGCACGTGCCCCCTATACCTCCCTGGCTCTGCCACGATAGTTCAGATATTTCAACATAACTATCAAAAGCGGTCCAGAGCCCAAGAAGTTCTTCATTCTTCAAATCAGGTCACTGTGAGAGATCTAAGAATCCCTCTGAGTAAAACGTTTCCCCATGCATTCTGTTGTGAGCTTATACTTTAACTCAAAGTTCTTAACTGTGATACGTGTTAAAGTCATTAAAGTTATCAATCAGATAAGAGCGTTGCCTCTCTCCGAGCGGCGACCACTCTGCCTATATCTCGGATCACAGTGTTACATGTCTTCAGCATAATCGTATCCGTGAACCGCGTGCGGTACCGTTTGACGCAGCCAACCCTTCCCCGACGTGTCAGTGTCGCGATCGGAATTGTAATTTGTGGCTGGCAGCTGATACAGGAGCCGCCAACGTGAGCCATTCACCCAGTATCAGAGGCGGGATCGCGCATCGACTGTACAGCCAACTCCCAGACCGCCGCGCTCAGACGCCGAGGCGGGACAAAATTCCCACATCAGCTCACTTCTCGATAACCGCAGTGTGTTTCCCGCAGGAGCTCAATGTTTTCTTATTCTGTTCTTAGATTAAGAAAACTTTGGTTGGTACAGCCTGACGAATTTCGCTCGAAGCGGTGTGATTTTTTTCACATTACCTCCAATGGAACAGCACCGTATACTAGCAAACGGAATCACATAGCGTGGAGAGCGGGGAGTCGGCCGTACAGCCCGTTCCCACCACCAGATTGGTTCACTTTGCATAATATCCTCTTCAGAGAAGCGAGATCAGATCTCGACTCAAATTTGACTTTCAGAGCCCAGTGAACGACGGAAATGGGTTATAAAGTAAACGCGGCTGCGGTCGGGTGAGAAACGAATTGCTGACTAGATCTCGAGTTAGATGACACTGTGCGATGGCGCCATTTTATCTCCCTGGAGTCTGAAATGTCGACAGTGGTAAAGCAGGGAAGCCCTGAGTCAAGTCCCAACGGCAGACATCCACGGAAAAGTGGATGTCTATGACGTCTGATTTTTTCTTTGATAGCCGGAATTTGACAAGTTGTGGGAAGGCCTGCTACATATAGGGCACCATACTATATCAAAATACGAATGATCTTAAGCCCTAGAAGTTGAAATGTGTGCATCAAGAGTCTGAAGGAATGAGAAATACCAAATGCTGAAATGAAAAATCTCCAGACCCACCTACAACGTTTCAAGAACTATTATTCTACTGTGTTAAGCTGACTTAGGATAGATGAAGCTAATAAAGGCTTTCAAGCTATTATGATTAAAAATGATAAAAACACGTCAGTGCCTGGATCCAACAGCTAAAAACCACCAAAGCTTCGCCCGAAAAATGTAAGAAAGTTACCATAAAAAGTCCTTAAAAGTGACGGATCCCAAACATAGCCCTGTTATAAGGACACCACCGGCATAAAATTAAGTGAAGAGCATCAAAGAAGCAAACCCTCCTAACAATGATGCAAGTAGAGGGGGACTAAAACCTGTTTCAAACTTTACAAGCGGTTTTTGTTGTGGTTACATGTAAAAATGATGACCCATTTTTTATTCTATGATTCTATCTTTCTTTAACCCTCCACATGGTCATTTTTATACGTCTGGAAATCGGCCGAATTCGACCCGTGTGAGCCCAGCATGCATATTCCTTCATATGTTTGTGTACCTTCCGACACTTATGCTCGAAATGTGGTGAGTGGTATGTCGACTCAGAATGTATTGTTCATTCTTTTGGTCAGTTGATCATCTTAGGTCATCATCTGCCCGCCTGAACTCATCAAGTGGTCACCCAAACAACGGAAAAACTTGCATTTAAATATATTGTGAATATCACAGCCACGGATTGGTACAAAAAGTAGACATCAATAAACACTAAAGAACAGTTGCTATCTGGCGTCCTACTGCTTGCTAATAGCACTGAGGGCCTCCTGAAAGTCTTTGAAGTCCATGTCAACGTTGCAGGTGATCTTGCCGAGGTATGTGGCGAGGTTGGCAGCGTACTCAGCTGATGATAAGTTAAAAAAATTGGGGCTTATCGACTCAACACCTGCCGGGTTCATATAGCGTCGCCAACTCTTTTCTGTGGGAAGGGTTTCTCGGGAGCCAGCTTGCTCCTTGTTCGGGAAGCCGCCGGGCCTTGAACCCGGGTCGGCTGCGTGGTAGCCAGCTGCGCTGACCACTCCACTACCGCGCCCCCTGATGATAGGTTCTTGCCATTCCTCTTCAGACGGAAGATGTCACTCGATTTGGGAAGGGACAGGGCTGAAGCCTTCGCGTGCCTGACTTCGATATACAACCGCTTGTTCTTAATGTCTTCATCTACTACGGAATTACCCATGAACTTTGGCACCTGCTCTGTCCTGGTAAAGGGACCGCCTTGCAGGGTGAGGGGAGGCCAGGTCAGTGTTGCTTTGCTCATCCTGGGCGATGCTTGCGATCTGCTTGTCCACCATTCCCTGCTTCTTCATTTCAGCCTGTTTCTTCTGCCAGGCCTCCAGGATCTCAGGAACACCTGTCTTTTGCCATCTTCTTAAAGTGTCTAGTCATTTTTCCCTTCAATCAGCTCCATAGCCTTTGCCTTCACCATGGAAGAGCTGACAGCTTTCATCTCCTTAAAACCTCTGACCTTCAGGCCATAGTTGATGCAGCCCACATCCCATATGGAGAGGACAGTAAGCTTCAGCTGTGAGAGGTTCTCCTGGTCTCAGACGATATCGGGAGAGTAGGGAAGGGAAGAACTTCCTGTCAATGGTAGCACCCTGGACGGAAAATGATCCAGCGCCCTGCTTTCAGGATCCATCATCGTGGTAGACAATGGTTATCTTCTCGCCACTGCTCATCATCTTCTCCACAAGGCTGCTTAATCCCAGCGCCTCTCTCACTCTCCTCATCTCTCTGATGTTCCTTTTGTCAGGCACTGTGTCCAGGTCAATGGTGTCTTCATCTTCATCAGACCTTTTCCATTTCACATTGAATAACTCTTTGACGAAGATGATGGTAGAGCCGATAGCCTGCTCCTTCGACATATGCAGCTCAGAGATACACCTGTCCAAGGCGGTGTGGTATTCCGGCCTGACACACTTAACGCTTTTCTGAATGTGGCGGTAGCTTTCAGTAAGATTTTCAGTGTTCTCGAACTGCCTTCTGCGACCAGGTTTCTCTTCCGCTTCTTGGAACTTCCTTTGGTGTCATCTCTTTCTTCATCCTCTCTGTCATTGTCCTCTGTCATGTTCTGGTTGTCGTCGTACTCTTCAGGAACTTCTACCTGCTCCTCCAACGTCTTCTTGTCTTTCTCCGACCTCTCCAGCGTCGTAAGGAAACTCTCCAAGTCCTTCTTCCTTCTGGTGTCCAGGGCCACCCATTTTCGGTCAACAAAACTATCACACTGACCAACTCCATTCCCTGTCATCTGGTCTTTCCAGAAATAATCTTCATCCTTCGTCTCCTTGACTCCATAGTAATATTCCTGTTTCTTCCTGAAGGCAGTATCTATGGCCCGGATGGCCAGTCCTCTTCGAGGCTCTTCAGGTAGGGTTCCACGCTTTCCTTCGCCCTCTGATTTGTCATTCTGGGCTTGGGTGCTCTGCAGCTTCTTGAAGTCTTTGCACAGCAGGCGGATCTTGTTGACCACGTTTTTGGAAGACGTAGGGCATTGGCCGACGCAGGGGGGGGCATTCGGCCATGCCCCCCGCGCTGGAGGGGGCCACATTACCTTTTGGCCGCCCCAAAGGCCTGATAAATTTTTGAAAAATGCGCTTACACTAGGTCTGTCGAGAAAATCTTCGCTCCCCTCCCCCAGGAGAGCGACCATGTACTTGGAGAGGTACGTTAGACTAGGTCTGTCGAGCACCCAAATCGCACGTCCCACCCCAGCCCCCAGGGGAGAGACAGACATGGGTTTTCTCCTCAGAACTAGGGTCTGCATCCGCCACTGAATTAGGGTAAACATTGCACCACACCCAGTGCTCACACAGCTTCTCTGCCACCTGCTACGACGCCCACTCCCTGGTTTTTTTGTAATGAACCCTTGGGTCTTGGCACCAGGAACCAGATAATCTTTTCCAGCACTTCTCTCTTGGACGGCAGGTAAGAGGAGGTGAAAATCTTTCTGGAGTGGATTGTGATCGAGCCAAGACTCATGCTCCACTTAGAACGGATTCGGAAAACAATCATCCCGACACTTTTAAGGCTTTGAAACAAAAAGGAGCTTAATTAGTTATTATTTCATGGATGATACATTATTCACCTGAATCGTTACGGTGGAGGCTTCAACTTTTTCTAACCATACGATACAGTATGATATAAATTTATGTGTCCAATCTATTGGATCATTTTATTATAACATGGAAGCATTTATCTAGCCAGTAAATCACAAGAAGTACCATTTAACTACGACGAGAAGTACCGATGTTGTCTATAAGCATTCACATCCACGAGCTAAGCACAATTGAGTTGGTTGGCGGAAAATTACCTGACTGGAGAGGCTGGAATTGTGCGACGGAAGTGAAATTTGAGTCGCAATGTGGAGGGTTAAGATAACATTTTATATAAGTAAAACCACCTTTTATCAACTTTAGAGCTAACCACAGATAAATCCACTTGTAGAACACCAAAATTATATTTCTTTGGCGCTGGTCCCCCTCTAATGCAAGACCTTTGTGGAGTCACAAGGACTTAACCCTATCCTTGTCAGGCTTCTGGGTCGCCCCGATACCCGTTCGATTTAAAAAATTAAAGGAACCTATCCTGATCAGACTAAGGAATGGACACGCAAAATTAGATTCCTATTGGCGTGCGGGTACCTGTGGTAACTGCGACGCCATGTAAAACCCATACCACATTCTAATTGAATGTCCAGCACAATATCCATATATTATTGCCGAATCAAAAACATCGCAATAGACCTCCAAACTCTCCTCGGAAATATCACTCCGAGCTGCTTGACAAGTTCATTACATTTTTAAAGTTGCCAGACTTTGTCAAAAAGTATCATACAAACGTCCATAATGGAAGGTATACGCAATACCTCCATCATTATAGCAGCCCTGCCTATTATCACAAACATATACGCATAGACGTTCCATTGCCAAATTTTAACAGATGCTTCAAACTAGGTTATAATAGTCTAGAACTAGGGCATGATAGGTTTAGAACTGAGACCAACCTAGGATAAAACAGCAGTGGTGGGCACTTCGATAGCTGCCATCGATAACGATTATCGAAATCGATATGGACGATGACTTTTTCCAGTCATCTTAAAAAAATCTGTAGAGATCTAAAAATGGACCGCAGCTGGAAGCGTTTTTCTTCTTTTAGCTAAAAGATAACGGACTGATTTTAAACGGCTTGCGCATATAAATAAAAATTTAATTGTATTACGACATCGGTTAAAAAATCAAATGTCGAAGACACAGGGAAACATGTCCCTAATTTTTTTTACAAATTCTCTGGTGCTCTCAGGACTGGAAGATTTTCAGAACATTAATCTTACAGTGTCTGAGTAACTACTGACTGGCTTTCCACGAGTAAAGGTACAAATAGCTTGTGAGGTGTTTTGGTCCTTGACCTTGATTAACACGCACCCCACCGGGGGTCCGATGCCACCTTCGCCCCACCGGGGGCCATCGATGGTCCCCCTTATGGCCCCCCTTCTAACTCCGAAAATATGGGGGTTAGCGCAAATCTGCAAAATACATTAGAAGCTCGTGTGAATTCAGTAATAAATTACTTAGCATGCTTAAGCGTTCAGATCAATGCTTTGACCTCCAGAGCTCAGGTTAGGTCAAGATAGGCTATTTTCACTCAAATATGCAATGCTTAAGCAAACTGAGCATAACTCTTATGCCATTAGAGCTAATGAGATCTGGTAAAATACATTTGATAGGCAAATGCCAGACCTTTTTCCATTTTGTGGAATGTAATGACCTCCCGCCAGTGGTTTGCCCTCCAGAGATCACCTCTTGACCTAATATGACCTGAGGTCACGAAAGGTAAAAAGTGACCTTTCCGTATATCAAATGAAAGCCAGTGACGATACATACACAATGATTTTTGATTCAGAGCTCTAGCCTAATTAGGTCAAAAGTTATTGCCAAAATACTTTTTTGACCCCTGGTGACCTTGGGTGACCTCGGAGAGGTCAAAGGGCAAATATGGCCCTGGGATCCGTGAAAAGGTGTCCAAGAACGCTTTTTTGAGCAAGCCAAGCATTTGAAATCGTTTTTGTGACTTTTAGATCCTAAGACAGCTTTTCCCCATGCTTTTTCAATGGGAGAGGTCATCTCGTGACCTGGCCTCAGGTGACGAAATCGAAACATCCCGGATATACATCTTGTATAACCTGGAGGGGTCATAAAGTGTAGGAAGTTTCAAATCGATTGACTTAGAAATGTAGCTCTTATGGAGCTCGCAATTTGAAGTGAGGTGACCTTGGTTGACCTCGCCTGGTGACCTGAATTTTGGTGACCCGGGTTAAAAAATTTCAGGGATGGTGGGAAAATGATGGGGTGAGAGGTAGAGTCCTCAAACACATTGCTGCGCCTCGTCTGTTTTCTGTTATCTCGAAAAAAATCTTACGGGAGGGCCATCGATGGCCCCGGTGGGGCGAAGGTTGAGCGCTATCTCTCCTCAGGAATATTGAACAGATAGTTATTCTATCAGTTCAATAGAGGTGCAAAATCCAATCTCAGCATTCTCCTGGGGGAAAATATCGGGTGACCCAGATCAGATGTCTCCAAGCTGGGACTGGCACCCAGCGAGGTGCAAATAAGTCCTCCAATATAGTGGAGCATCCCAGTCTAAAACCTACCCCAACCATTCTGTGCTTTGGGGATACTCATTTCTTCCCTCATAAAAGTATATACGCTCTCGTCATTCGAGAAGCTTCCTTATATCGGTGTAAAATTGGTCTCCATTGGTGCAGATGAATAATTTTGCTTGCTTCAATGCCTCTGCTTCAATGCCTAAACAGATCTCCCAAACAAATGAATGCATCATAACCACCATGACCATGGTATTAATGTCGACTTTTAAGGTATATACCCACAGCAAGTGATAGAAAAATTCGATATGAATAACAGAAGCGGCCGTTTTGTTTCCACCACTGAACAGCACCTGTAAAAAGGTGCCTGCCACTTTGATTTGTTCAGCATGCGACTGCAAGTTCGATCGGAGCCATGATTAAACAGTGAGGTGGCGTGGCGCGGCGGCGTGCGTTGTGCGGCGCCGCGGGTGGCGGCCGCACGCCTGGCCTTTGTTCCCGCCAGCTGCCGGCTGACCCCGTGACCTCACGCGCTGACCCATGGGCCAGGTCACCCGGCCCCACCTGGCCGCCACTCGCCGCTACCGGCTACTGCCTGGAGCCTGCACGCGCAACGGCCGGAAGTCCCCGCCTGTTGGTAAAATGCGCTCATTCGTTATTTTCTAGTCAACATTTTCAGCGGACAATAGCTCAAAAACTATCAGTCAGAGCATGCAACCATGGAGCCTAGCACCAGCTTTTTGTGGAACCTGTCGTGTGGTCCATGGGGAGGCCCGACCCTTCTTGGTGCTAATGAATCCGCCTACAGCCAATTACGACAGCAGTTTAAGGGCTCAGAGCTGACGAGTTGTGCGTGTGATGCTTGAAGCCCGCTCAGTGAGCGTAGACCACCGAAGGTTAGGTTACCCAGAAACTCTAATGCAGCACGTGTCATCCTTAAACATAAGGATAGTTGAATAGATATTTGCATGTAACATAAAACGTTGAGAGGTGCTGTCGATGAGTATAGCTATACGGATTGCAAGTGTCCCTTCGTTTTAGATGCCAATTGTGAGGTAAGCAAGTATTGTTGAGTAAATCCACAGTACATTCTTTTGTGCACAGTGGCATCCATAATTGTCTGCATACGACTATAACTATAACACTTGTGTAACTATATCTATAACTTTATCAACTTAATATTATATTAATATTATAATATTAATATTAATATAATATCAATATTATTAATATTAAATTATTAATATTATAACTATATCAACTTGTGTCGTAAAGGCCCATCATCTTCGGAAAAATTTCGCATACCAACTCTACACCTTCCAAATGAGCTTCTCTCACACAAATTCTTATACGCTCCAATCCACCAACCGAAGCGATATAAGCCTTACACCTGCAGCCATTGCCGACTAGGCTCACCACCACCTCCGACACGCCGCCAGCGTCTAAAGGTCCACCGGCGTCGTCGTCGACAGCAATACCGCCAAACACGGCCTAGGCCTTTATCAGCGGCTCGACGCCGCACCGGCCACAATACCGGCAAAATTGACTTTATTTGAGCGGCATTCGGATCCAGCGAACCAATTCAAGATACGGCGCCGGCGTCGTCGTCGTCGGCGGCGGCTGTGGCGGTGTTCAGGTTACAGCCATTGTGACTGGGTGATAAGGCGAGGCGGCGCGCCGGCGGCCGCGTTGTGTCAAACCCCGGAAATGTGAGGCGACAGTCGCCGACGACGCAACGCAACGGTGCCGACGCGGCAGCACAAGGCGCAGCAAGGGAGGAGGCAGGAAAGGAACGGCGATGGGGGGGGGGTTACCGAAGTTCACTGGGGATGTAAGATAGGCGTTTATAAGAATTTCTTTAATTAAAGGTATCTTAGTCGTGAAGCCAAACGTAAGAATTTTGTCGGCACATAGGACGTGGGTTTGTTAAATCCCTCATAACATTCGTCCCGTTGGGGAAGGCTTGAACACTCCCTTGGGTTTTTTCTGGCGGCATAAAAAAACGGCGGTGCAAAGCTCCGCCGTGCTTGACACACCTTATTTGTTATTAATTCTACAACTGTTACCAACATTTTAAGGTCGGCTCACCTCAGGTCAGGTCACCAGGTCAGGTCAAATGACCTCACCTCCAAAAAAGTTTAAGATGGCATAGGTAAGAACAGATCTTATCGATCATGACGACACGCAGATATAGCACTTTTACCTCTGGGAAACGAAAATTAGATAATACGGTCTATTGGGTTTATTAACCATTTCTAACAGATATAAGGCGAAATGCAGTGTCTTCAATAAGAATATCCCTTAAACCACCTGAGTGTTGAATTGCACGAAGGTGCAACATTATTTTTAAGCCGCATGCTAGCGGATAAAGTCAATGCATTCGTGTTGCCTTTGATTATATAAAAACATGGGTCTCTAGTTAAAAAGACTGCGAAAACTGTACCGTGTTCGGTGGTGGGAACGGTGCATGGAACGGAGCTCATGTTCAACGATCAACAGTGGTGGCAAACTGACGAAACTGCGAGATTAAACTCCTGTGGTTTGGCCCGGTCACAGGTGTCCTTTGCTTAACGAGCTGTGCTTAATTGGTCGTAAAGACTAATTAAGCGTTACGGTGGTGCGGAGGGGAAGCACCTGAACAGCGGTTCCTCGCCAAAACGGTTGGCCGTCTCCCTTTATGACCACACAGCACTAGCTAAAGGCCACACATAATGCTACAGCAGGGGCGATTCCAGGGGATTGTTTGGAAAGTAAAATGGCTTCAAACGTGTGCCACTGTTGGTAACCTGCTTGGAGGGGGAAGCTTTCCGCCCCTTCCCCTGGAACGCTGATAGGTTTGAAACAGGGGAACCGGCGCCTCTGGTGTGGGTCATTTTCGGCTCATATTTGTTTTCATGGATGCAACGTACAAAACCCTGTAAATATAGGGACATATATTGTAATCTAAACCTCTACTCGAGCTATATTTTATGGCACATAAGGGTGCCACAACTTTTTGATCGGTACTGCCCATTTTTTATCAAGGTGGCCGCCAATTTTCCTAATAGACATACCGTGGACCCCTCGAGGTGAGCAATTATCATCGTGATGCAAGAAAGGAAACAAAATATTTAGTCACTTGGTTTGGGAGGGATATCGAAAGACAAGAAAACGCAAAGGAAATGCCACTAATTCGTGGAATAGTTATACGATGGTCAGGTATAAATTTTGCTGGTTTCGTCGCAGTGGATCACTGAATTCAAAAGAAGTGTGGCACTGATTTGCATGACCCGCCCCTCCTGAATGCGATAATTTTCCTACATTAAATAGGCAACTAGTAAGGAAGGCTTGACTTTTACTGTTTAAAACAAATCCGGTTGGAGCCCTCACGAGAAATATGCGTGATGTTGTTGTTCGCCCATACCATGTAAGTGCATCAATATTCCACGACCTGCTCGCCGTTGAGGCTCATCTTATGACTCAGTCAATCTGAAGTTAATTTCAGGACTGGCATGAAGTATAATTGCACCGAGTTATTTCTTATTTCGTAATAAGCTGGCAACAAACAACACATATTCCTCGAGAGTTTATATAGGTCTATATCCAAATTACAATGGCCTCTAAAGAGAAATAATGTCAGTCTGCAAAGCTGCTCGGTTCAATTGCAAAATCGAGACTGGTGGCAGCTTTGGCATGTCGGTGTGTATTTGAGGATATTCTAGCAGCTTGATCGCCGTCCATTGCGAGGCAGCGCTGGAGTTAATCAGGCCGCGCGTTTTCTGGCTGCTCAGGACTGGAGGTGTCGTCGCTGTCAGCTCACGTGAGCGTCGGCTGGGTTGTCGATGTCGACGACACATGACGGAGTGGTGACGCGTCGACGCGATGCTGGGCCAAACGTCACCTACGCCAGAGGCGTCCCGGGCAGTGGGGGCCAGGCTCAACATCGCTGATATAAATCACACCAGCACGTCCTACACATGAAAATCATACGCATAAAACTGGGTTCTTTTAAAATACGATAAGTATGGCTTAAAGGATGAGATGGGTATTGAATGCTGTTGCCACTGTCGAGTCCAGCCCAGATCCTGGCTACGTAGACGCCACTGCCGTTCAATGTATGCTGGGCGGCATGGCGGGTCGCGGGTGTCGCGCCCATGAGTGAGCGAACTCTTCACGATAGCGACTATCGATGTCGCCGATGGCTCAGGTAATGAGGCGACGTGCTCGTAACGAGGCTTCGACCGCGAGAGCGCCCTCAGGGGAAACCAGGAACGCTCCAACGAGACCAGAACGTGAGTGAGAGCACGCCGAAAAGTTATCGGATGACCAGATCCGAACAGCGCTAAACAGAGATTCGGGCGAAATCTGCGCACTTGGGAGGTAAGCAACGAAAGTTTGCCACTTGAGTGGGCAAAGCATCTCCCAACATATGGGCAATTTTGATTATTCGTTGAAAGTAAACAAATCAACCAGGTTCGAAAATTTGAATACCTGAACAAGGAAAGGAAGAGCGTTGTGGAAGGTGAATGCCCAAGGAAGAGTATCCATCTTCTAAATTAGGAATGCCAGCGCCTCCTGACTGAAACAGGCCGGGTGGCCCATTTTGTCCGGTTTGTCAGAGCATGCTCTCCCCGGCCGGTTCTCCGGCGGCACCGCCTCAGTTCCGGTACGGAACAGGCGCCTCTGACAGCAGACCCGTGCACTGAGCCCTCCTGTCGCCGCGTCGTTACGCCGTCTCTCGTCACGAGCCGGCTCGTCGGCTGCGACGCGACAGGCCCGCAACAGACTCGCTGTTTAATCGCGGCTGCCTGACGCGCCGCTCTCCGGTTCCGGTGCCATCGGTCACGACGAATACGCGACACGCGACGCGGCTCAGGCGGCTCATCCGTCTCCCTCCATCAGCGTGGGGGCATCGCTGACGACGCGCGCACGGAGCGCCTCCGCGTCGGCGGCGACATGTCGGGGGTCACGGGACCGCCCCAGTGCGAGGTGCACAGACGGGCCGTTCTAGAGGATATTCACTGACGTGTTGTGCTTCTGCACACACGGCTGACACAGGTTTAATGTTATTATTGGACTTTGCGATGCAGGAATGCATTGGTTATCACATCAATGTAGCAGACAAAGGTGTATATGCCCCAGTATTGTCTGATTTGTAAATTGCAAATAAGCGAAGACAACAATAGACGCTATTCAGAGATGCCATCCTCCTGTTAAGTATTTTGGGACGTTTACCTTAGATAAGAGAAACTCAACATTTATTTCAAAGATAGAGGAACACAAAACATGGGTACACTTTCTTCACAACTTATACAATAGTCAAATTCGCATCAGGTAGTCTATCATTTGATGTGCCAGATACAGATTAACATGTGGACAAACAGAATGTAGACATGGACATACATTGTTGCCTTCCCCTTCGGAATATTCTAACTCCATACACCTCCATCGCCCAACTAAACTGGAAACAAGTAATAATATAATCAGGGGCGGATCCAGACCGACGGTTTGGGGACAATGGAGCCCCAAAATCGTGAAAAACATGTTTAAGAAAATCGGCGAACATCGGAGGGTTGAGGGACCAATTACCGGGTCCTCCCTGGGTCTGCCACTGAATATAATCACTAGAAAGTACTATCTTCTAGTCATTCCGACAAACTAGGTAAATATTTTGAGGCGAAATACTTTGTCTGCCTGCAATAGATTGTGGACTCTCTTTTTTAATTACGTATTTATATTTACTGTTCCCTGTCCCCAAATACGCACTGTTTTTAGGGTTGGCCGATATTAACCCGATAGCGATGACTGACAGTGACCTTATTTTGCTAAAGTGACTATGTTTTTGTCGGCGCAAGCAGTTGTTTCTTTTGCGACAAAGTGTTGTTAAGGGTGATAGCCGTGTCTTTTGTGTGTCTAGCTAACCACTGATCTACAGTGCGAGGTCGTCCTTGCGGGGATTGCATTTCATAAATGCTGGAGCACTGCTCTGGCTTCGTGAAAATGTTGACGATGCCTAATGGTGAAACATCACGAGCTCGTTCACACACAGGATACGAATCAGAATGTCGGCAGATAGTTTCCGGTGCCCTTTGCCACATGAGAATGCAGCCTTGGGAAACTATTGCACTGTGATTGAAAGCTATTTTAACCGCAGCTCTCACTTCAAATTAAACCCAAACACCAAGCGAGTGAGAAGACGAGCTGAAAAGGATGCAGTATCACTGCGAGCCAAAGTAGACGACAGCATACCTGTTTTCACCCTGGGCATCAGCGAAGCAGTATTTGAGAAAAGAATGCACCCTGTTGCGTCTACTGCGCATGTATCTGAACCAGTGAGAACCCCTGTGCACATCATAGGCATGAGTCACGAACTCCCAGTCTGCTGTGAGGAAATCTGACTGTCAGCGTACGCCCATTCCGGGAGTCGCAGCCAGACTCGCAGCCAGAGCCTGTGGCTCAGAGGACATTTGCTCTATCCGCTGGTACAAGCATAACAGGTATAGGATCAGGGACAACGAAAACGGGATCCAACTGTCGGGCCAATCAAAAACTACTGGAATTTAATCAGAGGATCTTGAAAAAAACACTTCAGAGAGAGAGGTGTGGGGGGTGGGGCAGTCTGGGTAGAATAGTGAAACAACTTTTTGGCGGAAAATTGACAAAAATTGACTAGAATTGAGGGTAAAATATAGCTGCTTTTCCGCCGGGAGGGGGTGTCATGGCTAGGTTGAACCTCCTAGATCCACCCCTGAATGTAATGATGACACAACAGCTGCTGAGGTTGTAGGTAATTGATCTCGTCCCAGCTCGTCGCGTTGGATCGAATTCCGAAAATCCATTTATGAATTATTTTCTGGTAGCCCACCGTGATTTCACACGTTACTGGATTTGTGACTTAGATCCTCTACCCATAAGAAGCTACACATAAGTACCCCAGGTTCGACTGGATTCCTCCTAAAATCATTGTTTGGTGAGAAGCACTCGATGTACACTCTTAACTGAATTGCCTAAGCTTAAGAACAGGCCTATGGTAGAAACATGCATACCTCCCAGCGGGTGGTTTGTAAAACAGTAAAAAGTGACTTTCAAAACGTAGTATTTCTGTACCCGGGACAAAATTATATATTTTACAGGGACATATTGCTATAGACACTAGCCAGAGCACATCTTTGGGATAAAACGTGAAGCTGGCGCTAATGGAAACATATGCATGATGTGCGGGCCTTGTCAAAAAGCTGAGTACAGCGCTCGCCAATCATATATTCTGGGTCTGTCATATGTGAGAACTTCCTCCCTTTCATGCTGATACATATGGATATAAAACTTCCCTCCTAGTCCCAAATCAATAGTTTGTTTCCTTTCAACCTCATACAAGAACACAACAGAGACATTAGCAGGGGCGGCGCTGCCATAGAGGCACATTAGGCACTGTCTAGCCACTTTTAAATGTCGAAGTAGATGTGTACTTTATGTGGAATAAATATAATTTGACTCGATGTTTAAGTTACAGAGAATATTCCTTTTTCGGATCACTGGGTCAAAGAGCCGATAATTTGCTTCTCTCAGAATCCACGTTCGCAGCTCTTACTGTCAACAAATGTGATATTAGGCACTTCGCGATTTCGCTGAATCTACCTACACCGTGGCACCGTGGCAAACCTAACGTGTGCTTTTTGGTTAACATCTCTAATGCCTCATTCATTCGGACGCGAGTACTGGCTTGCTAAATCAGCAGCCCAGGCTTGCCTTAGGAGCTAACACGTGCGATGCCGTGCGATGTCTTAGGACGTGCGATGCACGTGTGATGTCTTAGGACCTTGATTACAGCGGATTCGTTTATTGACATTTTTGTATACGCGGATGTCTAGCCTTCTCTAGTGCGGGACAGTTGCTTGGCCATTATTAGCGAAATATTTAATTTGTGAAACCCTTATGAAGAACGTGAGTCATGGCACAAAATCTGGCGGATGAAAATAAAAAAATTCGTTCACAAATCGATCGTACAGCGAGAAATTGGACGTCATAAACAATGAAGTGCCGAAGCTGTCCTTGAAATGGGAAGCTCTCGTGAGTACCTTGTCCTTCCCGGCTTACTTACCTGCCTACCTATCCTTCTTGAATCTGGCTTGTACCTTCATATACTGCAGAATAAGCGTCTCCACAATCCCCCAACATTTTTTGTTTTATGTTTTTCTTCAATCTTTATGATATTAAAAATTTAAACATAAATATTAGTTTTGCTCGTCAACTTGAGCTTGCCCCTTCTCCAGCCGGTCTGCTGGAATTGACCCTGTCTAATATCAGGTAAAAAGCCTGGGCGACGTCCTTACCTCTAAGCCAATCGTGCCTAGCCTGTCATAATGTTCAAGCGCCGCCCCTGGAAATAAGTAGCTCGAAAATGTCGATAGCTGGGTAATTGATATATTAATGTTTTCATTGTGTCAGGTGTATGCCTGCGTTATCGATCCAGTGACAGACATATAAGCCTCCTCTCTTTGCTCCCTCTGTTTTTGTTTGGTCAATCAAGCGTTGCCAGAGTTAGAACTCTTTTCGAAGAAAAATAAGAGATAAATGAAATGCAATGAAGTGTAAATTGCGCAAATGGCTTCACAAGCATGCACTAGCACATATAATGATAAACCATCCATGTTTAGACCTGTGTCTACTGTTCCCCGATGAAGTGCGCTAGCACTATTGTTATCGGTGACGTCACTGTGCCGCAGCCTGTGACGTCATCGCGAGCCTCTGCCGGATAGACAGCAGGTGTCGCTCAGTCTTCTGGTTGGAAACTGATTTACTGTAAGAAATGTTTATTTTATTTCTAGGCTCATGCGGTGCACTTAGATTGTCAAATGTTGATACAATTAATTAGTCTCCGCACTTATTTTCACTGTGAGAAGACCCCGGGTCATTTCCGCTACAGCATCGAGCGAGAGCGCACGTGTGTGTGCGTGTGACACCTCTCCTGTGAACGTAAGTGTACTCGGAAACGCTGTTGCGACTATTTGATATTTGATATGGAATTATAAACATGTATGTGTAAAACCTGATTGCTTCTAACAGTGTTAAATTTAGATGTGATTTACATTGGCTTGTGACTTATGATTTACTCGTGGTGTGCTGGGTTCTTGTCAAACGAGTGTTTGAGCACTTGCAATGTTTCCCAGGGCAGAATTATGGAGCGTTGAAGTAACGAGATGTTATAGAATAACCCCAGAAGCGGCATCACTACTTTTGGACTACCGAGACAGCGGGAGCATATTGGGCATGCGGCTCATACGGACGGGGCCACGAGGAGACCCCGTCTACACAGGTAGCAATTTTTGTGTGTTGGAAATTTAATGCGGGCTAGTCATCGAGTGTCCACCCCTGTGGACGTTCGATGACGTCCACCCATAGTTGTGTTTTGTCTTTTCAAATGCGTGTGTGGGAGCGATGACTTTTTCCACGCACATTCAGCTGCGGATATAGATGCATGTGCACAGGAAAAGGTCACAATAAAGTCAGGAAGCAACCAATATTAAAAGAAAACTGTTAGCCCTCAGAAGGCATTTTTGGTTGCTTCCTCTCTCATTTGCTCGACAGTGCACAGAGATTCCTGCTCCGGCTCCCCCCGAAGCAATGTCTCCGTCGGCCATTTTGACCTTTCCACCCACCTGCACTGACCTCTGCCACTGGACCATCGATTTCGCCTGCGGCAGCCAATGAGAGAGCGGTATAGCCTCGGGCAGCCAATGCGGGGGCGGCAGGGTTCACAACCTCCGACCCTGCGCACCTAACCGGCTGCCGACGCGCCGCTAGCCCCACCTCGTCAGCTGCGTCGTTGCCGACGGGGCGGAAATAGCCTGGCACGCGGCGCCGCAGACCCCGAAACTGTCGTCAGCGGCAGCGGCAGCGCAGCGGGGAGGGCATCCACCGCCTGTCATACTGCCACTCTTGTACGATACCGATACAAGTGCTTCTCAGCTTACAGGTAGATATCATTTCGATGGTTATGGGAAGCTGAGGCTCAGCCTCAAGTACAAATGTCTCCCCTCCCGTCTGGTGTGAGTTGTGTGTGTATGTGTGCACGTGTGCACTTGCCCAAGTCCGTGCGATCGTACAGCTGCGTCACCCGCGTCCAGAGACGTAGGCGGGTGAGGGAATGATCAAGCTCAAGCTGTCAGGAATCCAGTCATATTGAAACCTAAATCTCTTGGCATTTGGTCTTGGCATTGGCTCTAGTTTAGAGTCATGCTGCCGATCACTTTTCCAGTTTGTTTGCAATTCGGCTGAAATCGGAAATTTATTTAAGGGTGTGTGCCTCTACCTTTTCGATTCGTGCCTACGTATCATGAAGATATACAACTGCGTATAGTAGACTTATAGATCTATAGACATCTAGTAGACCTATAGATATATAGACATCTAGTAAACCTATATACTACTAGCTATAGTAGACCTCTATGATAGGTATATATATGCATAGATCAGCCAACTACAACGCAAAAATCCTACCGCAATGCAGAATACCCGATACATCTTGCACATAGCCAAAGATCTTCAGACCCAACGAGAAGTGATTCGACATCACCGCCGGTGTCTCTAACTCGTCGCTGTTGTGCAGACACAGATAAAGCAGGCTTCCAGCAGCCGCGTTTGCCTTGGCAGCGCACGTGCTACCGGTCTGCTGACATGTTGACACATTCGCCTACACTTGATGAAGATGGAGACCGGCGACGCGGCGGCGCACCGCTGCCAGCTGTCGGGGGGAGCTGTTTGGATAGTGTCGTCTGTCTGTGGGCCTCAGTTGGAGCCCCCTCACCGCTCATTCGGCTTCAGAGCACTCGTGGGGATAAGTTATCGCGGAAGTACGAGTTGCTAGCCCCGCTGTCGGCACAACCCATCTACACCCGGTCTGCACTGGAGACAGACATCTAATCGTTCCAGGGATTTGGATAACACCTACACTGAATAGTGGCTATTGAGATCGTACAATTATGACCTAAGAATAAGAATTAAATTGACATTTGGCAACCACCACCCATTAGGGTTATGCACTTCAAGCTGTTTACCAATATTAGCAGCACATCGCACAAGGTACACACTCACGTATCTTTCCCTCTCAGCGACCTCAATCTCAGCCGTATGGCCATCGGACCCCCTCGAACCACTGATGGTCTCATGTATGACCTATACGCAGTAGTTCAACACTATGGCAGCGCGCAGACCGCCCACTACACTGCCTTCTGCTGGACCAGCCAGCGGCGCGCTGGCACCATATCAGTGATGCCTCTGTAAAGGAAATGTCAGGCGCGAAAGTAAGGGAGGCATCTGCGTACAATGTACGCATAACATGTAACATGTACGCCGTACATGTTATTCTACGCTGCCAGAGAAGCTGTTTGAGTGTTACGTTTTTAAAGTCTATGTATGCAGCCGCGTGAATGTGTTATGCGTCTATTTGATAGTTCGCTTTAAGCTATATGAATGGTAGCTATAGTAATTGTGAAATGTTCGCCTTGCTTTATTCAGAATTGTGATTTATTCAGCATTGTAAATTGACAAGAAAAAGAAAAAAGATAGGAGAAAATTACGTTGCTTTTTATCTATTCCTTTCTTTGTTCAGCTGATGGAAGAATTCTGGGCCATTAGGTACCTGTCTGATTCAGAATAAGTATATATTGAGCTTGCGCAGTTTCACTGGCGAATGCGAGGGCACTCAAATGAAGAAACTAGTGAAATAACGAACAGTGGGAGGGTGATTCCACACAGCAGATACCAGAGGTCAAAGTTTGCTCCTGATCATTCGACTGAAGCGAGTTCGAGCCCAGCCATCCAGCTGGTAGGAGCCGCAGGGAAGCAAAGAGAGATGAGACTCCTTATCTGGAGTCAGTTAAGACTCCTTATCCAAAGTCGCAACTGAGACGCCTCTAGATCCAGCAGCACCAAAGATTACCCACACCATTAGTGGTGATGGGCTTCTAGATATGACCTGATGACTTGGGGTCAGGGCAATATAAAGGAATATTCCAAATGCATTGAGATAATGAAGATATGCGGGAAACGCCTTTACTTCACTAGATTAGGTTAATAGCCGTAAGATATTCTTAACATCTCTCATGCCACTTTTCAGGGTCAAATTGAAAAATGTGGGCCCACGATCTCTCAGGGATCATATTGGTTCACTTAAGCTTAACTAGTTTGAAAACTGGGATAGCTATACAGATGAGGATAGCTATACAGATGTATGTAACTGAAAACTCGTTCCAAATTTTATCTAAATTACTTTGATTGTTTTTTTGTCAGGTCAATGTAAAGGTCACTGGAGTTTAAAAGAAGTTAAAACTGCTGAAATGAATTTTACTAAAAACCCTCATTTATCTCAGGAACTAAGATACTACGAGAACTTCATCCACATCTTTAAGAAAACCTGCGATGCTCACTCACCGTTATGGCCGCGAATTTCGGGCGAAATGAAAAGTTAGGGTTCTACAAGTCAGTGAAAATTAAGAATTTTAGGAAATAGCCTAAGGCTTCAATATCGTACAGGCTCGATTCTGATGACATCAAACCGGCCTTAAGGACGAGGTAGAACAGCGGCCTAGGGACAATTCAATGACTTTTGGAAAGAAAAATTGATACAGTGCCTACAATCTTGCGCTTAGGTCTAGAATGAGGTCAACCGAGGTAGAAGGCGTTACGTCACTGAGATGTTCAGGTTTTCACTGCTTAATTTCGAACCTGAGGAGATGGGTAGTTATTGTTGTACTTTCTAACAATCTCTTCGATGCAATTCGAGGGATATTTCATTCAAGAGCTACACGTTAACTGCAAATATTGGCCAGACCTCAGGGCAACGAAGTGGCGCAGTATGGTAATGATGCACATCAATCGACTTTTAGCGATAAAACGAACATAGTGGTGTTAGAACGCAAGCTCTAGCTTTGTTAAGTCTAAAGCTATTGATTGAACTACCGTAAATTTCTTCCCTGACCGCAGATGACCTTTCAGAGGTGACAGTTCAGAAATCCTAGCTCGAGCCTCTAGAATTGGCCTCGGGCTCAAGACACTGAAAGTTTTGAGACGTACGCACCGAAGTATAGCCATTTTAAAATTTTATCGTAGCCTTATAATGAGGAGGTCGCAGATCTGACTTAAACTCAGGTCAAAGCCATGAAGGGTTGTGTTCTTCGCCGAAGTGGCTAAGTACAGCAGTGCAGCGCGCCGCCGTTTTCTGGTCACCTCAGGAAAAAACCGGGCAGAGGGGTCAACGGCGAGAAAACCCCGATGCTTTGGACATCGTTGGGACAAATTTCGGTTACCAGAAGATTCAATGTTTCTAAAACTGAGATTGATACCCACTGAGATGCAAGCGATCTTTCAACGTAGTGTGGTATCATAATATGGAACCTAGCTTCTCATTATGTAGGCTGAGGATAATCATTTTCTATTTTGCAATATTCTGAAGGTTCTTGCCGTTCAACGAAATAGCCTTATCCCGGAGTAAATATTGGGTTTCGTTGGGGAAAATAAATAAATATTTCCTCTAGGGGAGGGGGAGGTAAGAACACCTACACCGGGGAACAGGCTAACAATGTTTTGATGCTTTGGTCAACAGATCCACTGGAAGTCATAGCAGACTTTAACTTGACGTCACAGTGATGTCTTGTCGCGCTCTTATAGTCGACCGATAAGGGCAGCTTTCACCTGGCATTAGCGAAGTGAAATTTCCATTCTAACCTATTTCACCAATGCTAGGAGAATCTGATGATGTCTTAAACTTTATTTTGCTTTCACCGGCCAGAGGTTAAGTGTGAGAGTAGGCAATACCCACTCTTTTCCTTTTCATGCTTGTTTATATTTCCTTAGCTTTCGTCATCGAATCATTGAATTCGTGAAGAAGTAAATAGCTGAAGGCATCTACTTTTCTAGCCGAAATATGTCTTAAAATATTTGCAAATTGACACTGACTTGCCTAGAAAAGGTGTTTAGGGAGACCTGGTAGAACCTCCTGCACAAACGTCTGCTTGGTCTAAAGAGGGTTAAATCCTGTGTACGTTCCCTTAAACAGAAGAATTTACTCATAAGCCCTATCTCTTGACCAGACAGATCCTGGAAAAAACTAATATTTTCTTATCCTGCAGATAAATATCCTGCCACACGACCCATAAAACGATAAGACTCAATACAAATGATTCAAGTGAGGTAGATTCAATCAATCAATTAATCAATTTTAATTTAATTTTTCATATAGACATTTGAAGAGAATCAAAGAAAAAGAACAGCAGATAAGAAACATGAGAGAGGCAAGCAATAGTCATGCAGTACAGTACAAGTGAGGCAGGTGAGTATGTTATGAGATAAGTATGTCATGAGATTAGGACAAATAATCACAATGCTGGTCAGCAGAAATAACACAGAAAACAACGCAGAAAAGCAAAAAAGAAGAAGAAACAATACAAAACAAAATGAGAGATGTGAAGAATGGTATAAAAGCAAATCACATGAAGAAGGGATGGGGATGAAGTGAGCCGCAGAAGCTTGATCGCTGGTCTGAAGAGCGTCGTGGGGTCACCTGCCCACCGCCGTCGGCCTCAGCGTCCCAGCCGGTGAGCTCGACATCACCGTATGGATCGCCAGCAGGCCGCCCACCGCGTCTGCGTCAAACACGTCTGCTGCGGCGGACGGCGCTCTGGAGCGGTAGTCCGACCTGCGCCGCTTCTGCCGCCGGCCGCCGCGGCGGCTAATGATGATCCATGGGCGCGCCGCAATCGTCTGCCAAGCGCGCCCGATTGTGGTGATCTCGTTGTCGACGCGCCGCTTCCCGGCTCGCGCGCTTCCGCCGGACGCCCTGCCATTCAGCGGCAACCCTTTCTCCGTCAGTCGGCAGCGGCCCCAGTGCAGGCGGAGAGACCGCGGCCTGAGCCGGGGTGTGGCAGTACGGAGGAACTGGAAAAACGAGAGAATCATTAGCAGACAGATGCCCACTCTGGCCGGACTCATTACAGTCGCATCACTCACTCTCCCTCGTTTCCGCCGTGCTTTTGCCTGGGGGCCTGGTCTGACTTCCTTCTCCTCTCCTCTCATCTCTCCTCTCCTCTCATCTCTCCCCGCTCTCTCTCCCTCTCTCTTTCTCTCTCTCTCTCTCTCTCTCTCTCTCTCTCTTTACCTCTATTCATTGCCTCTTTAGCTTTTGTTTTCAGTTTTCGCAGCTGGGGTACATTTTCACGAGATGCATTCTTGCCACCCGGTGCCAGATTACCACGTATTACAGGCGGAGCTGTGAAACATGTTCAGTAGTGTCCCGCTATGTACACAAGTTGTAGGTAAGCTTGTAGAAACTTGGAACCATATGCATGTATTGACAAAGAATAAAAGCGGACACAAAACATTGGGAATGACAAGAGCGGTGCGACGGGACGGGAATCTCGGAAGCCGACACCAGCAGAGACACATTTGCGTCCCAACAAGTGGTGCATCTGGTGGGAGCAGAGGGCTGCCCTGTAGAGGGCTGAGCTGACCAGCGGTGCCTCAGTTCAGCAAAGCCTCCACCAGTGACGGCCCAATCTCGAGCCGGACGCTGCTTCGGGGCGAAAATGCAGCAAGGCAGCAGGCCCGGCAAAAAAATATAGCCCATCAGCTTCATCTCAGCCAATTTTCAGCATTTTGGACCGGTAAACTCTTTTCGCCCCTGGAGCTTTAAGATTGAGCTCAAATTTGCTGTTATTGATTTTGCTACATTGTAGTCTCCACAGCCGACGTCAGTATACTTGTGCTTTTTGTCGGATTTTAAGCCCGCATTTTGGTCCCGTGACATACTTCGATGCTTTCGTTTTCTTTTAGACCCATTAAAGGCTATCTTTGAGCTTATAAAAATAAAAAAGTTGATTTATACGACCGAGAGCGTAAGCATCACGTGGTCCTGGAAGCCTGGTCCCATCAGCCTCCGTTTTTATTCTGCCATCAAAGCATTGGTGCTGGTTTTGCGCTTGAATATACTCTTTCTTTTTCCCCACACAATATACATCTATACACAAATGTCCGATTTGTGAGCTTTCTCGCGCTCTGAATAACTATAAGGATCAGCTTTTTTCTCGGAGGAATGTTTCAGACGGAGCCAAATCTCTCAGAGGCTGACAGGGAAACCACGTCACCATTTTAAAAGAATCAAAGTTATTAACCAACAGCAGGAAGCTAATTGTACCGCTAAAGGTAAGAAGAAATCATACTTGATATGATCAAACGCTTGCCTATATGTTCCAGCTAATGGCCTATACTAATTCTAAGAGCCTTGTCATCACAAATTTATAGAATGAGCCCCTGCAAGAACCTATTTCTCACTCAGCACCGGTACTGGTAGCGGCAACACTGAGGGTGGGATGTCAAAGATCCACTTAACGATATAAAACATATGTATTACAATTATTTCTTCACTTGCTACTCCCGACTCATGCATTGAAAAATTTCTAAACATAATTTCCTATAGATGCCTAACAAAACAACTCAAATGTTTTAACAGTCATCCTATAGAAAAGCTTCTAACTTCATTTGATCTCTTCCCAGCTAGGCAGTTAGGCACGGCGTTATGAATTTCAAATGGGCCGATGATAGGCAATTGGCTCAGACATGGCATGGGCATCAAAGGATACCCAATACACTCTTGAGGATTAAATCGCGCGTAGCTAAGTATTTAGTTACAAGATATTAAGAAGCATCTTCAAGAACTAGTCTCAGCCACGGTCCACCTAGCAGAGTTGCTTGAACTGGGTGGTGGCGGTGAGTGACGGGGCGTGCTGGGAGAGTCTTTGCTTTTATCTAATGGGCCGAGCCTGCCCTAGAAAAAATATCCTGTAGGATCCTTCACGACATCCTTCACGGCGATGCAGGACGATACATGATTCCGGGGACATATGTGTAGGACGAATTGGCTGTGCAGAACACCCATGAAGGATCCTTAACAGAGTTAACGGCACCAGTGCAGGACCTAGACCATATATGGGACAACTGCGAAGGATCCTGCACGGTCGTAGACCCCAACACAGGACTAACTCATTGATGTGGGATGAGTATAAATGCGGAGCCAGCGTACCTATGCTGCAGGTCAAATCGTAGTGTTTGACCTCTGAAGAGGCCAATTGTAAACTTCGGATATTGCAAGCTGGCAGAAGTCTGTCTAATACTGCAATGCAAAGATCTGCAGCATTCAGCATGTGTGCAAATGATATCACCAAACGAGGAAATCCGAAGTGGAAGCAGAGAAGCTACATTGAGGCCATCCGAGGTCAAAGACCTCAAGTTGCCCTTAACCCGAGCTCAAAGTATACCCGTCCAGTTTGCAGGACTTACTTTACTTTATGGCTTTTTATTAGGCGTTCTGTGCATAGCACCTTTGCCCGCCTCTAAAGGAGTGTGTGGGAGAATTTTAGAATTTTGTGTGAGGGCAAGCTACGTTAGTCTGTTAAAGCAATGGGAGCTATTTCAAGTAATGGGTTGCAAGATGTTTTAGCTGGGGCATTCCAGGACAAAACGACCAAAAATATTTCAATTTGACACCACCATGTCTAGAAAAAATCTGAAACTTTGTCTCCGGGGTAGTTTTGGGCCAGAAACACGCCTGTGAGAATCTTAGCCCCCTCCGACCAACGGTGACCGAGTTATAGCCCGAGGCATTTTCGGGAGGTCACGTTGTAGACTCATGTTTGATGCTTCATAACTCAACAACGCATCACCTGATTAACAAGTTTTGTATATCATTGAACTCGTCTTGAATTATAGTTTATTTTGAAAAAAGAAAACGTTAAAATTTGAGAATTTTGGACTTTTAATTTGTTTGAACTTTTCCTTTTTGACCTAGCTTGACCTTTTCTTAGTTGAAATTGCCCTTTTAGACACCTCAAAATGTTTCTTCATAAAATATCTTTCGATAGCAAAAATAAAAAAATGCGTTCTTGCTATAAGTTCCGAATATTTAGCACCTAAGGTAGGTATGTACACGGTTTTTTACCATTGCGGTAGTACAGCCTTATGTTTAACGCCGCAAATATAGCGATTGCTTTTGTAATCGGTCGCTGGAAATCATACTCCATTGTCTTTACGAAATTTTAATCGTACAAGTATCCGAATGTATGACAATTAACACGCGCCCACCCGAGGGGGTGGGCAACCGGCCTCCTCAGGTCTCTACAGGTAGTAAAAAAATACCTTCGCGCAGCGCCACCGTACTCCATCTAACTCTAACACAACATTTTGCGACTTCTGGAAAAATAATTTAGGCCAACTGGGAGGTGGTAGGTACCGTAAATGCTGAAGGCCAGCAGGCAACTCAGTGGTGAGGGGGTGACCTGAGGTAGACGGTCGTCATTATGCCTTGTGGGACTTTCAACTTTGTTTCCTTGATTAACACTTTATTGTGGGAGTTGCTCGTTTGGGTGGTGGGGTGAGTGTCTCCGTAAAAAGTCCCTTGATGACTCTAGTGAGACACCTACTCCTAAAACTGCCTCCTTGCCGCCCCGGTAGCTCAGTTGGTAGAGCGTTGGGCTCCGGCCCGCGGCTCAGAAGCATGCAGTGGCAGTGCATGTCCAGGCTTGGGATCGGTTCCGCTGAGACGCTCCGGCGCTCAATAGCTTACCCGACGTACAGGTCGGCTGGCAACTGACTGGTGAGAGGGTGACCTGAGCGGGGCGGCCGTCCCTGTGCTGTGTGGGACGTTAACACCCGCACTGGAGGGGGGTCTGGCACTGACGCGCACTGGAGGTGGGGCCTGGTAGGCCCCCTAAGATCTCGGAAACTAAGAGGGCTAGAAAAACGCCACTTGGTAGGTGGGTGGGGGCTATGGTGATCTACATGATGACCAATTTTCATTGACCTAGGTCAATATCTGCAAGGTGAAACGAGGTTGTAAAGGTCAAATATTGGCCATGCTGGTATCGATTGATAAATGCTGTGATTATGCAGGAAAATGGCGGGAATAAGCTAAAGGCGGACAAGGTTCATAGAGAAAAGGTCTCAAAGAGGCTTCCCCACAACTTTTGGGTCAAGTTCATTCAAGGTCATTGACCTTTAAGGTCACCATATGGTATACTACTTATTATTTACACTTTGACTAACACTGTAGCCACTGTTTGGCGGGAAATGAGAATTGACATTTTCCAAATGACCTTTGACCTTGACCTTTGACCTTGACCTTTGTATTCGGGTACCCTACCGATGACGTCATAGCATAATATATGTCAGACGGGGTAACCTCATTTGGCCGGACGCGCAGTGGTCAGTGACCTTGAAAGTGCAGATATGACCTTGACCTGTGACCTTTGACCTTGACCTTGACTTTCATGTGAAGTGACCTTGACATATAGTCCCGCTTATATGACGTTATGACGTCACCACTCGGACTTCAATGCAAGCTAACTGGTCCGACCGCGCGTTTACGGCGATCTCAAAATGCAGGTCTGACTTTGAAAGCCTATAAGTAAAAAAATTTTCGGCTGATTTTCAAAAAGTCTTCACCAATCGACGCGCTATTAAATTTTGTTAAATGTGGCCAAGTTTGTTTTTCCGCTGCAAGCGGTTCTCCGGCCACCTTGGAAAAACAGGTGGGGGGGCCTCCGAGGCCCCCTCCAGTGCGCGTGTTAAACGTTGGCTTCTAAAATCAACCCTTCATTGTGGGAGTTGCTCGTTCGGATGGTGGGGTCGGGGTCTCCACGACAAGTCCATTGATGACTTTAGTGAGACCCCGACTCCAACAAGCGAACTGAAAACAACTTGTACAAAATGTATAAAAAAACTGAACTGGCAACAACTTGGGCAATATTTATAAACAGAAAAACTGCAGCCATTAAAAGTGATAAAAAGGGATTCCTTGTTTCGAGGGAGACGAGGGCAAATGAACTTATTAATAATGAACCTTTCAGCCATAAACGAAAATTTACAAAGATGTCGCGACCTTATCAATAATTGAAACAAGTATAACTTATCCTATGAGCACCACTAACTCACACAATTACATCGTTCCCGGAGATGGAAAATAGTATCGATGCAAGCTGATCCAGTGCAGCACAGCATATGTTTGAGAGGATTCATGCAATGTAAACAAACGTGTCTGAAAGGCTTTCATCCACGCAGCAAACAACAACGACAGCAAGCAGCAACGACACCAGACCTGCCGGCAAACGCTCAAGCAGGGTGTCATTCAGGCAAGCCTCTATCCCGTTTGCAGGATAGTACAGGATACCATGCAGGATAGCACAAGATACCGTGCAGGACAGTACAGGATACTGTGCAGTACAGTACAGGATACCGTGCAGGACAGTACAGGATACCATGCAGGATAGTACAGGATACCGTGCAGGATAGTACAGGATACCATGCAGGATAGCACAGGATACCGTGCAGGACAGTACAAGATACCGTGCAGGACAGTACAGGGTACCGTGCAGGATAGTACAGGATACCGTGCAGGATAGTACAGGATACCGTGCAGGATAGTACAGGATACCGTGCAGGATAGTACAGGATACCGTGCAGGATAATACAGGATACCGTGCAGGACAGTACAGGATACCGTGCAGGACAGTACAGGGTACCGTGCAGGATAGTACAGGATACCGTGCAGGATAGTACAGGATACCGTGCAGGATAGTACAGGATACCGTGCAGGATAGTACAGGGTACCGTGCAGGATAGTACAGGATACCGTGCAGGACAGTACAGGATACCGTGCAGGATAGTACAGGATACCATGCAGGACAGTACAGGATACCGTGCAGGATAGCACAGGATACCGTGCAGGATAGTACAGGATACCGTGCAGGATAATACAGGATACCATGCAGGATAGTACAGGGTACCGTGCAGGATAGTACAGGATACCGTGCAGGATAGTACAGGGTACCGTGCAGGATAGTACAGGATACCATGCAGGACAGTACAGGATACCGTGCAGGATAGCACAGGATACCGTGCAGGATAGTACAGGATACCGTGCAGGATAGTACAGGATACCATGCAGGATAGTACAGGGTACCGTGCAGGATAGTACAGGATACCGTGCAGGATAGCACAGGATACCATGCAGGATAGTACAGGATACCATGCAGGATAGCACAGGATACCGTGCAGGATAGCACAGGATACCGTGCAGGATAGTACAGGATACCGTGCAGGATAGCACAGGGTACCATGCAGGACAGTACAGGATACCGTACAGGATAGTACAGGATACCGTGCAGGATAATACAGGATACCATGCAGGATAGTACAGGATACCGTGCAGGATAGCACAGGATACCGTGCAGGATAGTACAGGATACCGTGCAGGATAGTACAGGATACCATGCAGGATAGCACAGGATACCATGCAGGATAGTACAGGATACCATGCAGGATAGTACAGGATACCGTGCAGGATAGCACAGGGTACCATGCAGGACAGTACAGGATACCGTACAGGATAGTACAGGATACCGTGCAGGATAATACAGGATACCATGCAGGATAGTACAGGATACCGTGCAGGATAGTACAGGATACCGTGCAGGATAGTACAGGATACCGTGCAGGATAGTACAGGATACCGTGCAGGACAGTACAGGATACCGTGCAGGATAGTACAGGATACCGTGCAGGATAGTACAGGATACCGTGCAGGATAGTACAGGATACCGTGCAGGATAGTACAGGGTACCGTGCAGGACAATACAGGATACCGTGCAGGATAGTACAGGATACCATGCAGGATAGTACAGGATACCGTGCAGGATAGTACAGGATACCGTGCAGGATAGTACAGGGTACCGTGCAGGATAGTACAGGATACCGTGCAGGATAGTACAGGGTACCGTGCAGGATAGCACAGGATACCGTGCAGGATAGTACAGGATACCGTGCAGGAGAGCACAGGGTACCGTGCAGGATAGTACAGGATACCCTGCAGGATAGCACAGGATACCGTGCAGGATAGTACAGGATACCGTGCAGGATAGTACAGGATACCGTGCAGGATAGTACAGGGTACCGTGCAGGATAGTACAGGGTACCGTGCAGGATAGTGCAGGATACCGTGCAGGATAGTACAGGATACCGTGCAGGACAGTACAGGATACCGTGCAGGATAGTACAGGATACCGTGCAGGATAGTACAGGATACCGTGCAGGACAGTACAGGATACCGTGCAGGATAGTACAGGATACCGTGCAGGATAGTACAGGGTACCGTGCAGGATAATACAGGATACCGTGCAGGACAGCACAGGGTACCGTGCAGGATAGTACAGGATACCGTGCAGGATAGTACAGGGTACCGTGCAGGATAGTACAGGATACCGTGCAGGATAGTACAGGATACCGTGCAGGACAGTACAGGATACCGTGCAGGATAGTACAGGATACCGTGCAGGATAGTACAGGATACCGTGCAGGACAGTACAGGATACCGTGCAGGATAGTACAGGATACCGTGCAGGATAGTACAGGATACCGTCCAGGATAGTACAGGATACCGTGCAGGATAGTACAGGGTACCGTGCAGGACAGTACAGGATACCGTGCAGGATAGTACAGGATACCGTGCAGGATAGTACAGGGTACCATGCAGGATAGTACAGGATACCATGCAGGATAGTACAGGGTACCATGCAGGATAGTACAGGATACCGTGCAGGATAGTACAGGGTACCGTGCAGGATAATACAGGATACCGTGCAGGATAGTACAGGATACCATGCAGGATAGTACAGGACACCATGCAGGATAGTACAGGATACCGTGCAGGATAGTACAGGATACCATGCAGGATAGTACAGGATACCATGCAGGATAGTACAGGGTACCATGCAGGATATTACAGGATACCGTGCAGGATAGTACAGGGTACCGTGCAGGATAATACAGGATACCGTGCAGGATAGTGCAGGATACCGTGCAGGATAGCACAGGATACCATGCAGGACAGTACAGGATACCGTGCAGGATAGTACAGGATACCGTGCAGGATAGTACAGGATACCATGCAGGATAGTACAGGATACCATGCAGGATAGTACAGGATACCGTGCAGGATAGTACAGGATACCGTGCAAGATAGTACAGGATACCGTGCAGAATAGTACAGGGTACCGTGCAGGATAATACAGGATACCGTGCAGGATAGTACAGGATACCGTGCAGGATAGTACAGGATACCGTGCAGGATAGTACAGGATACCGTGCAGGATAGTACAGAATACCATGCAGGATAGTACAGGATACCGTGCAGGATAGTACAGGATACCATGCAGGATAGCACAGGGTACCGTGCAGGATAGTACAGGATACCATGCAGGATAGTACAGGGTACCGTGCAGGATAATACAGGATACCGTGCAGGATAGTACAGGATACCATGCAGGATAGCACAGGATACCGTGCAGGATAGTACAGGATACCGTGCAGGATAGTACAGGATACCGTGCAGGATAGTACAGGATACCGTGCAGGATAGTACAGGATACCATGCAGGATAGCACAGGATACCGTGCAGGATAGCACAGGATACCGTGCAGGATAGTACAGGATACCATGCAGGATAGTACAGGATACCGTGCAGGACAGTACAGGATACCGTGCAGGATAGTACAGGATACCATGCAGGATAGTACAGGATACCGTGCAGGATAGTACAGGATACCATGCAGGATAGTACAGGATACCATGCAGAACAGTACAGGCTACCATGCAGGACAGTACAGGATACCATGCAGGATAGCACAGGATACCGTGCAGGATAGCACAGGATACCGTGCAGGATAGTACAGGATACCGTGCAGGATAGCACAGGATACCGTGCAGGATAGTACAGGATACCATGCAGGATAGTACAGGATACCGTGCAGGACAGTACAGGATACCGTGCAGGATAGTACAGGATACCATGCAGGATAGTACAGGATACCATGCAGGACAGTACAGGATACCATGCAGGACAGTACAGGATACCGTGCAGGATAGCACAGGATACCGTGCAGGATAGTACAGGATACCATGCAGGATAGCACAGGATACCGTGCAGGACAGTACAGGATACCATGCAGGATATTACAGGATACCATGCAGGAGAGTACAGGATACCGTGCAGGATAGTACAGGATACCATGCAGGATAGTACAGGATACCGTGCAGGATAGCACAGGATACCATGCAGGACAGTACAGGATACCATGCAGGATAGCACCGGATACCATGCAGGATAGTACAGGATACCGTGCAGGATAGTACAGGATACCGTGCAGGATAGCACAGGATACCATGCAGGACAGTACAGGATACCATGCAGGATAGCACCGGATACCATGCAGGATAGTACAGGATACCGTGCAGGATAGCACAGGATACCGTGCAGGATAGCACAGGATACCGTGCAGGACAGTACAGGATACCGTGCAGGATAGCACAGGATACCGTGCAGGATAGCACAGGATACCATGCAGGATAGCACAGGATACCGTGCAGGATAGTACAGGATACCGTGCAGGACAGTACAGGATACCGTGCAGGATAGTACAGGATACCCTGCAGGATAGCACAGGATACCATACAGGACAGTACAGGATACCATGCAGGATAGCACCGGATACCATGCAGGATAGTACAGGATACCGTGCAGGATAGTACAGGATACCATGCAGGATAGCACAGGATACCATGCAGGATAGCACAGGATACCGTGCAGGACAGTACAGGATACCGTGCAGGATAGCACAGGATACCGTGCAGGATAGCACAGGATACCATGCAGGATAGTACAGGATACCATGCAGGATAGCACAGGATACCCTGCAGGATTATCTGTGTAGGATCCTACACGGAAATTGAAACACTTTTCCTGCAAGATCCTACAGAATATTGTGGAGGGGCCTACAGGACACTGTGAAGGATACTACAGGATCTCGTACAGGATCCTGCAAGATCCTACAGAATATTGTGGAGGGGCCTACAGGACACTGTGAAGGATACTACAGGATCTCGTACAGGATCCTGCACGGATCCTTGCAGGATTTGCTGGAGGACAATCCTGTAGAATATTTTTACTAGGGTGGGGTAGAGTCACTGCTAAAAATAGTTCCATTGGATATCCCGTTTTCTAGCTTATGGAAAACTGCTCGTAGCTAAGACTTAGGCTTAAATACTGTGAGCTAGTGCTAGATCACGGTATCTTAACACGTGCATTGACGGGGGTCTGAGCCACCTTCGCATTGACGGGGGGGGGGGCGGGTACCCACCCCCTAAGGTCTCGAGAACCACGGTAGGTAGCGAAAAACGGTAAACAATGTTGGGCTGCCCATCTACTTCTCCATCGAAAACATTTGCCCCATTTTTTCGTCAGGTCACGTTTAAGGTCACGGCAGGTCAAAACATGCCGTCATAGGGATAACATGTAAATTAAGTTTTTCGGCCATTACATCTAAACAAGTAAAGATAGAGCAAAACGACTTAAACTATATGAATCCTCTCAGTAAGCCGAATCGAATGATATATGATTTGACCATGCTAGGTCAAATCAAGGATTTGACCTGACCTGAGGTCAGGTCAGGGTCAAATTATATAAAATGTATATCATTAGAACTGCAAAGACAAGGCAAGTCTAATGCAGCTAAAATAAATGGTCTATCACGATCTGTTACTGAGTTATTTTGTAAAAACCATTTTTCCCATGTATTTCCAACGGAGAGGTCATGTCTCGTACCTGACCTTAGGTCATTAATATTAAAAATACCGGAACATATTTTAGAGGACTCGGTGGGGCCATTATGTGATATGAGTTTCAATCGGATAAGTTCACCCTGGTCCGACTTATGCTGTCTTAAACTTTTTTTGAGGTCGGGTCACTTGACCTGTACCGGTAACTTGACCTGATATGACACAGCCTTAAAATTTTCAGAGAAGTTTAGAAAATGATGAGGGAAAAGGTATGCCAAGTACGGCGGCGCTTCATGCCGCCGTTTTTCTGCTATCTTTGAAAAACCCGAGGGGGACGGCGGGTACCCGCCCCCGTCAATGCGCGTGTTAAAACCTTGCTCAAGGTTTCAATATTTGCATTTGAACCTTCTACATGCCCTGAGTGATAACAGTGTTAAACGAAAGCGTTCTGAAGAGGAAATAGGCCGATGATTTGGAAAACATGCACCCATAAATTGGGAATGAATCACGCCTATCTCACGATGTTTTGTTACTGAGCTATGGAAAGACATAATCAAAACCTGACCTCAGGCACGGTCCAACTGCCAGGGGTCCTGGGACTTTGGCAGTTTCGGTAGTTAACAGTGTGGGCTGGGAGAGTCTTTACTTTTTTCGAATGGGTCAATATCGATGTAAAGTCTCTTGCTAAAACAAAAATCATTGGATAGCCCGTTTTCGACCCCATGGACAACTGCGCACAACTAAGATGTCGGTTTACAATATTGTAATGTACGATGGTTTTAAGATTTGGTTTTCGTACTTTCTGCATTGTCTGAGTGATTAAAATGTTAAAACAAGGCGGTATGAATAGTTAACTGGCCGAGGATTGGGGAACATGTTCAACCATGGGTTGGGTATTGAATGATGGCCGATATGCTGTTGAAGATAAAATCACGTATAGCTAAGGACTTGGCGACGTAGCGATGAAAAAAACATGCTTTGAACCGGCTTGATGCACGGTCCACAAAACGGAGTTGCTAAGACTTCCTTTAATCGATTGGTGACTAGGCGAGCAGAGAGGCCTTGCCTTTTTCGAATGGGCCCCTCTCTAGACAAAATTACTTACTGCAAACGATTATCATCAGATAGTTCATTTTCCAGCACATCGAGAACTGGGCGTTCCTTAGACCTCAGATTACGATTTGCCTATAGAGAAAGACACTAATAGCTTGTATTTCGACTTTCTGTATTTCTCGAGGGGCTGCTGTCTTTAGACACGGTGGTCTAACTTCAAATTCGGCAGGATGAATTTCAATTGGGCCGATGTTAGGTAATTAGCTCAAACATCACTTGGGTATGAAATTATATCCAATGCCCGAACACACCATATCCTATTAAAAGTATGTGCAGAGAGGAGAATTCGGCGACGCTCGAGTTTCCCTCACTGCTGCGTTATGGCTCTCAGCCGTTAAGCCCATACGGACCTGGCTTGGTATGCCTATGAGGTATGTGCTCTAAGTATTGTAGACTTGAGACTTGGTATTGTATTGTAGACTTGGTAGACTTGAGCAAAGCCTTTGACAGTGTGGACCACAGCGTACTTCTAAATAAGCTTGGATGGTATGGCATAGATGATGCATGGTTTCGGAGTTATCTGACCGGGCGAAAGCAGATCGTAAGAGGTGGTTCGCGGACCATTTCCGTCAGCTGTGGCGTACCACAGGGGTCGATCGCTGGGCCAGTCCTTTTCAGCCTTTTTACCAACGACATGCACTGCCATCTGCTGAAAAGTAGAATTATTTGTTATGCTGACGATACCCAGCTTTTAGACCACTCGGATCTAGACAGCATAAGTCTGAACTCATTGAAAATACGGATCGAAACAGCGCTCAACACACTGCAGTGCTGGTTCAGATCAAACTCACTAAAGATGAACAAAGAAAAAACGGACTTCATTCTAGTTGGAACTCGCAACGCTATTGAAAAGACAAAAGAACTCAAACTAAGTGTAGCAGGCTGCATCATCAAGCCTTCTAAGACCGTTCGCCTTCTTGGTGTTGACATTGACCCGTATCTGTCTTGGGAAGCTCATATCACGCAAGTCGTTAAAAGATGCAACTCTCTGCTCATCCCGCTCCGCCGCTTTCAACATCACTTCACTCAGGATGCCCTCAAGGTCCTGGTAGAGGCGCATGTGCAACCACACATTCTATATGGTCTATCGGTTTGGGGAGGAACTACGAAAAAACAGCTGACTCGTGTTCAGAAAGTTATTAACTTTAGTGCGCGAGTAGTGACAGGGATGAAAAGAAGAGACAGAGTGGGACCAGTACTTGAGTCACTTTGCTGGAGACGGATTGAGGATCAAGTGCAGGAAAGAGATCTTCTAAAGATCCACAAGTCCATTCACTCAGAAGGTGGTCCAAAAGCCATCCGAGGAATGTTTGTGATGCGGCATGAAGTTTCACGACGAACGACCCGATCGACCGAGACAAACTCCATCGAGCTGCCTGTCTGCCATCTAACGAACTCTCAACGACAATTCCGATACCGAGCTACAAAATCCTGGAACGACCTACCCTACCGAACGATGAACGAGCCTTCTCCTGCACGATTTGAAAGATTAATTAGGTCCACGCAGTAAATGACGGAATTATAATATTTGATTGTGTGCTTTGATGTGCAAATGTGTGCTCTGCTTTTCTGCTGACCTTGTAACGCCGCAAACCTGAAAACCCACTCGTGGATGGTCCGGTGAAGCTTGCTGCTGCACGTGTAATATGCTACAAATACATACATACATACATATTGTACTCGGAATTATTGCTCTCTCAAAGTGGAGCATGTGGGAGAAAAGTGAAACTGGAAGTTCTCCTTCGACTGAAAACTTGGTTAGAAATGATGGATTTGGTGCAGTACCTCAAGAATTAAACGTTCCATATATATATATAGCTATAACTTTTTATCGGAGGGACATTATGTTCAGTATTTTGCACATATTAATCTTGACCAGGGGCGAATCCAAGGGAGACGATCGCCCCACCCCAATTTGGGTCGACCTTAAGTACTGGAAAGAAACGCCTACCGCCGCAGCCGCCGGGCCCCAGCGGCTGCGGCTGTACCCCGGTCTCGCAAGTTGCCATCCAAATTTCACACGAAGGTAGGTCTAGGGGCCCCTTATAATGTACCCGAGGGCCTCTGAAATCAATCTTGGAGGCCCCCAGAGTTTTTCTCGGGCCCCTGCCTCAGAAGTCCTACGAGTCCCGCGACCGGGCCCCTAACAATCGTCTCGGGGGTCCACTGCTGCCCAAGCCGGGCCCCCTAGTCTCAGCAGCTGTAGGTCCCCGGTATTCCACCTGGGCCCCCTGTGGCTGCGGTCAGACCCCCTGCGGTTTACCGGGCCTCCTGTGGCCATCTGGACACCCTGACATTCTTCCAGGCCCCTTGCAGTCAACTTGAAACCGCTGAGTCTGCGACCGGGCCCCTCAGAATTATACCGGCCCAACTGATGCCGGAGCCGGGCCCCTGTTCTCAGCAGTTGCAGATATTTTCCGTGTATTCAAACCGGGCCCTCTGTAACCTCTGTGTGAGGTGTAATATATTAAACTGTTAATTCAAGCAGACCCCAGAATATTGTATGTAATCTGAGATGGTCCCGATCAGTTATCCTAGCTGAAATTTGGCCAGTCCCTGGATTTGTGGAGATCGAAACAAATGCTGAACGGACCTCAGGGATTTTAAGGCCAGTTCATAGTTTTGTGGGGGTCTGGAGTTCTTGGAGTTTCTGCCCCCAAAATGGCGTTTAACATCTTTTTTTGCTCGCTGACATGTTTTTTTATATGTACGTACGTTTTTATGAAACAATTATACTTTGCATAGTCGGACCCCCAAAGGCTATTCCGGGCCTCCTTCGAGTATATTGGCCCCCAGTCAAGGTTCATCCTTCCTTGAGAAATTCCTGGATCCGTCCCTGATCTTGACATCAAAATTATGTAAGGGTAAATTTGTCAGGATAAATATATCAACATAAATTGAACGTTGTGCAAGTGATGTAGCAATACATGCCAACAATAGGTATGTATGCCATGATTTGTGTTACCATTAGAGGCAGTAGATGCTAAAAGCTGTTTTGTACGGTTCAGATCTAAATCCATCTTTTGATAGATGGAGTAGTATTTGAGGGATATTCTGATGAACGCTGTGAGGGCGCTTCGCTTGGACTAGTCGGGGAATTTCAACATTTCAGCAATTCAACATATAACATCAACATTTCACAGTTGTTAAAACACAAGAAATTACATTTCAGTAAGTAAAACAGTTTTGTACTAGAAGTTTTGCGAGTATCACTGCTAATTCCTTCTATCTATTTGTGAAAATTAAGAGAATACCGCAATTAAGCTTATCAGATGTCAAATATGCAGCTGCTAGTTTTACTCAGTCATACCTGAGGCTAGCTGCGATGAATTTGTATTTCTCTCGAAAAACGATTTCTTAAATATTTTTCGGAAGAACTTGAATCTTTGGGTTTCTGAACTAAAAGCATCACATAATTTTTCAGAATATACTGGACCAAGAATTTCCACTCAAAATGTCATATGTCTAAAATTTAGAACTGCACTTTAGGCCTTTGTTCTCACTAACCTGTAAGCAACTGGCATCTTTCTTCATTCCTTAGAAGCAAAAGACGTGTCATAAATAAATGCATTGCAATTTAAATATCATTGAATGAAATGTGCAGCTAGTTTGCACATACTTTGACATCATTCTGAGTCGGAGTTGACACTGCCTCAACACTTGCGACACTGCCTCAGCAGCTTTTAAACCATGAATGAGTGCCTGGCATTAAGCCCTTGGGCTGTTTTAATTTTTTCTTTTTTTGTGTGTGAGTGAGTGCTGGGGCACCTTTCCTACGGGCTGTTTTAACACGTTTTAATCGTTATGGGCTATGATTGATTATCACAACACCCTTGTGCCTTGGTCCGCTACCCTGAACTCATGCCTTCCCTGATGGAAGAGGATGCTACCATACATTATGGTGCAGAATGGCTGATCGGGACATTACCTGGTCTCTGATTAACCCGCGCCCCACCGGGGGTCCGGCGCCACCTTCGCCCCACCGGGGGCCATCGATGGCCCCCTCTAACTCCGAAAATATGGGCGTTAGCGCAAATCTGCAAAGTGCAATAGAAAGCTCGCGTGAATTCAGTAAGAAATTACTTCGCATGTTTTAGTGCTCAGGTCAATGGTTTGACCTCCAGAGGTCAAATTAGGTCAAGACCGGCTATTTTCACTCAAATATGCAATGATTAAGCAAACTGGGCATAACTCTTATGTCATTAGAGCTATTGAGGCCTGGTAAAAAACATTTGATAGAAAATTGCCAGTACTTTTTCCGCTATGTGGAACGTAAAGACCTCCCGCCAGTGGTTTGACCGCCAGAGGTCACCTCGTGACCTAATATGACCTGAGGTCACGAAAGGTCAAAAAGTGACCTTGCCGTATATCAAATGAAAGCCAGTGACAAGACAAACACGATGGTGTTTGTTTCACCGCTCTAGCTCAATTAGGTCAAAAGTTATTGTCAAAATACTGTTTTTGACCTCTGCTGACCTTGGATGACCTTGGAAAAGTCAAAGGGCAAATATGACCCCTGGGATCCGTGAAAGGGTGTCCAAAAACGTTGTTCTGAGCAGTCTGAGTATTTGCAATCATTTTTGTGGCTTTTATATCATGAAATAGCTTTTCCCCATGCTTTTCCAATGGGAGAGGTCGCCTCGTGACCTGACCTCAGGGCACGAAATCGAAAAATCCCGGATATACACCTTGTAGACCCTGGAGGGGTCATGAAGTGTAGGAAGTTTCAAATCGATCGACTTTGAAATGTAGCTCTTACAGAGCTCTAAAGGTGAAGTGAGGTGACCTTGGTTGACCTCGTCTGGTGACCTGACCTTGGGTGACCCGGGGTAAAAAATTTCAGGGATGATGGGAAAATGATGCAGTGAGAGGTAGAGCCCTCAACCGCGGTGCTGCGCCTCGTTGTTTTTCTGCTATCCCGGAAAAACCTTAGGGGGGCCATCGATGGCCCCCCGGTGGGGCGAGGGTTAAGGGACTGACTCTGGCCACAACATGAAGTTGATGGTACACTTTGGTACGGCCCAGGATGATATGCCTTGTCCCCCAGTGGGTAGCCTACAGGTACTGATAAAGAAAAAAATTGCTTTCCCATAACTAGCTTGCCCAGCATCTTACCTGTACCTATTACCTGTTCCTTCCTGTAACTACTCCCCTTCACACCTCCTCCTATTGGTGCTCCAAGTACGGTGACGTAGCCAGGAACCTTACTCAATGTGGATTATTCTGAGTGCTTAGATGAGTGCACAGAAATGCAGACAGTGGCTTGCGTCTGGTTGCTGCCGTCCGGTGCGGCCTCCTGGGGGCTTGCGGCTCGGGTTGGGGGAGATGTCGGCCGGGAGAATGGCTGTACTGTATGTACCATAAAATGTTAATACTTCATATTAATTTATCCCATCCCCACAACACTGAGAAAAATTCTGGTAACTTAAAATAAATGCTCTTGAAGAATAATAGATCTGGCTGGATAAGTTTGTGTCAAATTATACAATTTTCAATCCCTTTTTTTACCAAGCCAACGGCTTGGTCAAATTAGACAATTCTGCTACCTGCCCAAGCACCTTAGATTTCACTGTCCCATCGTTTTTTTCCTTCTCATTCCTTTTCTAAATTTAATTAATTAGCATCTGTTTAGATACATCATCCTGTTCGAATTTGATGTTTCCTTCTTTTCAACTTCTGGAACAATTGTCCCTGAATACTATTATAGATGAAAATAATGATGACTCTGGCTTGCTTACGGAAAGGGAAGACACATTAACTAATTGTAGCTATGTATCCCCCATAAATATACCGTCACAATCTCAAAATTTCACAACCAAAACAGCTCTCAACCTACTCCACTCTAATATCAGAAGCATTGTTCGTAAAAGCCAACCTTTCAAAGACTTTATATATAATACGAACATCCCTTTCTCATGTATCCTGCTCAGCGAAACGTGGCTCAATGATGACTCTACACCAATTACAATCCCTGGCTACTCTTCTAATAACAAAATGAGAAAAAATAGAACAGGGGGTGGGGTTGGTATTTATATCAGTAATCTGCTTGACCACAAACTACGTGACGATTTATGCTTCCAGGACTCAAGTACTGAATGTATATTTGCTGAATTGAGACTAGAAAAATGCAAGAATGTAATATTAGGCTGTATCTATAGAGCACCGGATATCAATTTCCAAACTTTTTTGAATGACCTTCAGAAAATACTTGATAAAGCAACTGTCGAAGGTAAAACTATAATCATAGGGGGAGATTTTTTAAGTAAACCTTGTGAGATTCGATGAAACCAGGGATGCAAAACAATTGATGGACTTGATGATGCCATATAATATGTTTCCAACAATAAGCAAGCCAACAAGGATATGTCAAACCACAAATTCTCTCATCGACTGTTTTTTACCAATTTTTCTGGTAAAGCCTATTCTCATGTTATAGTTGAACTAGATTTGTCCGACCACTTTCCGATATTACTTTCACTTGAATGTAAACAACAGGCTGTGCCGGAACGATCAAATCTGAGGCAGTTCAGAGACATATGCCCAAATAAAATCAGTAGATTTAATCAATTTCTTGCAACCTCATTTGAAAACTTTCTTCAAATAACTGATCCCAATGAAGCTGTGACAGTCTTTTGCAACGTCATTGGAAAGAACATAGATTCATTTGTTCCCATTAAAACGAAAAACCGAAAGAAAGATCCAATTAAACCTTGGATAACTAAAGCTATACTTACCTCTATTAACGAAAAGAACAGACTCTATGATCAATATCTTGGCACTCAACTACAACAAGACTATGATATATTCAAACAATACAGAAATAGGCTCCTAAAAATCATTAAAGCATAAAAACACTATTATCAACAAAAGATTAGGCAAGCTACGGGAGACATGAAGCGCACCTGGACTACAATGAATGAAATTATCGGTAACCAAAAGAATATGAGCTATCATATTAAATCGTTAAATTATGAGGGGGTTACTTTGGAAACTAACCAAGAAATAGCTGATAAACTGAATGATTTTTTTCACGTCCATAGGACCAAAATTGAATGAATCAATCCATAATTGTAGTATTGATCCTACACTGGCCGGGACTAATCGTGATGACTCATGTTTCCTTTACCCTATTAGCCCCGAAGAATTGAAAAAAGTTATTCTTGGATTGAAACCTTCGGGCAACAGCCTCCAATGCCTTACAACCAAAAACCTTAGATTGATTAGCCCTAGTGCAATTATACCGCTCACCCATATTGTAAATCTTTGTTTTGCCTCGGGATTATTTCCCGACATGCTGAAAGTTTCAACGGTTACCCCCATCTTTAAAAGTGGATCCCGTGAGGCGCCCGGGAATTATCGGCCTATTTCTGTTCTGCCCCCTTATCTAAGCTAATTGAAAAATGTATTTTCCTAAGGTTAACGCACTACATTGAAGATCAGAATATTCTAAGTGACAATCAATATGGCTTTAGAACCAAACATTCTACCGAACATGCACTCCTAAATTTTCTTGACTTTGTAAATACTGAAAAAGATTTGGGTAACCATGTTATTGGAATATATCCAGACATAAAAAGGTTTTGATTGCGTTAACTACAGTATTCTCTTCCGGAAACTTGAGAAATATGGCATTCGGGGCACTCCGCTAGAGTTAATAAAAAGTTACCTAACGAATCGCTATCAGAGAGTGAAAATAAAAGACCCCAACGGAGAAGAAATTTATTCAGAACTAAAAACAATAATGTGCGATGTGCCCCAGGGGAGTGTTTTAGGCCCCCTTCTATTCATACTATACGTAAATGATTTGCAGAAAGCTTCTGATATGTTTAGGTTAATAACTTTTGCAGACGATACAAATATGTTCTTGTCTGGCCCAGATCTTGACCAACTCTGTCATACAGCTAATTTTGAACTAAATAAAGTTAAGGATTGGTTTATAAGCAACAAACTGAGTCTAAACATTTCCAAAACTGGCTACCAAATTTATTCTAATACAAATTGTAACCTAACCGAGACCTTAATGATTGATACCAAACCTATATCTAGGGAAAAGACGGTTAGGTTTTTGGGTGTTATGGTGGATGAGAGCCTAACATTTAAAGACCATATAAATTACATTTGTAAAAAATGTCTGTTGGTATTGGATTCATGTTTTGATGTAAAATTATATTGGAACTGCCACAGTACAAAAACTTATATAATACATTACTCCTACCGCACCTCACCTACTGCAATCTTGTATGGAGTATAACGTTTAATTCACACCTACGCAAATTATCACTCCTCCAGAAACGAGCTGCGAGAGTTATGCTTGGCCTGGGGTATAACGACCCCGTTTCTCATAGATTTGATGAACTTAAAATAAAATCCATCACTCAACTTAGGGACCGAAAAAGGATGCTACTCATTTATAAAATAAGAAATAATCTAGTTCCACAACAGATTCATCACCTGGTGGATTGGATACCACAGGCATTGAACAATTATAATACTCGCAGCAACAATATACTTGTAATCCCTTTTTCTAGGACAGTAAATAAACAACTCACTTTTCGCATACATGCCTCGAAACTTTGCAACCAAGTTAATAATGTACACAGGATTAGATTTGACGTACCCATATCAACATTTAAAAGACAAATAGCTGAAGCTATATAAATAGTCGGCACAGTCTGTTCGCGTGTTAATTTTAAAATTTCCATAATCGATCTCAATGGGGTTGACGCCGGCGGGGTTGGCGCCCCGGCGCCCGCCCCGCTGGGGTGGGTGCCGGGGAGCCAGAATGCTGTACTGTGTATGTATGTGGTATGTGCCCCGGTGCCCTCCCGGCTGGGGTGGGCGCCGGGGAGTTGAAGTGCTGTGCTGTGTGTGTGTGTGTCCTTCGGGTGCCCCGGCGCCCGCCCCATTGGGGTGGGCGCCGGGGAGCTGGAATGATGTGCTGTGTAGATGTGCATCGAATGTGACATGTGCTGTTTGGTATGTGTGGTAGGTGGAGCTGAATTCTGTGCTGTGTGTGTCTGTGCCTCGCATTCGGTTGGACTATCAGACTATCCGTGTTGAGCTGTAGCATATGTTCAAATATGCCTAATATAGTAAATTTAGAATAAGACATCCTACTAAGAAAATCTATAAGAAGGTCTCTCTAGCTAAATACCCAGTCCGGTGGAGCTGAGCGACAGATTCTAGTCTTGCTCTTCTCCATGGGGACTTGATCCATCGTATTTTCTTAAAAGAGCCCTTTAGGGAATTCAATAAATTCAGTGAAATACTGTGAGCAAATGTCCAAGTGCGGTATCGGTCTATATGTGCAAGTGATGTGGGCGTATGGGTGGTTAGGACGGGTGGGTGTTTCTGTGTGTCTAACCTGGGGCTGTTTGGGGTGTGTGTCGACGACTGTGCAGGTGTGGTGTGTTCGAATGAGTGAACACTTGCTGGGGAGGGTTTTTTCTCTCTCCCTCCCCTCGTCCTGCTCCGCCACACTGTGGTGGTGCGGGGCGTGGGGGGTCACTAGTCTGTTTCAGATATTGCGCGGAGATCTCAAGATACTTATTCTGAAGATTCGCATGAAGATTTTGATATCCTATTCAAGAATAACGACCTTAGCTATTTGAGGCAATTTGCCCTTCCAAGTGTTGTTTCGTCTGTCACTTAACTTTTTGCATAATTCACCGCGGCCATTGAACATGAAAACGACTGAGGAAGTATCAAGTCCAGGAGCCACGTGTGATTCGTGTGAATGGCCGTCGGCCGCGTGCTACCGTCCGTCCGGCACCGCATCTGACTGGAGCACCACTTCCGACCTGAGCGCCGCGTCCGACCCGAGCGCGGCACCTGACCTGAGCGAGGATGTGACCATGCATGATTGGGGGCCGTGGCTGTGTTTGCCGGCGGTCCGTGCTGATGCAGCCGGACGTCACTGTGTTCATGAGGACTTCCTTGCCCATCGCTCGGTGTGTGCCCGGTCTTTTTTGCCCGGGTGTGCGTCGTGACATTTTTTGTCTGACTGTTGCGACCGCAGCGGCATGGCTGGGCCGTGGTGATGTGAGGAGGTTACGATTAGTAAACATTGGGATGGCTGGCAGTGTGACCGCGGAATTCAATGTCCGGTGAAGTTGGTTGAGTTACTGTATGACGGGTGCATGTGTATGTGCATGTGGATGCGATGGATGGTACTTTCCGATATTATGTTCAAGTGAATGTAAAGTGCCATCATATAGATGGCTCTCACAAACTTCGTGGTGGCTAGCCGTGCACTTGCTCCGGTTGGATGGTCGTGATTGGTTGGTTGGGGGACTGTGTGCTGAGTTTTGAGGTGTGGATGCTCTGTGTGCAGTGTGATGATTGAGAGCATGTGCGGTAGTTTGTACTGGAAAAGGGGATGGGAGTGGGGAAAGGGAGGGGTAGCGAAGGGATATATATATTGGACTGTGGGCAAGGGATGGTGGATGGGGGGGCATGTGCCCAATTGTCGATTGTATTTTAAGTGTGTACTTGAAGCTGTGTGTGTGTGTAAATATACCCCTGGTGGAAACCGCGGCGACAACAAAACTTACTTGGTTCACAGTTGAGTCGACTCATTTCTGGATTTGGACTGAGTCAGAGTCAACTCATCGGTTCAACACGGTAAATTGAGTGAAAATCAGAGTCAGCCACTAAGCTGTGAGTCAGAGTTGAGTTACCTCAAGACAAAACGATAAAGGTAAAGGAACACACTGACAAGTTGGATATTAAATATATTTTCAAAAGCAAGCACACGGACGCGTTTCTTAGCTTCTTCAGCGTGTGTTTGAAGGGTAGAATTATCCATTGACGCATGAAGGTTTCTGTGAACTCACGTGGGCTAAACGTGGATAATATTTGCCAATATTTTTGATATTGCGAAATCTCCTCTCTTGGAATTTAGATTTTCTTTTTTTCAATTAGGGCCGACTCCAAAAACTTTCTTCTGTTTTTTGGTAGACCTCTGTGGAGAATTTCTGCATTTTTCCAGTTTGGTAAGTGGTCAAATTGTTCGGAGTGTATTACAAATGAACTCGTGGTTTTATGATTTCTAAGGTCTGATTTGTGTTCGTAAATTCGTTTTTGCAGGACGCGATACGTCTCCCCCGTAGTAGAATCTTGTGCAGTTTTGACATGGAATTTTGTAGACGATGCTGTTCTCATTGCTGTTTTTTGAATCTTGCTTCTTTTTGATAAAGATTACAATTAATCTTTTTGATAAGGCAATCTTGCTTCTTTTTGAATATATATTTAATATCCAACTTGTCAGTGTGTTCCTTTGCCTTTATCGTTCTGTCAAATGGATCTTCAACAAATACCTCAAGACAATTTGAGGCATCAACAATTCTGCCAAAGACGATGTGCTTCTGCTGGTCCACTGTGCCGTGAGCAGTTTTGCGCGTTGGATAGCGCTATCAGCGCCATCTATATAACGGCTAGCCGGGAGGCCGGTCCGAATGTGCATGACTTATCTAGATGACGTTGGGTGTGGACAGGGCTTACACTTCAGCGGGATTCATCTATAACCACAGTTTTTCGGGGTGACTAATTCAATCCATTAACCCGCGCCCCACCGGGGGTCCGGCGCCACCTTCGCCCCACCGGGGGGGCCATCGATGGCCCCCCTCTAACTCCGAAAATATGGGCGTTAGCGCAAATCTGCAAAGTGCAATAGAAAGCTCGCGTGAATTCAGTAAGAAATTACTTCGCATGTTTTAGTGCTCAGGTCAATGGTTTGACCTCCAGAGGTCAAATTAGGTCAAGATCGGCTATTTTCACTCAAATATGCAATGATTAAGCAAACTGGGCATAACTCTTATGTCATTAGAGCTATTGAGGCCTGGTAAAGTACATTTGATAGCAAATTGCCAGTACTTTTTCCGCTATGTGGAACGTAAAGACCTCCCGCCAGTGGTTTGACCGCCAGAGGTCACCTCGTGACCTAATATGACCTGAGGTCACGAAAGGTCAAAAAGTGACCTTGCCGTATATCAAATGAAAGCCAGTGACAAGACAAACACGATGGTGTTTGTTTCACAGCTCTAGCTCAATTAGGTCAAAAGTTATTGTCAAAATACTGTTTTTGACCTCTGGTGACCTTGGATGACCTTGGAAAAGTCAAAGGGCAAATATGACCCCTGGGATCCGTGAAAGGGTGTCCAAAAACGTTGTTCTGAGCAGTCTGAGTATTTGCAATCATTTTTGTGGGTCTTATATCATGAAATAGCTTTTCCCCATGCTTTTCCAATGGGAGAGGTCGCCTCGTGACCTGACCTCAGGGCACGAAATCGAAAAATCCCGGATATACACCTTGTAGACCCTGGAGGGGTCATGAAGTGTAGGAAGTTTCAAATCGATCGAGTTTGAAATGTAGCTCTTACAGAGCTCTAAAGGTGAAGTGAGGTGACCTTGGTTGACCTCGTCTGGTGACCTGACCTTGGGTGACCCGGGGTAAAAAATTTCAGGGATGATGGGAAAATGTTGCAGTGAGAGGTAGAGCCCTCAACCGCGGTGCTGCGCCTCGTCGTTTTTCGGCTATCCCGGAAAAACCTTAGGGGGGCCATCGATGGCCCCCCGGTGGGGCGAGGGTTAAGGAAACAGACGGCACTGTACGCCAGTTTTGGCAAACACACCGACCCGGCATGCCTGCAATGATCCCCCCGCAGGCCCCAGCACTATGACCCACTCGCTGGCGGTGATTTTGTAAGGTTTTCGAAATGGTGTCGATGCACGGGGTTCGCTCTGAACAGGGTTGGCAGGTTTTTGTCACTTGGTGGTTTTGACCGGTATTTGCCATGGTAAAAACCGGCTGGCATAAACTAGGTTTTGCCAATTCTTGCCATTTTTTGTCGTTTTTGTTACAAGTAAAAAATGCGTGTAGTTTTTATCTATAATACAAAAGATATATATATATATATATATATATATATATATATATATATATATATATATATACTATATATATATATATATATATATATATATATATATATATATATATATATATATATATATATATATTTTACAGCCTTATGCCTAAATAAAGTTCTTCAAATCGACGTTAAATACTTCTACTTCTTTTTGAACGGTGCAGCGGCGCGGTTTCCCTTCATAAGGGTTCGTCATCGCTTGGTCGTATTTTTCGACTTTTTGCTAGTAAGTCCCAGAAAGAACAAAAAATTTGATTGAAATATATATTGCATTTCTATAATTTAAGTCAAAGAATGGTTAAACGCTTATTTGGAGTTCTTTAGTCCTATTACGATACAGCAGTTGGCTTTGAACTAATTCCATAATATGTATAATGTATCGATAATGCATCTGTGCTCCCGATGCTTTCCATCGCTCCTTGCATAGGCGTAGGAACCGGGGGGCCAGGGGGCCAATGGCCCCCCCACTTTTCAGTGATGGGCCCCCGCAACGGAGATAAGAATATCAAGAACTGTAATATCAAGCGAGAAACTCTAACTGGCCCGATAGCTTGCCCCGAAACTCCGTTAAACTTACCTGTACCTCTAAACTAAGTTGAGGTCCTATGAGTCAATTTTAAGGTCCCCTGAGCTTCTGGGGGCCCCTGAACTGGTCTCTAATGTCATACGAGCTAATCTGGGCCTCTTGAGCTGAACTGAGCGCCCCTGAGGTGGTTTGGGCAGCATGAACTGTTCTAGGACGCCTAAACTGAGCTAGGAGCCGTGACCTTGAACAGGGCCCTGTGAGTTGGCCAGGCCCTATATCCACCGACCTGGGGGGCCCCTGAGCTGAGCTGGGACCGTAAAGTTAACATTGTCCCTTGTGCTTAACTGGATCCCCTATGATGCACAGAAGACCCTAAACTTATCTGAGGCCCCTGCACAGTAATAGGGCCCTGCCTTGAAATTGGGTTGTAAGGTTTAATTGAAGCCCTGAACTGTTTTGAAACCCCATATATGCCGACAAGGGGCCCCTGGATGATCCGGGCCCTTAAGCTTATCTGGTCATCAGAGCTAATATTGGCCTCTGTGTTGAACTTAGAGCCCCTGAGATGGTCTGGGACCCCCTATAAGGCTTTACAGCCACTGACCACTGAGCTTGAATGGGCCCCTTGAGATGTTCTGACAGTGGCGTAGCCAGGGGAGGGGGTCCCTGGGGTCCGCGGACCCCCTTGGGGTGACCTTATACACTAAAAACACGACCATTGATCTCGGGGCCCTCTGAGCTTGGTCTCGGGGGCCCTCCCGAGCTTGGTCTCAGGAGGCCCCCGATAATCGGTACCGAGGGCTCCAGAATACCGAATATTGATCTTGGGGGACCCTTGTGTTCAGTCTCAGGGGGTCCCGAGCTTGGCCTCAGGGCCCCCGAGCTTGGTCTCAAGGCCCCTCCCCTGAGCTCGGTCTCACGGGCCTTTCGATCTTGGTCTCACGGGCCTTTCGATTTTGGTTTCAGGGGCCCAGAGCTTGGTTTCAGGGGCCCCGAGCTTGGTCTCAGGGGCCCGAGCTTGGTCTCAGGGCCCCCGAGCTTAGTCAGGGGACCCCCGAGCTTGGTCTCAGGGGTGCCCCCAAGATTGGCCTCAGGCCCCCTCTCCCCGAGCTTAGTGTCAGGGGCCCTCGAGCTTGGTCTCTGGGGGCATCCGAGGGTATCTGATGCATAAGGCTGACCGTATGCACTGGAAAACACCAGCATTGGTCTCGGGGACTCCTGATCTTGGTCTTAGGGGGCTCCCGAGCTTGGTCTCAGGGGACCCCCGATCATCGGTATCGAGGGCTCTGGAATACCGAACATTGATCTCGGGGGCCCCTGAGCTTGGTCTCAGGGGCCCCCTGAGCTTGGTCTCACGGGCTTTCCGAGCTTGGTCTCAGGGGGCCCCCGATCATCGGTATCGAGGGCTCTGGAATACCGAACATTGATCTCGGGGGCCCCTGAGCTTGGTCTCAGGGGCCCCGAACTTGGTCTCAGGGGACAACCGAGCTTGGTCTCATGGACCTTTCGATGTTTAGTCTCATGGACCTTTCGATCTTGGTCTCACGGGGTCTCGAGCTTGGTCCCAGGGAGCATCCGAGCTTGGTCTCAGGGTCCCCTCAAGCTTGGTCTCAGGGGCCCCCGAGCTTGGTCTCAGGGGTTCAGGGCCCCCCTCGGGGTGCATCCGACTATTGATATCGAGGGACTCATTAGTGAGGCACGAACATTGATGTCATGGACGCAGAGTTTGGTCTCAGGGGCCCCCAAGCCTGGGTTCAGGACCCCCGAGTATCGGCATTGAGGGACTCCAGAGTACCGAGCATTAGTCTCGGGGGGGGGCTCGAACTATTGATCTTGAGGGCCCCGGAACATCGGTGTCAAGTTACTCACGAGAAAAGCGCGAGCATGGGTCTAAGGGTGCCCCCGAGCCTGATCTAAGGGGGATCCTGAGCTTGGTCTTAGAAGCCCCCGGGCATTAGTATCGAGGGGCTCCGGAGTATTGGTCTGGGGGAGACATTATTTTAGGGGCCTCCAAATGGTGATTTCGAAGGGCCCCGAAAGTGTGGATGCAGTGGTGTAGCCAAGGGAGCCCTAAGCGTCCGCAGACCCCCTTGGGCCAATCTGAACCACTGCAAAGAATTCTCTGATCACGGGGCCCCCAGAGTCAGTCTCAGGGGCCCCTGAAGATTTGTTCTCAGGGCGTCCCGAGTCGGCCTCAAGGCCCCGCCCTGAGAGTCAGTCTCAAGGCCCCCGAAAGCAGATTTCGGGGGCCCCCAGAGGGTTAGTCTCAGGGGCCCCAAAAGTCGGTATCAGGAGCCCCGGGAGTCTGTCTCAGGGGAGGTGGGGGGGGCCGAGCTAGTCTCAGGGGCCCCAGAGAGTGGTTCTCAGGGCCTTGCAAAAGTCTATTTCAGGGGGCCTCCGAGAGTCAGTCTCAGGAACGCCAAAGACTCAGTCTCAGAGGTGATTCCACCCCCCCGGGGTGTTTGTTTCAGGGGCGCCCTAGAGTAAGTCTCAGAGTGCTGTTGGAAGTCATTCCCAGTCCCCCTCCCCCACCCCAAAGACAGCCTCAGAGGACCCCAAGAGCTAATCTGGATGGCCACGATAGTCAGTCTCAGCCCCCTCTCCAGAGTAAATCTGGGGGGGCCAATAATTAGTCTCAGAGGTGCTGCCGAATAACTAATCTCAGGAGCCCCGAGAGATTCTCAGGGGCCCCCAGTTTTGATCAAGAGGCGCCGTGAATCGGTCTCAGAGACCCCTTGAGATCTAATCAGGAGAGCGGCCGAAAATTAGCCTTGTGAGTGCCGCCAAGTGTTAGTCTTAGGTGGCCCCAGAGCTCGAATAAAAATTTTCAAAATCATATGCCTCGGAAAAAAATGTATCTACCCCTATTGCGTACTAAGAAAAGACAAATTGAAACATGTCCATCAGGCACCAATTTCGAAGGAAAGGCAAAAATTAAACTAATTTTACCATAAGAGCACATCGAACAGGGAATTTGGCACTTCAGTCAATTTTTAATCTATTAGCTTAACACCAATAACTGCATTCCTAAATATTCTGAAATAAACAACCTTCAAATATTTTCGTAGGAAACCAGACAAACAAGGGTAATGACAGAAATCGATGAGCATAATCCTCAAAGGAAAAATAGGTATGAAAGGTTGAAAATAACAATGACAGAGAGATCCAAGGCGATAGATATCTCAGGCGCCTTTTGTCTTGGTAATTTGCTCGTTTACAAGATAGCAAGGGTAAGAAAGTAACTGGATCTCAACAGGATCTATCGACGGAATAGAGGTTATGTAACTTTCGGGACACACTACATGTCCTTTGTATTTTTTCGTTTTTTCCGTTTCTTTTGAAATTTCCTGATTAAGGAGTTCATGGATTCGACACCGGGAAATAATTGTTAATCATTTCCCGTAGAAGATAATTTCTACGTACTCAAAACGACTGACCTTCAATAACTTCATGTCTGATTACCAGAGTGAATTGAGTTAGACTCGGGTGTAACATCATGCGCGCATCAACATTGAACTTCCCGAAATATGGCACAAAGCTGTCATTATAGCCACGCTACCATATAAGGTATGGGCCATCCTTAATATTTGGTGACCTTAGTTTACCAACATTTGGTCGGATCGAAAAAATCAAGCTATAAACAAAATAAGAATAAATGCTTAAAAAGGCACAACAAAATTTCATTCGTGTGAATGTTAAAATACTATACAAAAGATATAGGAGATGGGCCCCGGTTACTAAGGAGACCCCCCGGCAGAGGTGCAGAAAGTATGCTGGCTGTCACAAACTCAATGCGAAATATGCCTCCTCTGTCACACAGAGCTGGAAATAATAATTGTATACTTGAATACTATTTCCAATATGCTGAATGTCCTCTACCTGTCCCTTACTTTTTGCAGCAGACAAGGTTCTAGCACCAAACCATTACACCATGAAAGTAGTAAGTTTTCATTTATAGATCATGTTTTTGTTTTTCGAAGGAAAATTTCCAATTATGGGTCATTTTTTCCAGTATTGGGGTCATAACTATTATTGGCAACTCTGACTGCAGTTTCCCCCAATGACATGCATTTCCTTTTTTGAAGAAGTTTCCATTTTTGAAAGGAGTGTTTCCAATTATGGTGCTTTTCCACATGATTACATGTAGCAATTATCATGAAAATCGTCATTATTGGGAACATACCTATTAATGGGAGCATACATGTACACACAATTGGGAACCCTAACCGCAGCTTTCCCCCCTCACTAAACTTCTATTTCACATATCAACAAAAGGGAAAAAATGTCAATGTCAACATAGTATTTGAATCTACCTCAAATGTGTTGGTAAAGTGGACCTTAGGTAGCATTTTTATAAACACATCAAATGCTTAAAATTTGCATCCCACTCACGATCATTACCTGCCTGGTCATTCCTTTTTGCAGTAAAAACTCTGAGGCAACTAGCCTGCATAGATGTAAAATTATGTCTCTTGCCCTAATTAGGTACAGAGGTATTGGAATTCACATACCAAAGAAAGATCAAGTGTAGTCAAAATCCTGCTTTAACTCCATGCAGTTCAGGTCCTGTGCATTGCTTACCACCACTGGTAGTAAGCAACACACCCCCAACCAGCGTTTCTCGAAGTCTATTTGTTCCTGAGATTTGCTGTGATTTTCTGAGATAAGAAGGGGGTCTACTCGGCCCCCTCCAGTGCACGTTAGTTCCAGGCCCCTCTCCAGTGTGGATGTTAACACTTTGTGGAGGACTGCATTAGCACACATTTGCTATCTGTACAATATTGATATGATAATTTGATCATGAAAACTCACCTGAATCACTGTTGTTGCCAGCCTGTTGCTGGCGCCAACTCTCCCAACTTCCTCCAGCTCCAAATCTAACTAATCTAGGGCACAAATAAACTAAGGCACAAGCAGGCTAAGGAATGAAAAACCAAGCTTGATATGGGAAAGTGCATGAGTCTTACAATAGCCTACATTCATCTTAGATTAGCCATGGGCAGCAATATTTGTTCTAGATAGTTTTAGCCTGCACTTATCTTAAATATACTTAATGAATATGCCCTCAAAATAAGTGGCTTCCCGCCTGTTTAAATTTTTGGCAGGCTCTACATCACATAAACATTTCTAACTTGTCTTGTCGCTGTTGCGCAGTTTAAGTAGAATTGCTGCCCAGCTATGTTTATTTTCTCACTCACTTAGTACTTTTATTAGTAGCTCTTAGGCGTACTTAATACTAAATTCGAAGAAATAGGGGCCAATAAATCGAAGACACTCAAACTGTAAATATGATTTAACCTAAAAAATGGAGAGAGAAGTACTTAATAAAGTATCTGCGTTATCGTTAATGCCTTAAATATGCCCACAATCGTGTATTTCTCGAAAAAATTGATTGTCACATTTCCGGTATCTAGGCGACAACTTTCTGCAAACTACTAACAATCAGCCCCATTGGGCTGCATGTTAAAATCTGGCAACTGTGACAGCGGTTTGCGGGTTTTCTGCAGCGGGGTCCCTCGTTTTAGTAGAAACTGAACACAGTACCAATATTGTATTACTAATGGTACGCTGTGCAATTGAAGAACAGAGCTGCTAAGTTAAAATATTCCCTACACCCTACATTCTCTATTTCGAAAATATGGGGTTTGAGCTTGAGCCATACAGTCAGGATCGCTATTTTGTCACAATTATGCACCTCAATTTTCGTAAATGTGTCACAAACTCCGGTAGCCGAGTTGGCAAGTTTCTGCACCTCTGACCCCCGGTCTGGGGCCCCCGACGGTAGTCGGATCCCTCCTTGGCCGAATCCTGGCTACACCACTGTGTTCTGAGACTCTATATCAGACACCCTGGGACACCCTAAGCCTAGCTGGGGCCCTGAGCTAGTCTGGGTGCCCTTGTGCTTAACTGGGGCCCCTGATCTGGTATGGGGGCCTTGAACTCTTCTAAGGTCCCTGGGCTAAGCTGGGGGCCGTGAGCTTGAATGGAGCCCCTGAGCTGGTATGAGAGGGGACCCTATATCAGCCGATCTTGGCCCCTGAGCTGAGCTGGCCTGTGCTGAACAAGAGCCCTGAGCTGGTCTGGGGCCCCTGAACTGTTCTAGCGTCATTGAGCTAAGCTGGGATCCGTGAGCTTGAACAAGCCCCTTGAGCTGTTTTAAGACCCTACATAAGTCGACCTGGGGACCCCCGAGCTGAACCGGGCCCCTTAGCTAATATGGCACCCTGTGCGAATCTGGGGCTCCACTGTGATGAGCTTCTAGGGGTCCTGTGCTTATGTAGGGTCCCTTGATAAGCTGGTCCCGAGGCTAATGCACTGATCTGGGCCCTTGAGCTGACTGATGTAGGTTCCTGAGCCATGGTCTGGACCTTGGGGCCCTCCGAGATAATTTGGCGGCCCTTGGGCGGCATAGGCATAGGAACCGGGGGTCAGGGGTACTGCCCCCCTTTTGAGGTGGGCCCCCGCAACGTATATGCAAATATCAGCAAGTACGCTGCCTGTAAGCCCCTGGGGGAGGAGTGCTTCGTGAAAAAACCAAGGCACCTACTACCCGAGTGTTTCCAAATGAGTCCCGAGAACTGGTCCCAATCAAACTCCATCCCATATCAATCCCAACACAAAGCATGAATCGGATACGGACCCCGCATCAAATGCCGAGCAACAGTCGTCCCTGAGCCATTGAAAGGCGTGACGGCCTTCGATGCCAGGGTTATATGGCGTCGCCAACTCTTTCCCTGTTGGGAGGGGTTTCTTGGGAGTCAAATTGCTCCTTGCACAAGGAATCTGCCGTGCCTTAACCCGCGCCCCACCGGGGGTCCGGCGCCACCTTCGCCCCACCGGGGGGGCCATCGATGGCCCCCCTCTAACTCCGAAAATATGGGCGTTAGCGCAAATCTGCAAAGTGCAATAGAAAGCTCGCGTGAATTCAGTAAGAAATTACTTCGCATGTTTTAGTGCTCAGGTCAATGGCTTGACCTCCAGAGGTCAAATTAGGTCAAGATGGGCTATTTTCACTCAAATATGCAATGATTAAGCAAACTGGGCATAACTCTTATGTCATAAGAGCTATTGAGGCCTGGTAAAGTACATTTGATAGCAAATTGCCAGTACTTTTTCCGCTATGTGGAACGTAAAGACCTCCCGCCAGTGGTTTGACCGCCAGAGGTCAGCTCGTGACCTAATATGACCTGAGGTCACGAAAGGTCAAAAAGTGACCTTGCCGTATATCAAATGAAAGCCAGTGACAAGACAAACACGATGGTGTTTGTTTCACCGCTCTAGCTTAATTAGGTCAAAAGTTATTGTCAAAATACTGTTTTTGACCTCTGGTGACCTTGGATGACCTTGGAAAAGTCAAAGGGCAAATATGACCCCTGGGATCCGTGAAAGGGTGTCCAAAAACGTTGTTCTGAGCAGCCTGAGTATTTGCAATCATTTTTGTGGCTTTTATATCATGAAATAGCTTTTCCCCATGCTTTGTCAATGGGAGAGGTCGCCTCGTGACCTGACCTCAGGGCACGAAATCGAAAAATCCCGGATATACACCTTGTAGACCCTGGAGGGGTCATGAAGTGTAGGAAGTTTCAAATCGATCGACTTTGAAATGTAGCTCTTACAGAGCTCTAAAGGTGAAGTGAGGTGACCTTGGTTGACCTCGTCTTGTGACCTGACCTTGGGTGACCCGGGGTAAAAATTTCAGGGATGATGGGAAAATGATGCAGTGAGAGGTAGAGCCCTCAACCGCGGTGCTGCGCCTCGTCGTTTTTCTGCTATCCCGGAAAAACCTTAGGGGGGCCATCGATGGCCCCCGGTGGGGCGAGGGTTAAACCCGGGTTGGTCGCGTGGAAAGCAAGGCTGCTAACCACTATATCACCACGCCCACACCTCCACAGCATCACAAATCTGGCCATCAAGTACCTACATTGCACTTGCAGTCATGCTGGAGCTCTGCATTTTAGGCATCGAAATATAGCTAGACGTATTTATTGTGATCAGCCCTTACCTAAATCAATCTCTAATGATGGAAAGAAGGGATCCGTAACAGCCTAAATAAATTTTCCCATTTTTGTCATTAAATAAGCAAAATGTTGATTAGACATAGCGAAGTGAGGCTGTTTGGTATCAAAGCATTGTCTGTAGTTTTCTAAACAGTTTTTAATTTTGTAAATGTGGTAAAAGGGCCTAAACATCTGTAAATATAAGAAACGCACTCGTGGTAAAACATGACTGAAATCCTCCAAAAAGCTTGAAAATGTATTTTGTATTTGAACAGGGTCTAGGTAAAAGCCCCAAAAATGTTTTTTTTGCGTTTTACTATGATTTATTAGATCATAATAGGTACAAATCAAAATCATAGGGCAAAATTTAATTCCTCAGTTTTCCATACGTTGGCATCCTAGTGTGCATGCGTGCCTTATTGACACCAAACGAGCTAACTATTTTTTATAATTATGGGCCCCCATGGACTGGGGGCCCCCTTGAGGTGGGCCCCTCTAAGGTTGGCCCCCCCACTTTTCAAACAGTTCCTACGCCCCTGGCTCCTTGCCACACAAAACATAAAAATAATTCGGCACCAACCATTTAAACATGCGAAACCACGCACGATATAGCATCAATTAGCATGTTAATGCTTAAATTGGCATAGCCTATGTGTAGATGATCGCCTTGATATAACTTTACCCTCGCCCCACCCAGAGGCATCGATGGGCCCTCAAGTTTTTTTTTCAGAACTGTTGTGTGCCGGACTGAGAGAAGAAGTTTGCTGAACCCTTGTTTATTAGACATGCACTCTTTCTTTATATACGCTCACACACAGCAACAGATGCCAAGTCACTCACACAAAAACTACACAAAAACCATACTGCGCCATCGAGGGGCGTACCGCTCGGTGCGGCGGTGTCAGCACACCACACCTCCCCCTTTTACAAAAGTTAGAGCTATACATTCACACAATTCATATATTTACATTGGTTCAGGTTTTTTTTTAAGTGCTAAATCAATCTACATACTTGTCCACAGAATACCATTGTGGAAATTATTTATCGTCATTGAACACTTGTCTCTTTTCACTTTCTCATCATAGATCGTATTGAAATATTTATCATATAACATATCATCATTCGTCACACTAAAACACACTTACTCCTTCCCTCTCTGCAAAATTGCACGTCTGCACGAATGGGCTGACTGAGCTGACGATCGGTAATAAAGGTGGAACAAGAAATTGGTCAAATCTGAGCAAGGGAGAATGGTCTGGCATGAGAGGTCCCGTTGGCGTTGTGGCAGGTGGTTATTCGCTGGTGTAAACGGCTTCCAGGGCAGGGCGTCTGTTGAAATCGCAAGCTTGTGTCCGAGCGAAATCAGTTTCAATAACTTCCAGATGCGACGGTGAGTGCTGACTTCCAGCCGCTAGCGGAGACGGGCGGCGGTTAAGATGACTAATGAGAGGCCAGAAACCGAGGGCCGTTTGAAGGTGGTCATCCGAAGTCTGCGAAGTGGAAAGGCTGTAGACGTGCGCAGTTGTCCTGGTAATGATTGCCGAAAACGCGAGGTTTCAGTGTCCGGGTGACGTTGTCTATCCGACGGGGATCAAGCGTCCGGTAGAGAACGTGATGCGGACAGAGTCGCAGTTGTTTGTGATTGCAGGCCACCACTGTCACCGCGGTGTCCATATGTAGCGGGACACCGCTAGGGGGAACTCTCAGGCACCGCCAGTGTCTCGGCTCAGAGACGGTGGGGAAATTTTCAGTTCACTCGATCAGCTCAGTCAGTTGCAGAGAGGTCTGGAAGTGAAGCCATTGGTCAGTAAGGAATAACCTGTACAATATAAACACGGGAACACGGGACTGTCGGGGCAGCCCAGCCGGGGCGTAAACAATGTCGTCGGTCAGATTCGTCAAATTACAAGCGATAACAATGATTAAAACACATGGCAAGGCCGAACAAAGAATAAAATAAACAATACCGACATGAACGCAGATATGTATATACATTAGTGCGAAATGAACAGAATGGCCTGTGTCGGGCGGATTAAGAACAGGCCGCAAAAACAATTTGAAGCCTCTTCTGTAAACCGAGAGGCCGTGGCTGGCAGTTGAGGCGGGCCGTGTTTTGCGAAATGAGCAGAATGGCCTGTGTCGGGCGGATTAAAAACAGGCCTTGCCATGTGTTTTAACACACAGCAGCAGCAGTATTGGTGGCAAAAACGACGGCGGCGTGCGAAGTGGGTCCTGAGCTTTTCTGGGGTCCTCACATCCGACGCCGTCTAAGCACGTATTCAGTTGCCAGGACGTGCGAATTCAAGCCGACCGTGATAAGACCTTCAGGGCGGCGGCAGGACGGGGTGAGCCGGCCGATGTTGATGACGGGAGCGCCAGTAGAGATCAGCATAGGCGTAGGAACCGGGGGGGGCAGGGGGGCCACTGGCCCCCACTTTTCTGTGATGGGCCCCCGCAACGGAGGTCGCAACGGAGGTAAGAATATCAACAACTGTAATATCAAGCAAGAAACTCAAACTGGCCCGATAGCTTGCCCCGGAACCCCGTTAAACTTACCTGTGCCCCTAAACTAAGTTGAGGTCCTATGAGTTGATTTTAAGGTCCCCTGAGCTTCTCGGGGCCCCTGAACTGGCCTCTGATGCTATACGAGCTAATCTGGGCTCTTTGAGCTGAACTGAGCGCCCCTGAGATGGTTTGGGCAGCATGAACTGTTCTAGGATGCCTAAACTGAGCTAGGAGCCGTAACCTTGAACAGGGCCCCTTGAGTTGGCCAGAACCTATATCCACCGACCTGGTGGGCCCCTGAGCTGAGCTGGGACCGTAAAGTTAATATTGTCCCTTGAGCTAATCTGGATCCCCTGTGATGCACAGAAGATCCTAAACTTATCTGAGGCTCTTGCACAGGACTAGGGCCCCTGCTTTGAAATTGGGTTATAAGCTTTAATTGAAACCCTGGACTGTTCTGAAACCCCAAATATGCCGGCAAGGGGCCCCTGGATGATCCAGGCCCTTAAGCTTATCTTGTTATCAGAGCTAATATGGGCCTCTGTGTTGAACTGAGGGCCTCTGAGATGGTCTGGGACCCCTATAAGGCTTTACAGCCACTGACCTGGCGGCCGTGAGCTTGAATGGGTCCCTTGAGATGTTCTGACAGTGGTGTAGCCAGGGGAGGGGGGTCCCTGGGGTCTGCGGACCCCCTTGGGCTGACCTTATGCACTAAAAACACAAAAATTGATCTCGGGGGCCCCTGAGCTTGGTCTCGGTGGGGGGGCCTCCCGAGCTTGGTCTCAGGAGGCCTCCGATAATCGGTATCGAGGGCTCCAGAGTACCGAATATTGATCTTGGGGGACCCTGTGCTCAGTCTCAGGGGGTCCCGAGCTTGGCCTCAGGGCCCCCGAGCTTGGTCTCAGGGCCCCCGAGCTTAGTCTCAGGGCCCCTCCTCCCCGAGCTCGGTCTCACGGGCCTTTCGATATTGGTGTCACGGGCCTTTCGATTTTGGTCTCAGGGGTCCCCGAGCTTGGTCTCAGGGGCCCCGAGCTTGGTGTCTGGGGGCCCTCCGAGCTTGGTCTCAGGGAGCTCCCGAGCTTGGTCTCAGGGGGGCCCTTCGAGTTTGGTCTCAGGGCCCCCGAGCTTGGTCTCAGGGGCCCCCGAGCTTGGTGTCAGGGAGCGCTCCGAGCTTGGTCTCAGATAACCCCCGAGCTTGGTCTCAGGGGACCCCCGAGCTTGGTCTCAGGGATGTCCTCAAGCTTGGTCTCAGGCTCATAATAATAATAATTTTTGGGGCTTATCGACGCACCAACTGCCAGGGTCATATGGCGTCGCCAACTCTTTCCCTGTTGGAAGGGTTTCTCGGGAGCCAGCTTGCTCCTTGTTCAGGGAAGCCGCCGGGCCTTAAACCCGGGTCGGCTGAATGGAAGTCAGCTAATCTGACCACTCCACTACCGCGCCCCCTTGGTCTCAGGCTCCCCTCTCCCCGAGCTTAGTGTCAGGGGCCCTCGAGCTTGGTCTCAGGGGGGCATCCCATGCATAAGGCTGACCGTATGCACTGGAAAACACGAGCATTGGTCTCGGGGGCCCTGATCGTGGTCTCAGGGGACCACCAAGCTTGGTCTCAGTGCCCCCCCCAAGCTTTGTCTCAGGGGCCCCGAGCTCGGTGTCAGGGGCCCTCCGAGCTTGGTCTCAGGGAACTCCCGAGCTTGGTCTCAGGGGACCCCCGAGCTTGGTCTCAGGGGCCCCTGATCATCGGTATCGAGGGCTCCAGAGTACCGAACATTGATCTCGGAGGCCCCCTGAGCTCGGGCTCACGGACCTGTCGATCTTGGTCTCACGGGCCTTTCGATTTTGGTCTCAGGGAGCCCCAGAGCTTGGTCTCAGGGCCCCCCGAGCGTGGTCTCAGGGGAGCCCTGAACTTGGACTCAGGGGCCCCGAGCTTGGTCTCACGGGCCTTCCGAGCTTGTTCTCAGGGGGCCCCCGATCATCGGTATCGAGGGCTCTGGAATACCGAATATTGATCTCGGGGGCCCGTGAGCTTGGTCTCAGGGGCTCCCGAGCTTGGTCTCAGGGGACAACCGAGCTTGGTCTCAGGGGGGCAAGCTTGGTCTCATGGGCCTTTCGATGTTTGGTCTCATGGGCCTTTCGATCTTGGTCTCACGGGGTCTCGAGCTTGGTCTCAAGGAACCCCCGAGCTTGGTGTCAGGGGGTCCTCGAGCTTGGTCTCAGAGAGCATCCGAGCTTGGTCTCAGGGTCCCCTCGAGCTTGGTCTCAGGGGCCCCCGAGCTTGGTCTCAGGGGTTCAGGACCCCCCTCGGGGTGCCCCCGACTGTTGATATCGAGGGACTCATGAGTGAGGCACGAGCATTGGCCTCATGAGACCCAGAGTTTGGTCCCAGGGGCCCCCAGGCCTGGGTTCAGGACCCCTGAGCATCGGCATCGAGGGGCTCCAGAGTACCAAGCATTAGTCTCGGGGGGGCTCGAAATATTGATATTGAGGGCCCCGGAACATCAGTGTCGAGTTACTCCTGAGAAAAGCGCGAGCATGGGTCTAAGGGTGCCCCTGAGCCTGATCTAAGTGGGACCCCGAGCTTGGTCTTAGGACCCCCATGCATCAGTATCAAGGGGCTCCGGAGTATTGGTTTAGGGGGAAAATTATCTAAGGGGCCTCCAAATGGTGATTTCGGAGGGCCCCCGAAAGTGTGGATGCAGTGGTGTAGCCAAGGGGGCCTAGGCGTCCGCAGACCCCCACCCCTTGTGTCAATCTGAACCACTGCAAATGATTCTCTGATCACAGGGCCCCCAGAGTCAGTCTCAGGGTCCCCTGAAGATTCGTTCTCAGGGCGTCCCGAGTCGGCCTCATGGCCCCCGCCCTGAGAGTCGGTCTCAAGGCCCCCGAAAGTAGATTTCGGGGGCCCCTGAGGGTTTGTATCAGGGCCCCAAAAGTCGGTATCAGGGGCCCCAGGAGTCTGTCTCAGGGGAGGGGGCCGAGCTAGTCTCAGGGCCCCCAGAGAGTGGTTCTCAGGGCCCTGCAACAGTCTATTTCAGGGGGCCCCTGAGAGTCAGTCTCAGAGAACCCCAAGAGTCGGTCAAGGGGACCCCAAGAGGCTGTCTTAGGGGACCCCGAGATTCGGTCTCGGGGTCCCCCTGAGAGTCTGTCTCAGAGAACCACAAGTGTGAGTCTCAGAGCACCCCAAGAGTCGGTCTCAGGGTGCCCTCATAGTCTCACGGGTTTCTCTCTCAGGAGTCAATATTTAGTTTCAGGTGGCCCCGAGAGTTAATCCGGGGGTCCGAGAGTTAGTATAATTTTATCCACAGAGTGCTGGTTTCAGGGGGCCCCAGAGGGGTAATTTTGGGAGCCCACGAGATTTAGCCTCAGGCTGTGCACCCTCCCCCGAGTTTTGGTATAAGCGGCCCCAAGAGTCAATCTCAGGGAGCACCCAAAAGTTAGTCTCAGAGGGCTCCCGGTTGTCAGTATCAGAGACATCCGAGAGTTAATCTCGGGGTTCTGAGAGTAATTTCCAGAGGTGCTCCCGATTTTTGGTCTCACGGGCCCAGAGTTAGCCTTAGGCCCGCGAGAGCTAATCTGGAGCCTCCGAGGGTCAGTCTCAGGAACGCCAAAGACTCAGTCTCAGAGGTGATTCCACCCCCCCGGGTGTTTGTCTCAGGGGCGCCCTAGAGTAAGTCTCAGAGGGCTGTCGGAAGTCATTCCCAGCCCCCTCCCCCCACCCCAAAGACAGCCTCAGCGGACCCCAATAGCTAATCTGGATGGCCACGATAGTCAGTGTCACCCCCCTCCAGAGCAAATCTGGGGGGCCCAATAATTAGTCTCAGAGGTGCTGCCGATAACTAATCTCAGGAGCCCCGAGAGATTCTCAGGGGCCCCCAGTTTTGATCAAGAGGCGCCGTGAATCAGTCTCAGAGACCCCTTGAGATCTAATCGGGAGAGCGGCCGAAAATTAGCTTTGTGAGTGCCGCCAAGTGTTGGTCTTAGGTGGCTCCAGAGCTCAAATAAAAATTTTCAAAATCATATACCTCGGAAAAAATGTACCTACCCCTATTGCGTACTAAAAAAGGACAAATTGAAACATGTCGATCAGGCACCATTATCGAAGGAAAGGCAAAAATTAATCTAATTTTACCATAAGAGCAAATCGAACAGGGAATTTGGCACTTTAGTCAATTTTTAATCTAGTAGCTTAACACCAATAAATACATCCCTAAATATTCTGAAATAAACAAATTTCCAATATTTTCGTAGGAAACCAAACAAGGGTAATGACAGAAATTGATGAGCATAATCCCAAAAAGAAAAATAGGTATGAAAGGTTGAAAATAACAATAACAGAGTGAGCCAAAGCGATCTTGGGCGCCTTTTGTCTTGGTAATTTGCTCGTTTACAAGATAGCAAGGGTAAGAAAGTAACTGGATCTCAACAGGATCTGTCGACGGAATAGAGGTTATGTAACGTTCATCACACACTCCCATATCCCTTGTATTTTTATTCGTTTTTTTCGTTTCTTTGGAAATTTCCTGATTAAAGAGTTCATGGATTCGACACCGGGAAATAATTGCTAATCATTTCCCGTAGATCATTTCTTCGTACTCAAAACGACTGACCTCCAATAACTTCATGTCTGATTACTCGAGTGAATTGAGGTAGACTCAGGTTTAACATCATGCGCACATCAACATTGAACTTCCCGAAATATGGCTCAAAGCTGTTATTATAGCCACGCTACCATATAATTTATGGGCCATCCTTAATATTTGGTGACCTTAGTTTACCAACACTTAGTCGGATCGAAAAACCAAGCTATAAACAAAATAAGAATGAATGCTTAAAAAGCCATAACAAAATTTCTTCGTGTGAATGTTATAATGTTAAAATACTATACAAAAGATATAGGAGATGGGCCCGGTTACTAAGGGGGACCCCGGCCTGGGGCCCCCCCGATGGTAGTCGGACCCCTCCTTGGCCGAATCCTGGTTACGCCACTCTGTTCTGAGACTCTATATCAGCCACCCTGGGACCCCTAAGCCTAGCTAGGGCCCTGAGCTAATCTGGGTACCGTTGTGCTTAACTGGGGCCTCTGATCTGGTATGGGGGCCCTGAACTCTTCTAGGGTCCCTGGGCTAAGCTGGGGCCGTGAGCTTGAATGAAGCCCCTGAGCTGGTATGAGAGGGGACCCTATATCAGCCGATCCGGGCCCCTGAGCTGAGCAGGCCTGTACTGAACAAGAGCCCTGAACTGGTCTGGGGCCTCTGAACTGTTCTAGCATCATTGAGCTAAGCTGGGATCCGTGAGCTTGAACAAGTCCCTTGAGCTCTTTTGAGACCTACATAAGTCGAACCTCCGGGCCCCTAAGCTAATCTGGCACCCTGTGTGAATCTGGAGCTCCCCTGTGATGAGCTTCTAGGGATGCTGTGCTTATGTAGGGTCCCTTGATAATCTGGTCCCGAGGCTAATGCACTGGTCTGGGCCCTTGAGCTGACTGATCTGGGTTCCTGAGCCATGGTCTGGACTTTCGGGCCCTCCAAGATAATTTGGCGGCCCCTGGGCGGCATAGGCATAGGAACCGGGGGTCAGGGGATACTGCCCCCCTTTAAGGTGGGCCCCCGTAACGAATATACAAATATCCGCAACTGTAATATAGAACAAGAAACCCAAACGGCTCCGATAGCTTGTCTGGGAACGTTCAAGTTCGGTAGTACGGTGCCTGCAAGCCCCTGGAGGAGGAGCGCTTCGTAAAAAAAGCCAAAGCACCTACTACCCGAGTGTTTCAAAATGAGTCCCGAGAACTGGGCCCAATCAAACTCCATTCCATATCAATCCCAACACAAAATATTAATCGGTCACGGACCCTGCACTAAATACCCAGCAACAGTCGTCCCTGAGCCATCGAAAGGCGCGACGTCTTTCGATGCCAGGGTTATATGGCGTCGCCAACTCTTTCCCTGTTGGAGGGGTTTCTTGGGAGTCAAATTGCTCCTTGCACAAGGAATCTGCCGTGCCTTAAACCCGAGTTGGTCGCGTGGAAAGCAAGGTTGCTAACCACTATAACACCATGCCCACACCTCCTCGGCATTACAAAGCTGGCCATCAAGTACCTACATTGCACTTGCAGTCATGCTGGAACTCTGCATTTTAGGCATCGAAATATAGCTAGGCGTATTTATTGTGATCGGCATTTACCTAAATCAATATCTAATGATGGAAAGAATAGATCCGTAATAACCTACATAAATGTTCCCATTTTCGTCATTAAATAAGCAAATACAAGTTGATTAGGCATAGCGAAGTGAGGCTCTTTGGTATCAAAGCATTGTCTGTAGTTTTCTAAACAGTTCTTAATTTTGTAAATGTAATGAAAAGGGCCTAAACATCTGTAAATATAAAAAACGCGCTCGTGGTAAAAAAATGATTGAAATCCTCCAAAAAAGCTTAAAAATGTATTTCGTATTTGAAAATCGTCTAGGTAAAAACCAAAAAATGTTTTTTTGGCGTTTTACTATGATTTATTACATCATAATAGGTACAACTCGAAATGATAGGGAAACATTTAATGTCTCAATTTTCCATGTATTGACATCCTTGTGTGCATGCGTGCCTTATTACTCTAAACGAGCTATCTAAAAATTTTAAAATTATGGGCCCCCGTGGACTGGGGCCCCCCTTGAGGTGGGCCCCCTCTAAGGTTGGCCCCCCCCACTTTTCAAACCGTTCCTACGCCCCTGGAGATCAGGAACCGTAGATGTAGTAACATGGAGTAACAGACCTAGTGGACACTAAATAAGAAAGGCAAGAAAAGGGAACGGATTATTTACTTTGAATTGCCATAAGTCCACAAGGGAGTACATGGAGGCGCCAGCAAAGCAAGGGGATGATTCACCTAATTTAAACAAGACAGCAGGACCTGGGCCAAAAGGTCAGGTGAATCGGGGGAGGGGGGGTTTGGCCAGTGTAATGGTTAAAGTAGCAGGTGGTGACAAAAACAGAGCGTTACCGTTACTCGAATCCTGCTGTAAAATCATAAGAGGGGGAATTGGAGGGAGGGGAGCAGGGCTGGTGAACGGGGAGACTGTCACGGAGATAACAAAAAGCCAGGAGACAGTCAGCCGTTGTTTATCCCAATACTGCAGAGATGCAGCAGGAGGGGTAAACTTTGGGTTTTGTCGTTTTTTTGTGACGGTGCCGCGGCGCGCGATGTATACACATCGGGTGCCTCAGTTGCCGGGTAGGTGCGCCGAGGCAGGGGGCACAGTGTGCTGAGCGTTATACCCATTTTTGTGGGCTCATTTAGCGTTTGAGGAGAGTTGGGAGCAGTGACATAGCAAACAGAGCAACCAAGCCGATTCCCAAGTAATAGAAAAGAGTTTTGACAGAGGAAAAGGCTCCAAACGTGGTGGATTTCAAGTTTACCCAGAAGTTTGGAGAAGAAGCAATTCCGCCGGCAGTAGCAATAGAGACATTTCGATCGATAAGATCGATGTTGGGATTGTCCAAGCAGAAATTCACGGATTCACAGCTACGAAGCTCATGGAATACTAAGCAAAGCGTCTCCTGATGACAATCCTGGGAGGTTTTGAATTCTACTGTGATGTCTGTGTCAGCTGTTAATAAAAACACTGACCTCGTGCTTAACGGGATTGCAGTCAAAGAAACATCGACAAGACCATCGGAACAAGTGGAGCGGGCCTTAAATTTGAACGTTGCCGGAACAGCACAAGAATGACAGCCTTGAACTGCGACTGAGCTAGAAATTTTAGGACAGACGGAAATTTTTCTTACAGTGACCTCAAGATCCTTTATCGTGAGATGGGCGATTGCGGGGCTAGACGATATGAGCTGAGATTTAAGTGTGCCAGCCTGGTCAACGTAAAACTTATGGTTGGCGTATACGCGGGGCAGAATGTGGGATTTGTGCGTGGCCCCCACGGCGGCGTCGATGGAGTCCCTCATGTGAAACCTGGTCTCTGGCTTGTTGCCCCACCAGCCCCGCAGCAGCGGAAGGTGAGACAGCACGTGCTGGTTGTGGACGAAGGCGCCCGCGATGCAGCCGGGACCTGAGTTCAGATACTTGTAGGTGCACCAGCAGGCGAAGTCCACTCTCCACTTGTGTAGCTCCAGTCTGACGTTGCCGACGGCGTGGGCGAGGTCGAATCCGACCACGCAGCCAGCCTCGTGGCCCTCAGCCGTGATGGCCTCCATGTCAAACTTCTGACCAGTGAAATACTGCACGCCTCCCAGCAGAATGACGGCAATCTCATTGCCCTGCTGGCGAATCAGTTCCAGAATGTCCTCGGTCCTGAAGAAATCCTCGCCAGGTCGACGCTGTAGCTCCAGCACACATCGCGCCGGATCGTAACCATTCCGTCGGATCTGGGATCCGACGGCGTACTTGTCACTAGGGAAGGCCTTGCCCTCGATCAGCACTTTGTTGCGCAGCGGTGTGGGGTGGTAGAAGGCAGAGGTGCAGAAAGTATGCTGGCTGTCACAAACTCAATGTGACGTATGCCTCCTCTGTCACACAGAGCTGGAAATAATAATTGCATACTTGAATACTATTTCTAATATGCTGAATGTCCTCTACCTGTCCCTTACTTTTTGCAGCAGACAAGGTTCTACACCAAACCATTACAGCATGAAAGTAGTAAACCGAGTTTTCAGTTATAGATCATGTTTTGTTTTTGGAAGGAAAATTTCCAATTATGGGTCATTTTTTCCAGTATTGGGGTCATAACTATTATTGGCAACCCTGACTGCAGTTTCCCTCAATGACATTCATTTCCTTTTTTGAAGAAGTTTCCATTTTTGGAAGGAGTGTTTCCAATTATGGTACTTTTCCACATGATTAAATGTAGCAATTATCATGAAAATAGTCATTATTGGGAACATACCTATTAATGGGAGCGTACATGTACACACAATTGGGAACCCTAACCACAGCTTCCCCCATTAAACTTCTATCTCACATATCAACAAAAGGGAAAAATGTCAATGTCAACATAGTATTTGAATCTACCTAAAATTTGTTGGTAAAGTGGACCTTAGGTAGCATTTTTATAAACACATCAAATGCTTAAAATTTGCATCCCACTCACGATCATCACCTGCCTGGTCATTCCTTTTTGCAATAAAAACTCTGAGGCAACTAGCCTGCATAGATGTAAAATTATGTCTATTGCCCTAATAGGTACAGAGGTATTGGAATTCACATACCAAAGAAAGATCCAGTGTAGTCAAAATCCTGCTTTAACTCCATGCAGTTCAGGTCCTGTGCGTTGCTTACCACCACTGGTAGTAAGCAACACACCCCCAACCAGCGTTTTTCGAAGTCTATTTCTTTCTGCGATTTGCTGTGATTTTCTGAGATAAGAAGGGGTCTACTCGGCCCCCTCCAGTGCACGTTAGTTCCAGGTCTCTCTCCAGTGTGGGTGTTAACATTTTGTGGAGGACTGCATTAGCACACATTTGCTATCTGTACAATATTGATATGATAATTTGATCATGAAAACTCACCTGAATCACTGTTGTTGCCAGCCTGTTGTTGGCGCCAACTCTCCCAACTTCAGAGGTGCAGAAACTTGCCAACTCGGCTACTGGAGTTTGTGACACATTTATGATAGTCGAGGTGCATAAGTGTGACAAAATAGCGATCGTGACAGTATGGTTCAAAATCAAACCACGCATTTTTGAAATACAGAATGAAGCGTGTAGCGAATATTTTAATTTAGCAACTCTGTCCTTCAATTGCACAGCGTACCATCAGCGATACAATATTGGTACTGTGTTCAGTTTCTACTAAAACGAGAGACCCCGCTGCAGAAAACCCGGAAACCGCTGTCACAGTTGCCAGATTTTAACATGCAGCCCAATGGTGCCGATTGTTAGTAGTTGCCAGAAAGTTGCCGCCTAGATGCCCGGAAATGTGACAGTCAATTTTTTCGAGAAATACATGATTGTGGGCATATTTAAGGCATTAAAGATAACGCAGATACGTTATCAAGTACTTTTCTGTCCATTTTGTCAGGTTAAATAATATTTAAAGTTTGAGTATCTTCGATTTAGCGGTCCCTATTTCTTTGAATTTAGTATCAAGTACGCCTAAAAGCTACTAGGAAAAGTACTAAATGAGTGAAAGAAATAAACATAGCTGGGCAGCAATTCTACCTAAACTACGCAACAGCGACAAGACAAGTTCGCAATGTTTGTGTGATGTAGAGCCTGCCAAAAAAATTTGAACAAGTGGGAAGCTACTTCTGTTGAGGGCATATTTATTAGGTATATCTGAGATAAGTGCAGGCTAAAACTAGCTGGAATAAATAGTGCTGCCCATGGCTAATCTAAGATGAATGTAGGCTACTTTGATTCTGATGCACTTTCACATATCAAACTTGGTTTTTCATTCCTTAGCTTGCTTGTGCCTTACCTTATTTGTGCCCTAGATCAAGATTGGTGAGGTAGATTTGGAGCTGGAGGAAGTTGGGAGAGTTGGCGCCAGCAGCAGACTGGCAACAACAGTAATTCAGGTGAGATTTCATGATCAAATTATCATGTCAATATTGTACAGATAGCAAATGTGTGCCAATGCAGTCCTCCACAAAGTGTTAAAACACACACTGGAGAGGGGCCTGGCACTAACGTGCACTAGAGGGGGCCTAGTAGACCCCCTTCTCATCTCAGAAAATCACAGAAAATCTCAGAAAGAAAGAGACTTTGAAAAACGCTGGTTGGGGGTGTGTTGCTTACTACCAGTGGTAGTAAGCAACACACAGGACCTGAACTGCCTGGAGTTAAAGCAGGATTTTGACTTATACACTGGATCTTTCTTTGGTATGAGACTTCCAATACCTCTGTACCTATTAGGCCAATAGACATAATTTTACATCTATGCAGGGTAGTTGCCTGAGAGTTTTTACTGCAAGAAGGAACGACCAGGCAGGTGATAATCAGCTGTTGGGGGAAAATTTTAAGCATTTGATTTGGCTTTAAAAATGCTACCTAAGGTCCACTTTACCAACACATTTTAGGTAGATCCAAATCCTATGTTGACATTGACATTTTTGTCCCTTTTGTTGGTATGTGAGATGGAAGTTCAGTGGGGGTGGGGGGGAAGCTGTGATCAGGGTTCCCAATTGTGTGTAGGTGTACGCTCCCATTTATAGATTAGTTCCCAATTATAATTTTCATGATAATTGCCACATTTAATCATGGGGAAATGTACCATAATTGGAAACACTCCTTCCAAAAATGGAAACTTCTTCAAAAAGAGAAATGCATGTCATTGGGGGAAATTGCAGTCAGAGTTGCCAATAATAGTTATGATCCCAATACTGAAAACAATGATCCATAATTGGAAATTTTCCTTCCAAAACATAAACATGATCTAAAAATGAAAACACAGTTTACTACTTTCATGCGGTAATGGCTTGGTGCTTGAACCTTGTCCGTTGCAAAAAGTAAGAGACAGGTAGATGACATTCAGCATATTGGAAACAGTATTCAAGTATAAAATTATCATTTCCAGCTTTGTGTGACAGAGGAGGCATACATCGCATTGAGTTTGTGACAGCCAGTATACTTTCTGCACCTCTGCCCAACTTCCTCCAGCTTCAAATCTATCTAACCAATCTAGGGCACAAATAAACTAAGGCACAAGCAGGCTAAGGAATGAAAAACCAAGCTTGATATGGGAAAGTGCATCAGTCTTACAATAGCCTACATTCATCTTAGATTAGCCATGGGCAGCAATATTTACTCTAGCTAGTTTTAGCGTGCACTTATATATACCTAATGAATATGCCCTCAAAATAAGTGGCTTTCCGCCTGTTTAAATTGTTGGCAGGCTCTACATCACATAAACATTTCTAACTTGTCTTGTCGCTGTTGCCCAGTTTAAGTAGAATGGCTGCCCAGCTATGTTTATTTTCTCACTCACTTAGTACTTTTATTAGTAGCTTTTAGGCGTACTTAATACTAAATTCGAAGAAATAGGGGCCAATAAATCGAAGACACTCAAACTGTAAATATGATTTAACCTGAAAAAATGGACAGAGAAGTACTTAATAAAGTATCTGCGTTATCGTTAATGCCTTTAATATGCCCACAATCGTGTATTTCTTGAAAAAATTGACTGTCACATTTCCGGTATCTAGGCGACAACTTTCTGCAAACTACTAACAATCAGCCCCATTGGGCTGCATGTTAAAATCTGGCAACTGTGACGGCGGTTTGCGGGTTTTCTGCAGCGGGGGTCCCTCGTTTTAGTAGAAACTGAACACAGTAACAATATTGTATTACTAATGTTACGCTGTGCAATTGAAGAACAGAGCTGCTAAGTTAAAATATTACATACACGCTTCATTCTCTATTTCGAAAATATGGGGTTTGATCTTGAGCCATACAGTCAGGATCGCTATTTTGTCTTAATTATACACCTCAATTTTCGTAAATGTGTCACAAACTCCGGTAGCCGAGTTGGCAAGTTTCTGCACCTCTGGTAGAAGGCCGTCATCAGCAGGTGCAGGTTCACCGTCAGTCCGTTCATCACTGCCACCTCGTCCGGGTGGGCACCGACCAGACGGGCCTGTGACTCGTTCACTTCCAAATCACATTTGGCCGCAGGCAAAACGCCAGTGAAGTGCGTATCCAAACCCCATTCTCCCCACTGTTGCAACACTTCCTGACAATAATAGTCAGTTTTCTTGGGCTTCAGCCCCAGTGAGTTTCCATTCATATAGATGACGTCATCTTCAGGGTTCACGAGGCTCAAATCAACACCAGGCTTTGTCTTCATTTTGGGGTATTGGAACTCGTTTCTGAAGCGGGCCAGGTGGTCCTGGGCGTCCAGATGGGTGGCCATCGTCTCTGAGTTGAGGTCACAGTCCCAGAGGGACGCCAGGTAGTGTTGTGTGCCGGACTGAGAGAAGAAGTTTGCTGAACCCTTGTTTATTAGACATGCACTCTTTCTTTATATACGCTCACACACAGCAACAGATGCCAAGTCACTCACATAAAAACTACACAAAAACCATACTGCGCCATCGAGGGGCGTACCGCTCGGTGCGGCGGTGTCAGCACACCACAGAACAACTGAAATACGACGAGGCGCAGCACCGCAGTTGAGGTGTCTACTTCTCACCCCATCATTCTCCCACCATTCCTTAATTTGTTTTACCCCGGGCCACTCTATTTCAGGTCATCAGGCGAGGTCAACCAAGTTCACCTCACTTCAATTTTTAGCTCCACCGTAGTTACATTTCTAGGCTGATCGATTCGAAACTTTCCACACTTGGTGACCGTTCCAGGGTCTACAAAATTTATATCCGGGATTTTTATATTTGTTGACCTGAGGTCAGGTCACGAGTGGATCTCTCCCAAAGAGAAAGCACGGGGGAAATCTGTCTTATAACCTAAATGTCACAAAAATTTTTCCAAATGTTCAGATTTCTCAGAAATCAATTCTTGATCCCTGTTTCACGGATTCCAGAGGTTTGCCTTTGACCTATTTGAGATTATCATAGGTTACCACTGTCAAAAACAGTATTTTGACGATAACTTTTGACCTAACTAAGCTAGAACAGTGAATTTAACGTCATCATGTATGTCATGTCATCGGCTTTCATTTGATTTATGATAATGTCACTTTCTGACTTTTCGTAACCTCAGGTCATGTAAGGTCAAGAGGTGCCCTCTGGAGGTCAAACTACTGGCGGGCGGTCATTATGTTCCTGATGGCGAAGAAAGCGCTGACAGCTTCTTACCAACTGTACTTTACCAGATCTAAATAGATCTAATGGCATGAGAACTATGCCCAGGTTTCTTAACACGCGCATTGACGGGGGGCGGGTACCCGCCACCTCGGGTTTTTCGGAGATAGCAGAAAAACGGCGGCGCGTAGGGCCGCCGTACTTGGCATACCTTTTCCCTCATCATTTTTACAACTTCTGTGAAAATTTCAAGGTTAGGTCATCCAAGGTCAGGTCACCAGTACAGGTCAAGTGACCCAACCTCAAAAAAGCTTAAGATAGCATAAGTCGGAGCAGGGTGAACTTATCCGATTGAAACTCATATCACATAATGGCCCCACCGATTTCTCTAAAATATGTTCCGGTATTTTTGATATCGATGACCTAAGGTCAGGTACGAGGCATGACCTCTCCATTGGAAATACATGGGAAAAATGGTTTTTACGGAATAACTCAGTAACGGATGGTGATAGAGCATTTATTTTAGCTTCATTAGACTTGACTGGGCTTTGCAGTTCTAATGATATGCATTTTATATAATTTGACCCTGGCCTGACCTCAGGTCAGGTCAAATCCTTAATTTGACCTAGCAAGGTCAAATTATATATTATTTGATTCGGCTTGCTGAGAGGATTCATATAGTTCAAGTAGTTTTGCTCTATCTTTACTTGTTCAGATGTAATGACCGAAAAACTGAATTTACATGTTACCCCTATGACGGCTGTTTTTGACCTCTCGTGACCTTAAATGTGACCTGACATAAGAAATGGTTCAAAAGTTTTCGATGGAGAAGTGGATGGGCCACCCCACGCCGTTTACCGTTTTTCGCTACCTACCGTGGTTCTCGAGATCTTAGGGGGCGGGTACCCGCCCCCGTCAATGCGAAGGTGGCTCAGACCCCCGTCAATGCGCGTGTTAAGCATTGCACATTGTAGTGGAAATAGCCTATCGTGACTCAACTTGACCTCTGAAGGCCACATCATTGACCTGAGCGATTAAGCATGTGAAGTGAAAGCATTCTGAATTTACATGAGCTTTCCAATACACTTTGCAGATTCTTTCGAACCCCCGTATTTTCGCTGACGAGGGGCCATCGATGGCGCCCATCCCTCCCCCCGTGGGGCAAAGGTGGAACCGGACCCCTGGTGGGGTGCGGGTTAAGCAAGTGAACCCAGCAGTAATGAAAGAGAATATTTAAATTCCATACTTTGTTCACTGAGGACAATAAGTTGAAACTACATTTTCTATTATTCTGCCAGGCATCGGATCCACTGGTTGGTTTAAAACAAAATCCTGATCTCAACGGGAGAATATCGGAAAGTTTTAAAACCAACTGGTGCGAAAGGCAAAAAGGAGCCCAAATTCGAAGAGTTGTTTTTTCTCCTAGCGTTGTTAACTTTCTTGTCTACTTAACTTGCATGTCTTTCTACGATAGGAAGGTTTGTTCTTGGCTGAAGTTTGGCTGGCCCCTCAATTTTTTCCGGTGGCGACGCTCATGATATCACCAACCCTAATTTTCGAATTGCACAGAGGTCTGTTGCCTGAGAAGAATCTGTTAAAAAAGCTTCGTTTTACTTTTTACAGCCACTTGCTCCTGATCAGGCTCAGCTCTAACGGCATTTTTTAGACATGTGAGGGGTATGTGGAAAAATACTAGCAACGTATGGTGCCGCCTGAACAGAGGGCCCTTTTGATTAGGTGCCTCGCTTCCGCGTGAAGAAAATTACTGATCATCTGGTGCTCGTATGAAGATAATAAAATAACGGCTGCAAGACAACAGTTTCTAGGAAGACGCTGCGATACGTGGTTTTTTCGTTGAATCTTGTGATTTGATTCCTATGCGTTCCTTTGGCAGTTAACGATTTTGAATTACCCACAATAATTATTAATTCTCGCCTCATCCTGCCTCAGATCCACCTTTGCCCAGTTCCAGATCCCAGGGTGCTGGTTGGAGAGCACCACCTGAGCAAGTTGAATTTTCCACTCACTTCTGCGTTTTGTTCTTTGCTTATTTTTCCACTCACTTTTCAAGTGGAACCTTTTCGGAAGAATCCAATTGCCCTGGTGTTTATCAACTCATCAAAAGTATGGAACTTAAAACAATTTTCTTAAAAAATTCATTCCTAAACCATAAATAAGGGTCGTAATAGGGATTTAACTAACTCTCAAAATATTACTTGAATATTCCACTCGCTTGCTATATTTCCCGATATAAATTTATACTCGGTATCATGGCACAAAACCAGTTTTGGGACACTGGTGGGGAGGGGGGTCTGTGCCACCTTCGCATTGACGGGGGTCTGAGCCACCTTTGCATTGACGGGGTGCCGCCCCCCCACAAGATCTCAAGAACCATGCCAGATAGCGAAAAATGGTACACAGATGTGGATTGCCCATCCAACCCTCTATATAAAACATTTGAACCATTTTTTGTCCGGTCACATTTTAGGTCACTAGAAGTCAAAACATGCCACGTAAGAGGTAACATGTAAATAAAAGTTTTCAGTCATTACATCTGAGCTGGTAAAGTTTTAGCAAAATCATGCAGGTCATTGGAATCTTCGGAGCCAAAAATTCTGTAAAAAAAGTCGAAAATTTGTCCGTTTATTAAGCCCCATACCATGACTAACGAAAATAAAGGTCCGTATACATGTGAAAGCTTTCCAATGCATACTTGCCCTGAGAACGTAAAAATTTTGGTTCTGCAATTTAAGAACCTTGACCTCTTTATAATTGAATTTTACATCAAAGAAAGACAAACGTTTTGCTTGAATATCAAATGCCATTAAATTATTGGTTTCGGAACACCAACTACATAAGAAGGATTCAAAGTGTGCCATTCAGAAATGCCGCTGTTCTGTTTGCCCAGTCACCAAAATCGACAAACTGCTTATTTCAAAATGAAAAAAATCAGCTTACTCTCATAATACTGGACAAAAATGTATCAAAAGCCCAAAGTGAACGCATGTTCAGATCTTGGACCGTGAGAGCACGTCAATGAAGAAGAAGAAAGGTAAGATTCGAAAATGTTTGAGACCAGGCTGATCTTATAATATAACCTTTCCACGTTTTCAATGACGGAGACCTCGTGTCTACTTATTAGAATTTACCCCTTTTGGCAGTTTGACTTTTTCTAGCGTTTCGGGTGTAAGGCAGTTATTCATATCATTCAGAATCATGATGCCTAGAAAAATAAAATACTCGCTTACACACTGGTCTTGACCAGGGACCATACCAATGCCATCATAATATGATGGCATCGGTATGGTATAACTTTAAGCATATTATGTTTCACATTTAAAACTGTTATGTAACCTTTAAATGTCGTTCTGATCTATCATGGTCAGTTTTAAGGTTTTTGCCACTTTTTGCCAGTTAATGCCACTTTTTCCTGGTTAATACCGGTATTTACCAGTTTACACCACTGGCTGTCTTAAACCTAGTTTTTACCGGTATTTTGTCAACCCTGGTTCTGAACCTAATGAAGAACAAATGGTACTGATATGCTTAGGTATGTTCCAGGTATGCCACTTGAAATGTCTTCTCGGCAAAACTAGAATAGTAATGTTAGACACATAACTGATTTTTCTGGGTGATACGGTAGATACATTATTACATAAATGACGGCATAGCATGCACATTAATAAAATGTTTTGGACAATTGGATATTAAAGCTTACCAATGTGAGCAAAACTCTTTTAACTTGGTTCAAATTTGATTTCCAAGGACAGCATGAGCTAATATAACGACGTAGGCTAAAATATGGACTACCTTACAAATCCTAGGAACTCTGCTATGTGGAACGTGTATCGAGCCAGGTTCAAAGGGTGCAGGCTAATTCGCCTAAATCCTTACCTAGACATGACTTTATCTTCAACAGTATATATGTCATCGTCTAATGCCCAATTCACAGATAAGCTGTTTCCCAGTCATCGGTCCATTTCCTACTCAGACTGCTGTCTTCTAAATACATAATCACTCAGGGAACACAGAAGGTAGAAATGCAGATCTTGAGACCTTCCAAAATAAGGATATCGTAAACAGAGGTCTTGGCTACGCCCAGTGTACCATGGGGTGGAAAAGGGAATATCCAATTAAGTTGTTTTTAAAAGCGTCAAAAGCCGATTATTACTGTTGTCTTAGGTTTGTTTTACATAGTTTTTTTTTCTACCCATACCCTAAAAAAGTTGCATATATCCCAGTTCAATTTGTATTAGAAAGCACACATCACAAACAAGAAGCCACATAGCGTCCACGCCGACAACTGCTTTTCGAACATATAGGGTTAACCCTCGCCACACCGGGGGCCATCGATGGCCCCTAGGTTTTTCGATAGAGAAAACGAAGGGCAGCACCGCGGTTGAGGGCTCTATCTGACTGCATCATTTTCCATCATGCCTGAATTTTTACCCGTCACCATCGTACAGACGATCACCGTCACCTACTTCAACTTTAGATCTGTAAGGTTATAGTCGATCGATTTAACTTCCCCACTTCATACTCCAGTTGTAATCACATTTCCCTAGTCAGTCACGAGGGACTTCCCAAAGCATGAAAGTGTTTCATATATACCACAAAATGATCGCAATACCAGACTGTCAGAACAGTTGACACTTTCACGGATCCAGGTCATATTTCTTTGACTTTTCCAAGTTATCCAAGTCACCAGTTCAAAACAGTATTTGACATAACTGTTGACCTAATTACGCTAGAGCAATGAAACAAACACCATCGTGTTTGTCTTTCACTGGCTTTCATTTGATATAGACAAGTCATTTTGACCTTTCTGACCTCATCATATGTACAGGGACTCGAGTCAACCACTGGCGGGAGGCTAGTTCCACATACGGAAAGTACTGGCAATTTGCTATCAAATGTACTTTACAGGCCTCAATATCTAATGACATAAAGTTATGCCATTTGCTTAATCATTGCATATTTGAGAAAATAGCGATCTTGACCTTTGACCTCTGAGGTCAAACCATTGACCTGAGCACTAAACATGTGAAGTAATTTTCAATTCACGCGAGATATTGACTTTGATTGGTAACGCCCATATTTCGTTAGATGGGGGCATCGATGGCCCCCGGTGGGGCGGAGGTGGCGCCGGACCCCCGGTGGGGCGCGGGTTAAGACATACTGCTTTATTTAACCGGCCCCGGTCCCGCCACCTTCTACGGGGCCATGATGCCCTCTACTCAAATATGGCGTTACCGAAATCTGAATCACTAAAGTGCGTGAATTCAGTAAGAAATTATTTCACATGTTTTAGGTGGTCTTTTATAGTATTGTCAATGCTTTTATAATATGAATTTAAGAACTGATAATTTTTATTAATTTGAGGCCTGTATGTATAATTTATAAAATTGGTATTTTTATGTGACGTAATCGCAGTTTATATGTTTAATATGACCTGGGTCGAGGTACCTTGTATATATGAAAGCGTGACAGAAAACATGGTGTTGTTTTGTTAGCTAACTGGTCAAGTTTTGTAATATTGTTTTTGAATTGTGATTTGATTAAGTAAAAGAATATGCTGATGTGAAGTAAAGTGTTTGTTAGTATTTAATATTTTGTGTTTATATATAAGTTATGCTTTAATATGCTTGACCGATGCACAATAAAATCGATATAACTTTACTTTGATTTATTGATGACTTTAAAGGCTTTCACACTCTAATTTAGTGGGTGATTGTCTGTTTACTGATTGTACGAAATTGATGATGAATGTGGGTGAGCCTCGGGGCTGTGTTTTCTGTATAAGTAAGGCACGACGGGGTTAAGATCTGACCCACGGATCGGAAGAACAACTCCATCATATGGTGTCATTGAACTTCACAGCTTCAATTTGAAACTCGAACCCTCTGTCCCTCATCATTCGAGAGCTCATGGACAATAACGGTCGTCGAATTAACCGGTACGAACTTGTGAATCTTAAATGTTCCTTTTCTTGCAACTGTCTTATTGAAGCGTTTTCTGGTAGCTAATTTGAGTACTTTTTGTTGAAGCATTTTTGGTAGAGATCGAGGCAAGCAATGGAACACTGCTTTCCGTGTTCCCTTCCAAGCATGTTTGCTGAGATCGTAAGGGGATGAGTACCCCCTGCCAGTAAAGGTGGCCCAGGGCCTCATAGCAGCGCGTGTTAAAAAGCACACTGGAGTGAGCCTCGGAGGCCCCCACCTACTTTTTTCTAGGTGGCTAGAGAACCCTTCGTGGCCAAAAAACGCTATTTTGCTACTTTTGAGAATATTTAATGGCACGTCCATTGGTCAAATAGGGGAAAGTGGGGGGTCACGGACACCGTAACGATGGTGTGAGTTTTCGATGACTTAATGAGCTTTTTTCTTTCCTATTTTGACTGTAGAGATACTTCAGACATTTATCTATCACTTTGCAAGCAGCTATGTGTCTGCTATTATCATATTGAAATTCGCGTTGAGTGTAGAAAAAAGTAGCAAAAGTCCATTTCGCCCCACCTAATGGGGTAACATGGTCACCCGATGGGGAAAGATGGACAAGATGAACAAAATGAACGAACCAGGCTTTGAAGATTTCCATCTGCATCCACCCACTAGGCGACTGTCTTCCACCGTGGGAAGGGGGCATTTTCTTACTTTTTTCAAAGGATCAAAGGGGGTCATGCCTTTTTTGCATGTTTAATGACGGAGGATTAAAGTATCAAGGGCTGTCGTAACACTGTACAAAGGTTGATCTAGGATCGCTGATCAGGGGGCGGGGCACCTTACAGGGGGGCACCATCCGGGCCAGGGGGCGGGCGCACACCCAGGGGGGAGCAGCGGGCCCGGGCCCCCAAATGCTTTGGCTCCAAAGTGCCGCCCCCATCCGTGTGGGGCGCTGAAGGCACCCATCGAGGGGAACGATGAGCCTTCACCTGACTTTTAGAGGCAGTGCTACGCTGACTGCCGCCCCTGCACCCAACATGCCGCCTCCCTTCACTGATTTTACTGCCCCTGCACCCAACACGCCGCCCCCTAAAAAAATTACACTAGATCCGTGGAGTAAACAATTCACCGCTCTCACCAGGATGCGAAAATTCGTCGCCCTTTGGGTGAACAAGTGCGTCCCCTGAGTACAAATTCCTCCCCCTCCACCGGCCTTCTGCCCCATCTCGTGAGCCGCCCCCCCAATAAAAATCCTGGGTGCGCGCCTACCAGAGGGTGCCACTTTTGGAACGCAAAACTTATCAGGGGGCGCCAAATCCTCTACTTAGGCCTAAGAGTGCCCCTCCCCCGCTCCTCAGGGAAGGGGTTGGAAGCGACACTTTATATTTATATTTATATTTGATATACACAGCATCTCCACTATCCATGTGGCTATTCTGACGCCGGTCGTAATGAAGATGAGGGACATGAAAATGACAAACTCAGGCAAAAACACACTGTAGGATAAGGATAAGGATAGGATGGTTGATGGGGAAGGACAAGGATTATCCACAGGGAGTGTCGCCACAGGCGCCGCGCTCAACCCATGGAGTGAGGTAGTGGGACTTGAAGGGAACCAGTGAAAAAAACATGGAAAACAACAAACACACAAGCCGTGACGATGACGATGATGATGAATTATTATCGCTATTTGTCGACTGGTCTCTCTTTTCATTCTTCGCTTTTGTCTTAGTGATTCCTCGTTTTCGTTTCTCAGGTCTTAAAAGATGATGATGTTGAATGTTCGGTTGATACATATTCTTAGAGGCCACTCCACATGCAAATCGTGTAGGTGCTCTCAAACTGCAGTTATTCCAATATCTGTGCTCCTTGGGTATTTCTGTTTTCCTTTAAAACGTTGTCTTCAAGTTATACATCAATTTTTCTGTGTTCCTGTGTTAACCTTGTCTTTAAGTTGTATGCATCTTGAATGTTGTATTAAAGTTTAGTCTGGAAATGATATAAACCGGTCAAGGCCTTCATCGTTAGCGAACCTTGGCAGCGGACAATATTTTCAGTTTCTGATCCGGATACCTCTTTTTCCAAGCGGCACTAAAAATCACGTGAGTCGCAGCGAAAAATCAAGCGAAAAATTAAGCTGCTAAATAATGATGGACGACCAAGAGTCAGGAAAGATGTCATATTTAGTCTTGCTGTATCTCCTCCTACAAGTGTTTGACGCAAATGAAAATTAAATCATGATATAGCCAAGAAAAGTAACAATACACCATCGTAGTATCGACTCTTAGTTTAGGTTAAAACAGGACACATTTCGTTAATTTCTTAAGCATCGAAAACACGTCTTCCCCCTGTGAGCGCCCAACTCGAATTTAGGGGGCCCATCAATCTCTCAGGGGGGCACCGTGGCCATTTCAGGGGGCGCTGAAGGTCGAGGGGTACACCTGCACCTGGATGACCCCCAAATGTAATTATATGTTCTCCAGCATTTCAGGCCCTGTGTCCCCCACCCACCAAACTATCAGCCAAATCTGCCTCCGCTCATGTGTATCGCTGGACCCCACAACCCTTGATAGGCTTATTTTTAATAAGCTTATATTATATAAAATTAAATATACTCTTCTGCGGGGTAACATATTAAACTCACAGGGAATGTTCATCAAATCATACGACCTCTTTAGCACTTTTTATAACTCTCCTACCTAACATCCCGCGTCCCTTTATCCAATCTGCTATCCATTAACCCCGAGAATTCCCCTTGAAGTCTAGGTAAGTTCTTGAAGGTAGGTAAGTTCAGTCTTACATCCAAGTACCCACTCACGCACCATCGTAATCTTCCTGGTTAGTGTCACTTTCTTTCAGCTCATAAAGATGATTACTGCCAGACTTGAAACCTCCGATGTCATGGGCCTTCTGGATTTGTTGATATCGTCGGCAGAGATCATGATGCTTACCACGGGGTCACTAGTGATAAGCAGGTACGGATACTGATCAGTGATTGTGTCAACTGTGGATGTTTTCCTGGCATGATTTTGCCTAAATGTAAGGTTATCTGTATTCCTTCCGCCCTGGGCCTCCTCACTGTATGCTCCTATGGAAAGCTTCAGGCTCTCAGTAACATCTTCGCCGTGCATTTGCGCCTTATGTATGGTTGCAGGCATGTTGTACCACGGGTACACGTTTACAAACAGCCTCGCTGTCTCTAGAACATAGGCTGGATACTTCTCAATGTCGATTGTTGATGATGATGATATTACCGAGAACCTTTGTAGCAGATCCAGGCTTACCCCAGTGACCTCGCTGAACTGTCGGATGTTCCCAAAAGCATGGTGGGCTGCGTTTTCTTCATTAACTGTGCCGTTGCCCCCCCTCCCGCCTTTGGCTGATCGACGACCAGAATCATGGTAGCACGAACACGTTCATATAAAACTCTTTTCTGTCTTTTAACAGCATCCTTCTGGTCGTAGTTTTGAGCTCTCCATAGACAAATGGGGGACTCTTCTCTGATCCTCCCTCATCCTCAGTGCGCATGTTAAAATCGGTTTATGCAAAGATTAACTCTCTGCCCAGCGTCTCGCATGTCCGTCTTAACCTGCCACGACTCGACCACGTCTCCCTGTCAGCCGTCCTTAGTCCAATTGCCGCGCAACATGAGCCGACGGCCGCCGCAGCCGCCGGCCCCACCGCACTACTTGGACTACATTGCCGCACAAAATGTATCATATCTCCCCTGGGATAACTGATGCCGTGCTAATTTTTCACGGCTGGTTAGAGGACACAACACTGCATCACTAGATATACATTTCTAAGTGAAACTCGCTGTGCGTTTTTTCGTGGGTCTAACGAAGTTTAGAATTTGATAATAAATTAGAAGCTGTACATATCCTAATAGATACAAGTACTAGCAGGCTCTTATAGTAAAATTTCGTACTTTTCAACATTGAGTGTTTTCATGGCGTTCTCAGCCTTCCATTCATATAAAGAGATAACGGTGTGGTTACTGCGACCATGGTTGATAAAGCATCGGAAAGTGCACCTCATCTCGAGTCAACTTGACGTCGGGCTGCGGCGTGTTTAATGCGCTGTGTTCCAGCATCCATGCAAGCGGCTAAAGAAGAGAAAAAAGATACAATTATGTTTTTCCAAGGTTTTCGATATTTCTCTGTCAGAACCAAACAATTAAGTCCGATTTTGAAAATGTCCAAATTGGGGGTTTTGGCCGGTTTTGAAGGCCATTTTCCCCAGCGTGCATTGGGGACTTTTCCCACGACCAGCTCTGGGGTCCCTCCCCCGAGACAAAGCTTACACCATGCCTCTTCACAAACCTAATAGCAGCACAACTTTCATTATTTTCCCCAAAAACTCAGGGATACATGCAGACTAAAACTATTCAATATGCATACGTATCGACTTGTAATAAGGATTAAAAGGTATCAGTATCAAAATGAAGGTTATGTCGCCATTTCATGCGAAATCATTAGCACTCGCCCCGGTGGGCCTCTGAGCCACCTTCGACTTCGACTGGGGGAAATGTTCAAACACCCCCCCCTTGAACTTGGCTCTTATGCTAGATAGCGAAAACACACGAAGACTGGTGGATAGCTCATAACAAATTCATGAAGAAACTAAATCGGTCACTTTTTGGCTCAGGTCAATATTGAGAGCATGACAGGTCAAAGAAGGCGGTATATTAGAGAACAGTTTCTGGGCTCTGACTGACAGAGTTGAGTTAGAATCATTTTTAGGCACAATTCGCTTCCTCTCGTTACGGCGAAACATCAAATAATGTATAATATGACTATACTAGGTCGAAACATAAAAATGACCTGACTTAAGACAAGGTCAAGGTCACTATCTAGCCTAGCATAGTCAATATGCATATCAATCAGCTCACAATAGCAATCCAAACAAAATAACATCAAAATAAGAGTTTTATCAACATTCCCTGCAAATCAATTGACCCAAGTTTGAAAAGCTGCTTAGGAAGCCCCAGAGTAACTCTTAGAGGTAACATGTCTAAACTTGCAACATGGACCGATAAAGAGGCCTAGGATACTATGATTTGGGGAATCCGAAGGTATTCCCAGGGTATTTTAACTACGGCGTTCCAAGCGGCGTCTGCAGACATAGAGCAATGTTTCGGCAAATTTCCGTTTACCCCATGCATTTCCAATGGAGAGGTCATGATTCGTACCTGTCCCTAGATCATCGATGGGAAAAATCCTGGAAAAAATTATTAGCACTTTTTGGGGCCATTATATGGTACAAGTTTGAATTCGATAGATTCAACCTTTTCTTACTTATGCCAACTTAAACATTTTTGGAGGTGAGGTCACTTGGCCTGCACTGCTGGTGACCTGACCTGAGATGACGCAACCTTAAAATTTTGAGGGAAAGTTGCGGAATTGATCACTGATAAGGTGTGACAAGTGCTGTGTCGCTCGCGCCAACGTTTTTTTTCGCGCCACCGTTACACCCGAGGGGGTGTTCAAGCACCCCCAACGGGCCGAGGGTTAGTACAAGTCTCCAAACCTGCTGAACATGCTCGGTCAAGAGGGGTCCGGCGTCAACGCACGGTGGAGGGGGCCCGAAAGTTCCCCCTCCCTGAGATCGCGGAAACAAAGATGGGTAGAAAAGGCGCGCTTGGTGTTTGTGTAGGCGTTAGCGACCTACATGATATCAAAGTTTCATTGATGTACCTCAATATCTTCAACGTCAAACGGGGTCATAAAGGTCGAAATCGGGCCGTATTGAAGACATCGGGAAATGCCGTGATTATGCGGGAATGGGGCGCGAGTATGCTAAAACAGGGTTGAGGCCAAAAGGAAAGGCCCTAAACAATATCTCTGAAATTTTGGGGTCAAGGTCTTTCAAAGTCATTGACCTATTACGTCAAAACCCCGCATATTATGCCTAATGAGCGCTATAACTAGCGCTTTGCCCAACCTTGACCAGTGACCTTTGATCAAGCCTTGATCCTCAATGCCAGTGACCTTTGAAATTGACCTGTGACCTTGACCTAAACACTGAATAACCTTAACTATGATGTAATAACATAGGTGTCGCAACTTTACGCAACGTTATTTAGGGGCTGTCCAGGAGTACCTGTGCTCTCCAGGGACAACTATGCTCTCTGGAGGGGCCTTTGCTTCGATGAGGCAGGGGCGCCTTTTGCTCCCCCATGGACGCAACCTAGCTATCCAGGGGCGTCTTTGCTGTTCCGGGGGCGCCTTTGATACCCAGTGCCCAAGGGGCGCTCATTCTTATCCAGGTACATCTTGGTATTGAGGGGCGTATTTTTATTAAAGATAGCCAATACTACCCAGTGGCGCCTACTCTATGCAAGGGGTGCTAAGGCTATATCCAGGATATATCCAGGGGGCGGCAATTTGCTATCCATAGTACGCCCTTATGCTCTCCAGGGGCATCTTATTCAGAGGGTGCCTTTGATATTCAGAGGCGCTTTTCCTATCAGCAGGGTACATACCTGTGCCATCTTGGGGCTATTCTTATCAAGGGACGCTGCTGTTATTCACGAACACCTATACTACTATCGAGGGTCGCCTTCGCTACCCAGAGGTACCTTTTCTTCTTAGGAAGTTTGGCGCCCGTGCTTTTAGAAGTACTTTGGCATCGATTGATTGCTGTATTATTGGGCTTAGGTGCGCGTGAACCTTGAGCTCATGCAGCGCCCATATTGTTGCTAAGGAACGCTTCTGCTATCAAATGGCACCTTCACTATCCAGGGCCGCTGTTTTATTCAAGGCAGCCTGTTCTATCCACGGGCATCTGATATTTCGGGGGTGGTGCCTAGATTATTCAGGAGGTGGATTTTTTTCTCCACAGGGGCGCTCTATTGCTTTCCAGGGGCACCTTATTCGGGGCCGCCTTTACTGCCCAGGGGCGTCTTTCTATCCAGGGGCGCATATGCTGTCTAGGTGTATTTTGCAATCACAGACATGATTGAAATACATGCCCCTATGTTATCAAGGGGTGCTTTTTGTCTCCGGTGAGGCGCTATTTTTCTTTTCCGTGCGCCAGTTTATTCAAGGGCGCCTATGCTGTCCAGATCACCTATGTTATCTAGGGTTGCCTTCGCTGTTCAGGGGCGCCTTTGCTACCCAAAGGGCGCCTTTTATTTTCCTGGAGTGCATATTTCCATCTAAGGGGCGCATATGCTATCTTGTAGCGCCTTTGCAAACCTGGGGCGCACTTTTCGATCCAGGGGCGCAATTGCTCTCGAGGGGGGCGCCCCTGTAATCCAAGAGGAGCCTGAAATAGACAGAGAATAAAAATGCTGAAATAAGGCGCTCAAACACTGAAATAAGATGCCCATTTATCAGGAAGTGGTGCTCATCTGCTGAGCGGGGAGGACTGCTGTTTGGTGAGGGCTAGGGCTGATAATCCCAGGATTGGGATCCCGGGATCCCGGGATTGTATTAATCCCGAATCCCGGGATTATATATTTCCGAATCCCGGGATCCCGATATTTTCCAACACTAAAAATGCCGTGGAAAGCGTCGCTGATAGTATTAAAAATCATCATAGAATCCGACAACATGCTTCAGCGTTGTTTTATGCTTAATATTTTACCTACCTGAAATGTTTAAACACAAGTAAAAGCCAGGCTTTCCTTTCTGCATGTACGTAGATTATACCTGGCATCGCTTCACAGTTCACACCGTGTCAGTTTCTCTGTTCGAGCTCGTCTCTCTCTCCCAGCGGCGTCGTCCCCTCAGACATTCAGTTTCAGGTCATATTACTCGGGAGGTTGCCGAATATATCGGCCATCGAATAGGAGGGGTCGAATTGCTCGTCGTGTCTGTGAGGGAGCATGTCCTGTGGCTCAGTTACTGTCAGTGCCTGCTGTCAGTGTGACCCAGAAGGCAGTCAGGGCAGGGAGTTACGCATTATGTGTGGAAGTGCTTGCAATGACCGATTTTGTGGAATTTAAAGGCAGTGCAGTGTGGGAACACTTTCTAAGAAGTCAGGATGGCAACACAGCAAAATGTAGCCTTTGTGAAAAGGTATTGAAAATAGCTGGAGGATCAACAGAAGGGCTTCACGTCCATCTCAAGAATAAGCATGGTGGTGAAAGCGTTGCTGGACCATCCCAATCCAGGGAGATGCCGCAGGACTTGTCCGGTGAAAGTAGCTCCAAAACATCGGAACCTACGACAGGAATGAGGACCTTGGATTGCTACTACGTTTCTAAAACGGACGACGACCTGGATGCTATCCTAGCCAGAATGTGCGCGAGAGATGGGCTACCGTTTACAGTTTTCTGCACCTCACCGGACCTACGCGGACTATTGGCTGCTAAAGGGTATAAAAACCTTCCAACCCATCATAACACGATCCGCCGGCGTGTCCTCAGGCACTGTGCTCGCCTGAAGTGTGACGTGAAGGCGAAGCTGGCCGAAGAAGTGTCAAAGGGCAAAAGGTTCTCGCTTACAATCGATGAATATACGTCCTAGAAAAACCGTCGCTACATGAGCGTGACTGTCCACTGCGAAGGCAACATGTGGGGTCTCGATGTCGCGCGTTGTCACGGCTCAATGCCAGCCGAGAAGTGACTGGATCTTCTGCAGGGCAAGCTGGCAGAATTTGGTCTTGAGCTCAGTAAGCACGTCACCTGTGTCACAACCGACGGAGCTTCCGTGATGGACAAATTCGGGAAATCACTGCCTTGCGAACACCGACTCTGCCTCGCTCACGGCGTGCACCTGGCCGTCATCGACGCTCTGTACTCGGGTGATGACAGGCAGACTTCTGAACAAGCAGACGACGGCGGTGGTGGTGAAACTTACCAGGTGAGATCAATTTTAATGTACCTGAAAGCTTTTATTCTGAGATAGCGCAAAAATTGCTTATTACGACAATGACGGAAAATTATATATTTGCAAGTGTTTGAGTTTTGCTGTGCGATCTGATATGAATATTTGTGGTCTTTTGACATTCGGTGTCTTTAAATTCCTTCTCTGATCGATGTCACGCACATCCTTTGTATTTTTTCGCTTATTTTATCATCATGGGTGAAAATCAGTGAGTCAAATTTGAATTGGTCAATTGACTTGTATTGCCGTTCTAGCTACATGGCATGCCTATGCAAATTGTTCTGTCATCGTAGCGTTAATGTGAATCTTGCCGCCTTGCAGGTTAACTCGTCAGAGGAATCCGACTGTGATGACAAGGATGACAGCAACAGCACGGACGAAGACACAGATGGTGCTACCTGTCACCGTGAACTACACAGTTCGGTCTATCCAATCGAAAACAAGACTAGAAACATTGTCCGCTGGTTTAGAAAATCGCCCGTACGAAACGAAGTCCTTCAGAAATACGTTAGAGAAGAACGTGGACAAGAACTGATGCTGGTGCTAGACTGTAAAAACCGATGGAATAGTTTGTGTGACATGCTTGATCGGTTTGTTACTCTGAAAGCAGCTGTCCATAAAGCAATTATTGACATAGGAGACAAAAGTATTAAAATGATCGATGATTACGAATACGCCACCATACCTAGGCTCATTCGTTGCCTTAAGATCCTGAAACTCAGCGCTATGTAGGCGGGAAAGTGGACTTCTGGAGGCTGGAGCTGCTTTAACATTTATTTTAGTTGCGCTTGTGAAGGAGGATAGTGCGATTGCACGCAAACTGTCAGATGCTTTAAAACAGCGCATCATACAGGGGCAGTCGCGTGCGGCAAAAGTTCTGCAAACACTGCATAACAAAATATCGTCAGATAGAGATTGGAAAGATATTTTCCCTAGCGCATCTCGTAAGGAAGTACAGGACTTAGTTGTAAATATGGTGGGAAGAATGGGAGGACAGATGCATGCTTCCGAAGTATTTGTAGATGCAGAAGCGATGGACGTTGTTGATCCTCAGCCAGCACAGTCGCTTCAATCGATGCTTCAACAGGCTCTAGATAAAATAAGAGTTCCAGAGCCAGATCACAGTCCAAGCGCATCCAGGCTAAGTCTCTCCAATCCTTCGCTTATGACCAAGGCCATTAGGAAAGAGTTGGAAAACCTGCCTGCCTCTGGAAGAACGGGTATGGTAGCTTTGTCCTACAGCTGGCTCAGGCTGAGTGTTGAGTCGGAACGTGTGTTTTCAAGTGTCGGGAATATCGTCACTAAAGTACGGTCGAGTCTCGGCGACGAAGCCGTTGATGCCCTTTGCTTCCTTAATTGCTGCTTTCGTGGCAGGTTACTTGTGTGACCAGGACACAATAGGCCGGGTCACAATAGGTAAATACCTCTGCTGTAATATGACTAGAAATATAATAAAAAATATATATTGTCAACATCATTCATATGTCTTTATTTGTTTGGGGAGCAAAGAATTTTATTCTGTTTAGTGTCCATATAAATTTTCATGTGCTTTCCGCATGGTGAGAATAGTATGCTATGAGTTATCCTTAACGGGAAATATTTACCATGCTGTTAAGAATACGCCACATACGTTATCTAAAGCAGACACTAATTTTCGACATGTTTATGGAAAAAATTGCCCAATCCCGGGATCCCTGGATATCCCGGGATTGAGGGTCGATGAATCCCGGGATCCCGGGATTGCAAAAATGGCCCGGGATTATCAGCGCTAGTGAGGGCAGTGTTCCCGGAAGTGGGGCGCACATACACACAAAGCTTTCTTACCCTATGCCGTCGAGTAAACCCGTCATGCGCGTGCTTTCGGCCCGCAGACGTTTTTAACACTCTGCTGGCGGGTGAAAAAAACTCGTTCATGTCGTGTAACTAACTCGCAGCCAACGAGTTTCTTGATCCGCGCACCACGAGTAACCCCCTGTGCGTAGTCGCACCTATCGTGTAATGCCAGCGAGTAAATCCGTCGTCCGCGCGTCTCTGCAGCACACAGGCCTTTTTCTGCTATTAGAGCATGTCTTAAACTATTTTGTAGCGTTTACCTAACTCACATCCTCAGAGTTTCAGGAAGTCATCATCCCGAAAGCGGAGGGGTGGATTGGGGGAGCGTGATCCTGCAGCTGGCAAATTAGGGAGGACCTACCCCCAAAAATCTGGGATTCAATTTAGGTTTTCAGCATTTTATCATTATCTTTGCGGGCCTACCTCGCTGCTTTCAATTCTAACGGAGAGTGAAATGCATCGAAAACATTTTCAAAAGCAAAAAAATATGTTCAAACTTCGCCTTCAACCCCCCCCACCCGGTCATCCCCAGTCAGGGATCCGTCCCCCCTCCCCGGCAAAAATTACCTAGTGACGCCCCTGCTGATGGTAATCTTTCACGTGATATAGTGATGTATGATCAAAGGCGTCACATTAAAGGCGGTTGAGTTCTCCACTTACTTTCCCATGTGAAAACTGCAGTTTTGGAGGTTAGTTCTGAACCTCTCCTACTTCTGTAAGTTGTCTCCTGATGTGTTGTTGTGTTGGGCTTACACAGTTGCCAAATAAGAGGACTAGCAACCCTTTTGCTCTCTCATTTCTAATCTTTCGACGCAACGAAACGTAACAACACTTCGCACGTCAACGTCGCACAGTCAACTGTTGCTAGAATCAAAGATGGCTGACGCACCGGGCGCGCTTCCGTTTGTCAAGGGTACTGTACTCGGGGTTTGCGGATTTCCGTTCCGAACACCGCGGGTTCGGAAAGACACGCGAGACTAGGTTCGGAGCGCAGGGTAGCGAGAGCGATGCACCCGGCTCTCGCGAGTGAATGAGTCGTGCGATGCGTATATATCATGAACTCGCAATCCTCGAGTAAGGTTACACTGTCATTGAGGATTTAGCCGCAGTAAGATCTGGTAATCGTGGACATTCGAAACCATTGGCGGGTAACTTACCAAGTAAATGTGTACTCGATTGCAAATACTCGCCGAGAGTGTATTATTTTTTAGAAGAATCCGCGTACAGCGCATATATCCACTGACACAGGGTAAAAATGTTTTGTGTATACTGAAAAAGCCACCCGGTTGCAGCAATGGAGCACTAAGCCTTCAGTTAGATGATAATGAAATGTGTTTAAAGGCAGTCCGTACTCAAATTGAGCCCTTGAGCACTATAACAGAGCGCCCGACTGTCGGACAGGGGTGCCAAACCATAGACAGTAGGGTAGCTGAAGATGGAAAGGGACACCTATGATATCCTGGGGGCGCCTGTGCTCTCAGGTGAGGCGCTTGTTTTCTTTCTCAGGCGACAAGCTTATCCATAGGCGTCTATACTGTCCAGATCATCAATTTCAAGAAGAGTTACCTTTGCTGTCCAGGGGCGCCTTTGCTATCCAAAGGTGCATATGATATCGGTGGGGCGTTTTATCCAGAGGGCGCCTAGGCTGTCCAAGAATGCCCCCTAACCAAGGACCGCCTTTTACTTTCCTGAAACGCCAATTTCTATCTAAGGGGCGCATATATTATCTAGGAGTGCCTTTTATATACGGAAACGCCTTTTATCCAGGGGCGCCTTTGCTCTTCAGGGGCGCTGCTCCAATCCAGGGCAGCTGAAGATGGATAAGGCACATCTGTGTTATACAGGGGGAGCCTGTACTTCCCAGTGGGGCGCTCTTTTTCCTTCTCCGGCACCTAGTTTATCCAAGGGGCGCCTAGACTATCCAAATGCGCCTTTTCTATACGAGGGATGCCTTTCTAGGGATGCCTTTGCTATCCAGGGGCGCTTTTGCTGTCCAAAGCACTTGTGCTATCCAGCGTTGTCTTTGCTATCCAGGGGCGCCTTTGCTATCCAAGGGTGCATATGATATTCGTCGGGCGCTTTTTCCAGTGGGCGCCTAGGCTATAAAAGGGCGTTTTTTCTACCCAAGGTGTGCATTTTCTTTTCCTCAAGCGCCTATTCCTATCTAAGGGGCACCTGTGCTGTCCAGGGCACCTATGCTGTCCAGGGCTCCTATGATGTCCAGGGCACTTATGTTACCAATATTTGCCTTTGCTGCCCAGGGGCGCCTTTCCTAGCCAAGAGCATATGATATCCGTAGGCCACTTCATCCAGGGGGCGCCTAAGCTACCCCAGGGTGCATTAGTTCCCCCATGGCGCAATCTTGCTATCCAGTGGCGCATTTTCTTTGCCGGAGCGCTTTTGATAACTTTCTAAATTTCATCTTCGACATTTTTAATGGGGCGCAAAAGACCATTAAAGGCGTTTAGTGTTAGGACAGGGGCACTTTGCCATGGATTTAAGGAATATGTGTTAATCCGAAGAAAACCCTTGGATCCGTCACTGAATCTGGGGGGAGGGGTGCCCTTATCCGCCCACTGCCGACCAGATACAGTGACTCATTCACTAACAACGAGTTTGCCATATAATCGGATGAGCACAGTGGCGTAGCCAAGGGGGTCCTTGGGGTCCGCGGACCCCCCCTTGGGCTGACCTTATGCACTGGAAAAAACGAGCATTGGTCTCGGGGGCCCCTGAAACTTGGTCTGAGGGGCCCCCGAGCTCGATCTCAGGGGCCCCCGAACTTGGTCTCAGGCGACCCCCGAACTTGGTCTCAGGGGGCTCCTGAGCTTGGTCTCACGGGCCTTCCGAGCTTGGTCTCAGGGGGCCCCTGATCATCGGTATCGAGGGCTCCAGAGTACTGAACATTGATCTCGGGGGGGGCTGGCCCTGAGCTCGGTCTCAGAGGCCCCTGAGCTTGGTCTCAGAGGGATCCCCGAGCTCGGTCTCAGGAGCCCCCCCGAGCTTGGTCTCAAGGGACCTCCGAACTTGGTTCCAGGGCCCCCGAGCTTAATCTCACGGGCCTTTCGATCTTTGTCTCAGGGACCCTCCTAGTTTGTTCTCATGGTCTCAGAGGGCCCCGAGCTCGGTCTCAGGGGCTCCCGAGCTTGGTCTCAGGGGATCCCCGAACTTGTTCTTAGGGCCCCTCCGAGCTTGGTCTCACGGGCTTTCCGAGCTAAATAATAAGAAGATTTAATAATGTTAAGAAACTGAAAACCTGTAAGGATTATATACAGAACGGTTAAAAAAATAGACTACTTTTAATAGGTATTAAAAGTAAAAAAGGAAAAAGACCCAACAAATCTGCCTTGTTGAGAAGCTTAACGATTTTAAACAAATTTATCAAACGAACATAAAAGAAGTAAAATGTAAAAAAACTAAAAGCTAAAAAGCCTAAACTGCGCTAAAGCACCATATAATTTAAGATTTGAAATTTGTGGAACTGAAAGGAATTAATGAGAGGTAAAAAAGGTAAAAAATAATAAAGCTATAATAAAAGGGAAGAAAATTAATAGAAAAAATAAAAAGAGAAAAAAGAATGGAAAGGAAGAAAGAAAGTTAAGAAGAATATAAAAATGAAAAAAGAGAAAGAAGAAAAGAAAAGAGATAAAATAAAGAGAGAAAAGCGAATGTAAAATGGAAAAGTTGATAAAGGATTATTGAGCTTGGTCTCAGGGGGTCCCGATCATCGATATCGAGGGCTCCAGAGTACCGAACATTGATCACGAGGGCCCCGAGCTCGGTCTCAGGGCCCCCGAGCTTGGTCACATAGGCCCCCGAGCTTTAGTCTCACGGGCGTTTTGATCTTGGTCTCAGCGGCCCCCCGAGCTTGGTCTCAGGGGACTCCTCGAGCTTGGTGTCAGGCCCACAAGCCTGGTCTCAGCGGCCCGAGCGTGGTCTCAGGGGCCCCAAGCTTAGTGTCAGGGGGCCCGGAGCTTGGTCTCACGGGCCTTCCGAGCTTGGTCGATTGATCCCCCCAGGAGGATGGGAAGACATGTGTTTGGCCCCCAAACTCGGGTCTGCGTCCGCCCCTGAATTAGGGCAAACATTGCACCACACCCAGTGTTCACACAGCTCCTCTGCTACCTGCTCCGACGCCCACTCCCTGGTTTTCTTTGAACCTTTTGGTCTTGGCACCAGGAACCAGATCATCCTTTCCAGCACTTCTCTCTTGGACGGCAAGTTAGAGGAGGTGAAGGTCGCTCGGGAGTGGATTGTGGTCGAACCAAGACTCATGCTCCTCTTGGAACGGGTTTGGAAAAGATCAATCCCGACGCTTTTAAGGCTCTGAAACAAAAAAGAAGCTTAATTAGTTATTCTTTGATTGATAAAACATTTTTTCACATAAATCGTTACGGAAGAGGCGGCAACTTTTTCCAACCATACGAAACAGAATGATATAAATTTGTTTGTCCAATCTATTGGATCCTTTTATTATAACATGGAAGTATTTTTTAACCAGTAAATCACAAGGATCATTTTTAACTACGACAGAGATGTAGGGGAAAGTTAGGGTCATGGACACCGTGGGTAAGACGGACGAACTGCTTGGTTGCTTGGGACGAACTGACAGCGCTGCGACCGGGAAAAGCATGTAATTTTTTACGATTCCTTTTAGCGCGCGTCGGTCACAGAGCAACGTTGGGTCTGGTAAGCTCTCTAGGTTTTATACAATTTTCATAAAAGTAAAAACTGCAACTCATGTGTTATTTTCATAATCGAATTCGTAAGGTCATTGCATGGATGTTTCTATAGATATTTTATTGGTGTTATGCAATATGGCTCTTCAAGATGTTACATTTTGTTCACCGCAGTCGCTGACTGTGTAATCGCAATGACGTCCGATTCATGTCCAAGTTTGTTTAGGAAGAGCAGAATGGGGTAAGACGGACACCACGTGTGGGGCAAGATGGACATGGTGTCCATGTTTCCCCTCACAAGAGTATATTTCATTAATTTTATATAATATAAGCGCAAATAATCAAGGGTTTTGGGGTCCAGTGATACACCTGAGCGGGAGTGGATTTGGCTAATGGTTTTGGGGGATGTGTGACACAGGTCCCGAAATTCTGGAGAACGTATACTTAAATTTGGGGGTCATCCAGGGACAGCTGTACCCCTCGACCCTCAGCACCCCCTGAAATGGTCACGATGCCCCCTGAGAGATTGATGGGCCCCATAAAAGTCGCTTCTAATCCCTCCCCTCAGGAGCGGGAGAGGGGCGCTCTCAGCCCTGCGAGAGGATTTGGCACCCACCTGATAGGTTTTGCGTTCCAAAAGCGGCACCCCCTGGCAGGTGCACACCCAGGATTTTTATTTGGGTGGGGGGCGGCTGACGAGAGGGGGCAGCAGGCCGGTGGAGGGGGCGGCATTTTGCCTCAGGGGGCGTACTTGTTCACCCAAAGGGCGGCCAATTATCCTTCCTGGGGGGGGGGGGGGGATGAGAGCGGTGAATTGTTTGCTAAACAAACCTATAGTAAATTGTTTCAGGAGGCGGCATGTTAGGTGCAGGGGCGGCAGTCAGCGTAGCACTGCCTCTAAAAGTCAGGTGAAGGCTCATCCTTCCCCTCGATGGGCATCTTCGGCGCCCCACATGGATGGGGCCGGCACCTTGGAGCCAGAGCGTTGAGGGGAGGGGGGGCGGGTCCGCTGCTCCTCCCTGGGTGCTCGTCCGCCCCCTGGCCCGGATGGCACCCCCATACCCGGAAAGGCGTCCCTCTCCCCTGATCGGTGATCCTGGATCAACCTATGAACAGTTCCACGACAGCCCTTGATACTTTAATTCTCCATCATAAAAAAGCAGGAAAGGCATGACCCCCTTTGACCCTTTGATGGAAAATAGTAAGAAAATGCTCCCTTCCCGCGGCAGACGACAGTCGCCTAGTGGGTGGATGCACATGCAAATCTTCAAGGCCTGGTTCGATCACTTTGTTCATCTTGTCCATCTTTCCCCATGGGGTGACCATGTTACTCCACTAGGTGGGGCGAAATGGAATTTTGCTACTTTTTTTCTACACTTTAAACAAATGTTTATAGGATAATTACAGCCACATAGCTGCTTGCACGGTGGTATATTTTTTTGGGAAATGATGACATATATTTGGACTGTTGCAGTTTGAAAGAAGAGCAAGTACAGTCGCCCCAGATGGCGAAACATTAAACCCCCTCTCCCCCACAACCCGAGGCCCCCGACCAGCACCGGCAGCAGGCACCCAATGTCCAGGCACGGGAGATGCTAGCCATATCACCATCCACGCTCCAGCGCCATCCAGCCAACACGTTAAACTAATTTAAGCTAAACACACGTATGCCTGCATGTAGCGCCGGGCTCACAACCATCGCGATGCCGCCTCTAACGTCAGCGCTGAATGAAAACGTTATGGAAACATGATAGTATGCCTGTCCCATCCCCACGCCGGCGCCTAAGTTGAGCCCATTTTAAAGCAAAAAGTCGGTCCCGCCACGGCAGTCGGCGGGGGCCAGGGATGCCCGGCAGGGGACAGAGCTGAGAAGTGTCGACCCATCCCAGCGATGCCCCCAGCCAACACAGCCCCGACACCCTCCAACAATATGTCAATAATAGGCTTCGGCTGACATCCACATCCAAAGAAGGTTCCAGATAAATGTCTGAAGTATCTCTACAGTACAAATAGGAACGAAACAAGCTCATTAAAGTCATCAAAAACTCTCGCCATCGTTACGGTGTCCGTGACCCCCACTTTCCCCTACCGATGTCGTCTATAACCATTCAAATCCAGGAGCTAAGCACACATGAGTTGGTATGGAGGGAAACTACCTGACTGGAAAGGCTGGAATTGTGTGACGGAAGTGAAATTCGAATCGCGATGTGGAGGGTTAAAATAACATTTAAAATAAATAAAAACCACCTTTTTATAAACTTTAGAACTAACCACAGCTATATCCACGTGTAGAACACCAAAAACTATATTTCTTTGGTGCTGGTCCTCCGTTTAATTCTATGACCTTCAGCATGACTTTATGAACATTTTGCAATAGCAGGCTTTAACAAAAAACATGTTTGGAATTATCATGATCATTACAGCGTCAGCCGTGTTGGTCCCCATTATGGTCATTTTTGACGAAAACTCGATATCTTCAGGCTCCATGAGGCAGACATAAATATTGTCCGATTTCGATAAAAATGGTACCGTTCGTTTCCACTTGGACCATAGAACGGGAAAAGTCACGCAAATTGACAAAAATAAAAAATAAAAATGAAATGGCCTAATGCACATTGCCCATTTCTAAAGGTATGTTCTTTTACATATGTTCTTCAGCTACTGATACCTTTGAAATTGACCAAAATTCATGCGAACAAGTCCAACCCCGGATGATTGCAAATGATCTCAATTCCTTGAGCAGCCTATGAATGGATGTTCTCCATTCCGTCTTGGGAACGAATGTATATCCAAAAGTGGGAACACATTCCCCGCTTTCAGTGCCCATCCATGTTGCCAAACAGACTGTAGAACGACATAAGTCTGATTCAAATCAAATATTGCTTGAATCTACAAGTGAGAGAGAGAGAGAGAGGTAGAGAGAGAGGTAGAGAGAGAGAGAGGTAAAGAGAGAGAGGTAGAGGGAGAGGGGGGTAGAGAGAGAGAGAGGTAGAGAGAGAGAGGTAGAGAGAGAGAGGTAGAGAGAGAGGTAGGAAGAGAGGTAGAGAGGGAGAGAGAGGGGGAGAGAGAGGGAGAGGGAGAGAGAGAGGGAGAGAGACGGAGAGAGAGGGAAAGAGAGAGGGAGAGAGAGAGGGAGAGAGAGAGAGGGAGAGAGAGGGAGAGAGAGCGAGAGAGAGAGGGAGAGAGAGAGAGAGAGAGAGGGAGAGGGAGAGGTGTCCAGCTTAACCCTATTTCTGTTGTCAAGGGGCGGACTACATCCACCCTGCAAGGGTTTTCCGGGATATCTTCAAAACAGTTCGAGATGGGCGTTACAAATATTCTGATTTCTTCCCAAAGCTAAGTTAGGCATACTCTTTTATACATTTCAAGATGATATTTTAAACAGAGCACAGCTATTGGTTAGGCATTTAGGGCGGATACGGCGGATATATTCACAAAATGAACATTATTTTCTAAGGCGCGTTCTTTGTAGAGCAAAGCCGTCCGTAACAATGTTGCGAGAAGTTTGAATGCTTGAATATTAATAATTATAAACCAGGTGCTAGTTCCTTGACATTTTATGTAGTTTTTTGCAGAGGCAGTTGAGGCACCTCTTGTTTTACCAAAATAAGTTAGACAAAGAGCATATCAATCTGCAGGAAGGATCATATGAAGTCAGTAATATTTTTCAACAAGAAGGTATTTGTCCAAGAAGCTTAACACGCGCCCCGCTGGGAGGCGAAATTCGCACCTCCCTCCTGGTTTTCCCAGATAGCTCAAAAACGAAGAAACGCGGAACAACGAAACTTACAGTACCTTTTCCCTGATTAATTTTACACATCTGACCAAATTTTTTAGTTAACATCAAGTTAGGTCAAGGAGCTATTTGAGGTCAAGTGACCCGACCTCAAAACCTAAAATCACGAGCTTGGAGTGGCGCCCAGGAAACATCAGCAAACCGATCAGTTTGAAGCTTCCACAATATAATAAGGTCGCTAGGGTTTACAAATCTGCTATCTTGAAATTTTGATATTGTTGACCTAAGGCGGGGTCAATTTTTTGGTCACCCCATTATAAGTCTATGGTGAAAAATAGAATGGGCTAGTTTTCAGTAATACTGGATAGATAAAGCTGAAAATCCTCAAACCGTCTATTCTTACCACAATCTTGACCATTAAGTTGAGTTTTGAGCATCTGACCTCTCAAAGGTCATATCAGGTAACGGGAGCATAGAGTGATTGTTTTGCCAATAACTTCTCACTGAATTGAGATAAATGTCCCATTTTGCTTGCATTGTGCTTGTATTGCCACGAGGGGTCGATTGATGTGTCACATGACCACACCAGATTACTCTGTGACCCTGACCTAGCTCGAGGTCAGGTAATTTTCACTATTTGACCTAGAAAGGTCATATTATACATCATTCGATTTGCCGCGATGAGAGGAATCCAGAAATGCATTAATATTTTCTCTAGCTCTACTGAGAGCAGATCTAGAGAGAGAAACGTACACTGTTCTGTTGTAAGCCTATGGAACCTTCTTTGACCTATGCTGACCTCAATATTGACCTGACATAAAAATTATTCGTATAGAATATCGTTTTCTTGTCAAGAGCTTTCGAACACCGCCCGTAATTTTCCTTTAGCTTTCGTGGGGAACGAGATACGGAGGGGGGGGCGAAAAATGCCCCCAGCGGGGCGCGTCATGCCAGTGACCACAGCAGGGCGCGTGTTAAACCCAAAACTGACCTGTCTCCAGAAATACCCCAAATACTGGAAATATCAATATTGCAGCCTGAGAGCGAAAACAGGATACCGATTAGAAACCAGCGCCATTAACTTGATTTGGTGTATGTACATTTGGGAAAAAAGCAGGCCCAATCAAGAAGGTGAAAAGTTCGTGAAACCGCCGTGACATAAGACATGGCTAGCAGATATGTTAGGTTTGGTCTGGCTAATATTTTATGCTGGAGCTATCTGTCAGGCTTAAAACTTGCTGGTGACCGTAGATTTTCTATTTTCCTATCTCACTTTTCAAATCCTCGACCTAATATGTTTTGCGCATATTACACCGTAGGTATATTCACAAATCCCGCTCGTGTTGGCCCTTGACTACTGTTCATACACGAGATTGAGCCGGTTGTATGTATCTCTATCATCCTGGCTAACAAGTGGTTCAGGCCCTAGAATGAACCGTAAATAAATTTTATAAGAAACACACACGCTGACCATAACGCAAAATTGGACATAAGTGTAAGCACCGAAACGTTTTGACATGATGCTGCTACATCCGGCCTCCCGAAGCTCTTACACGAGAGCTCTCCTGACCAGCTCTCAACTCCGACTCTGACCTTCAGTGCCAGCAATCACCGCGTATATAAGACTGTGCACGCCACGTTGCAAACCAGTCTCTTCTCATCCCTGCAAAAATGAAGCTGGTAGGTCTTCTGGTGGCAGCCACTCGGCCTCGGCTTCTCCAGGCCTGGGCTGAATTATGGGTTGTAGGTAAACTTTATATGTAATGTGGAGTGGCTCTCTGAACAACGTTCGATATTACACAAAACACAAACTGATTTTTAAACGTTTTACAGTATTTCTCACTTTTTCTGGTGGTTTTAGAGATGCAAGCTCATGATGCATCACAAAATATAATGTTCGCACAATGAGATACTTGCAGTTGTGAATGATTCAAGACATAGGTGAGTGTCCGACTCATGGCTTTACCACAGCAGTGTAAAGGAATATATGATTTTTTTATAATTTAAGTAAAATTTTTGACCCTGAACATCATAGTGAATGATTGATCCAGTGAAACACCGTAGCTTCCTCCAGATTTTGACCATAATTGTAAAGGCATCGGTCAGCTTGTTCAGGCTGACGCTGTTAGGCACCGGGCCGGTGACAGCTGTTGGGTCGCCGGCAGATCTTGTTGGTTGCCCTGGTGGCGGTGGCTGCGGCCCAGAACTACGTTGAGGGCTCGGACAAGGATGCTGAGATCATCCGAAACGACTTCAACCTCAACGACGACGGAAGCTACAATGCCGACATGGAAACCAGCAACGGGATCCAAGTGCAGTCGGATGGCGAGAGCTTCCCGGGTCCCGAGCCTGAGACTGGAAGCTACGCCATGTCTGGTAAGTGGTGGCTCTGGTGCTGGTCCTGCTTAGTCGCCACGCCTCCCCAAATATGGTCGGCATTGTTGCAGCCGTGAATAGAGGTATTCGCTAAGTTGTTTTTGTAGACTTATGGAATTGATTTGACTGCTCAAACTCGAGAGTTAAACAAGTGACAGTTTTCGGTTGGCTCTGTTTTGGGTAGCTCTTCTTGAGGATCGTTACGTTGGAGGAGACACAGTTCCGGACAATACAATGATCAGAAGAAGTCCACGCCGGTGGCCATTCTTTCTCTTAACAGCGTCCGGTTTTGTGTTCATCCGAGCTGTACTATTCTAGAAAGCGTTTATTCCAAAATAATCAGTTAACCAGTTTTCGGCCTCGGATTCGAGGAACATGCCAAAATACCATGGCATGAAGAACTTCATACAGCTCGTTTGATTAGCGGCAGTTTCTAAATAACCGACAATTATTGCTTAAAGGGGAAATCGAGTAACGTAGGCAAAGCGGACACTCGGTAACTTGCACCAAAAATATAAATTAACAATAATAAACATTCGGGGTCTTCAACCTTGGCGGTGACAGTCATTTCTATGCACTCTGCGAGCCCAAAATTTTTCATTAACATCCTTGACTCGGCCTCTCTGCCGCTGCCACGACCATTAAATTGCAGGCTAACAGATTGTTGCGACCCATTACTTTAAATAATCCCCATTGCTTTGAGAGATTAACATAGCTCGTCCTCACATAAAATTATAAATTATCTTACGTATTTCTTTAGAGGCGGGAAAAAGTGCAATGCACAGGACGCTTATGAAAAAGTCTTAATTATTCTGTCAGTTCTTTTAATTTAATTTATATTCTCTTCAAAAAGAAAATGTAATATGTTGAGAAATTCCTTAACCACATCAGTTATCGGGCCACGATTTACTGTGACATTTACATGCTTCCCAATATACAAGCATCAGCCACCCATGTGAGAAAAAGCAGAGCCGTAATAAGGTCCATCAAAGTGTTATCCCTTATTCTGGCGAACTGAAGTTCGATATAACATTATGCCATATCGCGAGGCATCAATGACGCATGCCTTACGTCAGGTATAAAACAGCACCTTGTACTGAGCCCTATATAACAAATGCCTTCCTTGATGCAAACTTGCAGAACGTTTCGTTATCGCTAACGCGTAGCTCTGTTCCTTTGCAGGCTCGTACTCGTACACGGCGCCAGATGGAACCCCCATCACCGTCACCTGGGTAGCCGACGAGAACGGCTTCCAGGCCGAGTCGGACGCCATTCCCAAGGTGGAGGACATTGGTGCCGTGGCGGAGGAGTAAGCGCACTCTCGCAGTGTGTAGCCACAGATCGCGAACCCCGCAGCTACCCCCGACCACCCTCCCCTCGGCTACATATTCACAGTCAACAGTGAGTGCATATGCTGTGTCGTACGAATACATTCGCCACCATACCATGTAGAAACTGCGTTTGCAATCCGAACCGTGTGTTCAGACATTCCAAGCTGGCTCCTGTTAAGAAGGAGAAAAAATGCGGTGCCGCGGATCTGGTTTTTTCTTCAAATAATTTTCACACTCGTCAACGGCGCTATTAGCACCCAACTGCCAATCCAGGGCCGCCCTTACTGTGACGTCACGCTGGCGATGACATTTGTCTTTACCGATTAAATTCCATCTTCGAAATTTGGTCAATTCAAATGTCACGCACTGCGCGGCCTGACGGCTCTTGGGGGAAGTGGAGCATGAAATCGGTTCCGGAAAAAGAAAAGTACTGCTTCTCCTATAAAGGTCGTTTCAGCAGAAACGAAACTAAGATTTAGGTTTGTCGGTGTGCTCTATGCAACTGGTAGTTATTTCACAAACACAGGAAGGTGCCTATATTCCCTTAAGTTGGAGAAGTACTCTTTTCCTTCCCCAGCGGATTTTTGGTCACCCCATTAGGTATGTCTATGGTGAAAAATAGAAAGGGCTCGTTTTCGGTAAATACAGGATAGATGAAGCTGAAAATTCTCAAACTGTGTGTTTTACCACGTTCTTGACTATTAACCCTCGCCCCACCGGGGGGCATCGATGGCCCCCTAAGGTTTTTCCGGGATAGCAGAAAACGACGAGGCGCAGCACCGCGGTTGAGGGCTCTACCTCTCACTGCATCATTTTCCCATCATCCCTGAAATTTTTTACCCCGGGTCATCCAAGGTCAGGGTCACCAGACGAGGTCAACCAAGGTCACCTCACTTCACCTTTAGAGGTCTGTAAGAGCTACATTTCAAAGTCGATCGATTTGAAACTTCCTACACTTCATGACCCCTCCAGGATCTACAGGGTGTATATCCGGGATTTTTCGATTTCGTGCCCTGAGGTCAGGTCGCGAGGCGACCTCTCCCATTGGAAAAGCATGGGGAAAAGCTATTTCATGATATGAAAGCCACAAAAATGATTGCAAATACTCAGACTGCTCAGAACAACGTTTTTGGACACCCTTTCACGGATCCCAGGGGTCATATTTGCCCTTTGACTTTTCCAAGGTCATCCAAGGTCACCAGGGGTCAAAAACAGTATTTTGACAATAACTTTTGACCTAATTGGGCTAGAGCGGTGAAACAAACACCATCGTGTTTGTCTTGTCACTGGCTTTCATTTGATATACGGCAAGGTCACTTTTTGACCTTTCGTGACCTCAGGTCATATTAGGTCACGAGGTGACCTCTGGCGGTCAAACCACTGGCGGGAGGTCTTTACGTTCCACATAGCGGAAAAAGTACTGGCAATTTGCTATCAAATGTACTTTACCAGGCCTCAATAGCTCTAACGACATAAGAGTTATGCCCAGTTTGCTTAATCATTGCATATTTGAGTAAAAATAGCCGATCTTGACCTAATTTGACCTCTGGAGGTCAAACCATTGACCTGAGCACTAAAACATGCGAAGTAATTTCTTACTGAATTCACGCGAGCTTTCTATTGCACTTTGCAGATTTGCGCTAACGCCCATATTTTCGGAGTTAGAGGGGGGCCATCGATGGCCCCCGGTGGGGCGAAGGTGGCGCGACCCCGGTGGGGCGCGGGTTAAGCTGAGTTTTTGACCATCTGACCTCTCAAAAGTCATGTCAGGTCACAGGAGCATACAGTGATTGTGTTGCCAATACATTTTTATAGAATTGAGATAAAGCTCCTATTTGGCTTGCATTGTGCTTATGTTGTCACGGGGAGTCGATTGATATGCAACATGACCTTACCAGGTCACCCTGTTACCCTGACCTAGTTCGATGTCTGGTCATTTTCACAATTTGACCCAGCAAGGTCATATTATACATAATTCGATTTGCCACGGTGAGAGGAATCCAATGATGCTTGAATTTGTGTTTTAGCTTTGTTGACTAAAAATCTATAGGAAGAAACGTAACCTGCTCCGTTGTAAGCCTATGGAACCTTTTTTGGCCTATGCTGACCTCAATTTTGACATTACATAAATATACTTTCTATAATTTCTCTTTGTCTGTTCAAGAGTTTTTCAAAGCTATCCGTAATTTGTATTTAGCTTTCCTGGGAAACGGGATACGGAGGGGGCGAAATACGCCCCCCCAACGGGGCGCGCCATGCCAGGGACCCCAGCGGGGCGCGTATTAACGGGCCGATACTTCCCACTCATGAAAGAAAACTTGACTCCGATCCCTGTCAATGCATGTGTTAAGACCATCAAGGTCGAATGAGGTCATAAACTCAAACATTGGCTTTGCTGAGGACATTTTGGGAAATGCCGTGATTGTGCCGAAAATCCGAAAGGAATGCAGTGACATGGCGGGAAGATTCACCCAATGTGCTCTGAAATGTCAGGGTCAACTCCATTCAAGGCCATTGACTTATGACGTCATAACATGATATGACAATTCCTAATGATGTGAACTATAACTAGCACTATAGAAACCGTTTGGCGAAAATGGGTGAGTTTAGGATGGCTGTCCGACCTAGTGAGAAGGGAGGTACGACACATGGTACCGCGCAATTTGTGACCAGCAGACAGGCAAAGTGTGGTTCTGTAACGGGGGTTTCTCGGGAAACGGGGTTTTTTTCTGGGGGGGCCTGGCACCGGTGTTGTTCGGTGCGTAGCCGTTCCCTCCACCACCCGTTACGGAATATTTAGGGAGACAGGCGATGCGGTCAGGAGCTGGGCGCGCCTCCAGGACCGTTAGCGAGACACATAAGACACGCAGGTACAACAAACAATGAGCCATTTCATGCACATAGCCAAATAAGCTCCCATTGTTCGAGCCAAATATGCATATACCCCCCCCTTTTTGAAAATTTTAGAATATTCGCGTTAGGCCAAATAAATATCTGCGTAAATTAACATCTTAGTGCCGCCGGCCCCGGAGCGCTCCTTCCCAACTAACCCGCATAGGAGCGGTGTCGGGGACCGACTATGTCTCCTTAATTTATGAATAATACGTAACTTCCTCCCTGCCGAAATAACCATCAACCCAAGCTTCCACCCCTAAGCCTGCGGGGCACGCCGCGTCGATCGTACATAGGGAGCTCCCCACCTCCGTAGGCTCTCCCCAATCGCAAAGGCCCGCACTGATGGCAATCGGGGGTCCCCGATATCAAAATATCCCCTCCGCTACTACGTACCCCCAAGGTAAATTGCATGGGCACAGATGTCTAATCATCGTTAAAACGTATATCGATACAGTGTGCATAGCGATGGCATCCAGGGCCGCCCCAACATCGACGTGGTATCCAAAGGGAAACATGATTTTTGCGGTCGAGCCCTACCGCTGCACGGCCGATCTCTGTCGACGCGACCGACCGTGTTTCCCCCTTATAAAATATAAAATGCGTAACAATCGAGTGTAATCGTCATTACGACTCGTCTTTCTTGAGGGAACAATCTCGGTCGATTGCGCCAATATGGGTCGCCACCCATACCGGTCCGGGAGTAGTCGTCACTCCCCCGGCCTCCACCTCATTCATCTTCACCGGAATAGCCTGACGGCTACGCCAGTACGAGCTGCCACCCGTACCGGTCCGGTGGGGAACACCATCCCACCGGCCTCCGGACTTATCTTCATCTTCACCGGAATAGCCTGACGGCTACGCCAGTACGGGCCGGAGCCCATACCGGTCCGGTGGGAATCACCATCCCACCGGCCTCCGGACTTATCATCATCTTCACCGGAATAGCCTGACGGCTACGCCAGTACGGGCCGGAGCCCATACCGGTCCGGTGGGAATCACCATCCCACCGGCCTCCGGACTTATCATCATCTTCACCGGAATAGCCTGACGGCTACGCCAGTATGGGCCGGAGCCCATACCGGTCCGGTGGGAATCACCATCCCACCGGCCTCCGGACTTATCATCATCTTCACCGGAATAGCCTGACGGCTACGCCAGTATGGGCCGGAGCCCATACCAGTCCGGTGGGGAACGCCATCCCACCGGCCTCCGGACTTATCTTCTTCGTCTTCTTTGTGGCAGTCCTTACATCGAGAGGCTCCCCGGCTCGGCAGCGCCGTAGTGTGCCTCCCCCGTCCGATGTACTTGACGCCGACTGAAGGTGCCGTCGCCCGTCTTCAGCCCATCAGCGAGAGTCGTCACTGCTCCTGGAATCTTCTAAGCTCTTCTTGATCGCGCACGGTGCGCTTTTCGCCCGGTCCGGTCGTCACCTCCTGGACCTTAATTGATGTCTGAACAGAGTGGGACGGCCAGTCTGTTCAGGGGCTCTAACTAGTTTTTGCTCGACTCTCCACCCACCTCTAATATGGCATGGCCCCTTCGATGACGTTTCGGGGTCGTAATTCATGGGTTCACTGGGTTTATCCCCCTTTTTGAAATGAGTTACCACAGAGCACCACGCACCTCTGGGCAAGGTGCCCACCGGCCTTAAACTAGCACATCCGTGTCTCCATTCGAACAAACACGCACACTCCTTCAATCACCATTCATCCATTCCCCATCCTAATGGCCAGCCCCACAACAATGTTGCTTGTAAATTTTTCCCTCCCGTACCCTTCGGTGGGGGATGCTCCTCGTGGGACACTCTGAAAAAACAGCTACCTTTCCGGGAGCTTCGCCCTCCGCAGAATTTCGTAACCTTGTCGAGGCCAGAAAGCGTTGAAAGTTCGGCCTCTCCATTATATGTATTCCCCTTTTTGGCGCTCGGATTTGGATCAGAGGCGGAAGAGCCCCACCTCCCCTTTTCGAGACGTGGTGAGACCGCCGAAAAGTCACCTTAGACGTGGAGATTTGGGTGCCATGCTCACATCATTAGGTGATTGGATACGCCGTTAATTGTTTTAGAAAAATCCTTTCCACCCCGGCCCTGGTCCATGCTATGCAACTTCAATGCTGATACCTCTCACCTAGTCCTAGCATCGTTATCTGCTCGCGACAGCCTTCACTAAAATCCTATCTAAGTGGCCTCACGTCTAATGTGCCCTGGCCTGGACATGTCATTAAAATCTTATCCGATCCCTTCAAAGATGGTGTCAAGTTTACGCGTACATTTTCCACTGCAGTGCACGCCAGTGATTATGCATCCATCTAACAGTTCGGTAATTTAGTAGCATTCGGGTGAGACACACCGATAATTTCCGTTAAGTTACAATTTCGAATTAACAGCTGACGTTTCGCTCGAACTTACCCTCATCAGTGTATTGAAATAATTGCATTGTACAGAAATCACCGTCTAAAACAACAATCAGGTCTCCGAATCCAGCCCGTCAGATGTGATCACCGAAAGTGACTACAGGCTGTGGAAGATGTCTGGTTGATTTTTTTGTAACGTTACCCTAAATACAGTCACCGAAAATAATGTTTCCCTCAAAACTTATTCAAGCAAAAAAAAAAACAGTGGCGGGCAAAGTTTGGACCTAGACAGCCAGACTCCCCGTTCGCATGTTTTTTTTGTGTTGCAAATTTGAATTCGACGTTCTCTGGATGGTATTCCTATACGCATATACCTATCCCTCCCCATTATCCAGGGAACCAACCTGTGGTTCAGGCATTGTACGATATTGTATGAATGAAAATGCCGGATAAGCGCGAAATTCCTAACCCTGGACACAGCTGTCATCTTTGTTTAATCCTCCCCCCAAGTGGAATGACTGAGCGCTCCGCTAATTGCTGATGACCCACGCGACGGACTGGTGGCGTGACCGCACGGGCACTAATACATACGTTAAGGTCGAAATCATACCCAAAAAATATATGATTCCAAAGTTGATAACTCGCGCTCTCGATTCTAGGCCTAATTACCCCAATCGCGTACCCTGCGGCGGTCTCCATTCCTCCGACAGTGTACTCGATCAAAACAGGCCACCCTGCGAACCCGCTCTGTCCAGCCGCCTGGGCGGATGGCGGGCACGGCGCCTGAGGGCACAAACACTCCTCCCGGAGCGCCGGGCGACTGTATCTGGCAGGCCCGAGACGGTCACGCGGCCGGCGCCAGGACGCGGTCAGGCGGCCGGATCTAAAAGCGGGGCTTTATCCCTTCCCCAAGTTGTAATTTTTATTGCATGTTCGGGGTTCTGAATTAAAAACATAGAATTCGTTTTATTGCCGAAATGGGGTGATTTCGAAGGACTCCTTCAGGATTTGAAGGGTGGTCAGACCTGTGCACTCACTTTCAAACTAAAAATCGTGCGGACATTTAATCCAGGAGGCTCTGAGCGAGACAAATTAGGCTAGAAACGATTTCTCAACAACATCTTCACAATTCCCTTTTTTGGCCAAAATTATTCATGGTTATGAAACACCCCTTTAAACTATGCCGGTAAGTGGCTCATCCTTACTCTGCAGATATAGAAAGAATGCCTACGTTCATCCCACAATTATTGTCGCCACCTGCGCCGCCGCCCCGTGGACACAAGCGTCACAACAGAAGCGACCGAGTTCGGCCGCTCCCCTTCTGCGACGACCGTGCCCGCGTGAAAGGGGGGGAAGAGACGCACAAATATGCGCAAACAGCTATTTAGAGCGGCGGCGATCTACAACAGAAACGAGGGTGACCCGCTTTTCTCGCGACTGGACGACTGGCGGACGTGTGGAGCGCAGAGCCGTCTCTGCTTCATACTGGGTTTTCCGGTTTTTGCGGTGCACCGGTATGGAGAAGAAACTAATCAACCTTCCAGAATTTCGGCTAAACTTGAAGTTCATCTCTAAAAATTAATCAAGAGGAGAAACGTAATCGTACGAAAATAGTTGGTTCACATAATTTGTCACTGATAGCCATAGTACAATCTGGAATAAATTACACCCTCGGCCTAAGAAAGTTTAGAAGCGTGTACGAACATGTTTCCTTTAATCACCTTCTATTTATACTATAACGTCCGAACCCCACAACGTCAAAAACAGAAATTGGTACAATAAGAACGGAAGCACTATCCAGCGTTGCCGCGTAGAGCTGGTTCTAGTAACAGGCGCCATCTTGTCACCTGCTCAAATCCGTATAACTCATACTGATTCGATGCTAATTTATATTGCCCCTTTTTGTCTGAACTTCCGATTTAATTCTAGCATGAAATATCCCGGTACGGTTTGCAAATACTAATTTAAACAATGTGATAATTCCACGAGACCCTGTTCCCAAACAAGAATTATGGGAATACACTGACGTTCGATAAGTACATAATGATGATTACTCTAAAAGTCGCCCGATAAAACGTAAGTTGAGTGGATTTCGACAGACACAAATGTCGCAGACAATCTCCAGCCGCAAACGTAGTCTGAATTGCATGATTAGCCTGCGTTTTGGCGCCCATGCAAAAAAACATTCATAAGGAGAAACGAACGTACCCAATAGGTAGTGTGATGTTCAGCTAACCAAAGCATCGAAGGATTCCTCTGTGTACATGTCGGCTAAATCTACTTTACATACGAATGTGCCGGCCACGAGCAAAGAAAAAAACATGGCGTCGAGAATTCTGTCCCCAGCTAGGAACCCTTTTAAATTCCGACAGATTTACTAGAACAGATGGCAAGTAGTTAACTGCTATTCTGTGGAAGAACCATAGAACTCTGTCCAGGCATTGTATAAATTTATATACAACAAATTACCCTCCGTTAGACCATATTCCGCTCAGCTCGTCATATTTCATTTCGTCCTTTGTCCCACACTTTCAGCGGTATCTGCGAATCAGTAGACGATCTGGACAGATTTTCCATACCCTATATTTGTACACTTTTCTCGGGCAAGTTACACATGTTAGCGGAATCATTTAGTACACTAGCAAGGGGAAAAATTTGAGTCGAGTCATCGTTATTTTGGCGCCACTGTCCCTTTGTTTTCAAGCAACTCCATAATTTGCCACATTCCTAACTAATCTTGCCGGCTCACAGATGCCTGCCGCGGCACGCACTCACATAATGTCCTCCCCTGCCCCGATTTTCCTGATGTTAACAGTTTAAACAATACATGTCCTTTGGCTCGGTGGGAGAGAGGAAATAAATTTTGAATTTTGAAGAAACGGCTCATCGTTTCTTGTACTCACATGGCTGCTGTGTCAGCGCTGGCGTGTCTTCCCAGCCTTCCCTCCGGCGTGTGTCCCCTGGAGTCAAGCCTCCTTCCTCTACGGCCTCCGCACCACGAGTTTTTCGTCTCTCCTCTCTCTACCCCTCTGGGATCCAGACACCTCTCTACTGAGCCCTCATTGGCTCTCCTCCCCGCGTCTGCTGTCCCCGAGCAGGGGTGCGGGTCTCTGCTCTGGTCACCACTCTCTTGTGACCCATTTACCGCCGCCTTCAGCGGCCAAAACCATGTGAACCATGGCATCCCAAAGGCTCCAACCCACGGGTGGAGGCCAAAAAGTCGGTTGTTCCAGGGGCGCTATCTTAGCTGAGGCCTGAGACTCAGTGCCGCATCAGCATCATGTGAGCACTCAAAAAAAGGGGGACCGAGTACGGTACCTCAGCTGGAACTGGGAACAAGGGGGAACCAATTTGTCACCTCCAGCGTGCGGCATATCCGCAGCGCTGGGCCTGAAGGGGGGGGTGCTGTTTACCTCCCTCACCGAGCCAATGGAACAGATGGCGTCTACGCAGCTAAAATAGAAACTTAGGACTGCATCGGCACAGCACATTAACATCAGCATATATACACAGAAAAGGTGAGCGAGGGAAAAAATGCACTACATCGAAAAAAATGTCGCTACATTTCAAAACCATTCTTCTTTGGTTCACGCCCCCGTGAACCTCTGTTGACGTCCGATTGCAGGTACCACAGCGTCACCACCTCGTTACTGTAGGTCACGGTGGGCACCGACTTGGTGTGCACCTGCTCGAAGTCAGCCAGCATCAGCTCTCACAGTGTGTTGATGAGAAGATTCTGAGGCTTCAGGTTTCGTTGTAGTTCCTGGTGTTGTGGGCAGCAGGGCAGCCCCCACAGCAGCTGGTGTGTAATCCTCCGTGTGGTGTTTGAAGTCCCTCTCGAGGTTGTCGATCACCAACGTTCTGGAGCTGCTGGTGCTGGTGCTGTAGACGTGCAGGTTCACAACCAGACTTGTTGATGACTCAATTTTTTGTCGACTCAGCTCTAACTCACGGAAATTTTGAGTCGACTCAGAGTCGACTCCGACTCTAAGTCGCAGCTCAACAAGTTTGGTCACAACGTTGGCGTGCTTCCGTCTTCTGAGCGGCGATATCTCCCGGACGGCGGTGCAAGGTGCGCCCTCTTCGTGCTGTAACCGAATCTCCTTCGGCGCAATGACCCTATTCGGAATCAAACGAGATTTGCACTTGTAGATGGTGGCGTAGGTCCTCCCGAGTAGTTTTTCCAGTTGAAGTAGGCGTCCTGCTGGTTGAAGCAAACCTCAGAGAACGACTGGCGGCGAGTGGTGCGCGTTATAGCGCCGTCCAGCGTCGGGCTCCGAGACAGTTCTGGAGAAACGGCTCCGGCAGGTGCAGGCTGACCGGCAGCGAGACCTGCTTGTTGATCTCGATGGAGCAGGGCCGCCGTCACCGGTTTCGGTGCGGCGGTGGCTTGGCATATTCTGGACTGGTGATTTCATCTGATGCCTCACTGGCCTCCTCCTTCTCGCCGTCCGAGCCGGTCCTATGGTGGGCGTACACCACACCCGATAAACCTCAGAGAAGAAGCCTCTGCGGATGTTTTCCGTGATGAAATCGTCCTGCCTGCTGAGCTGGGCCACAACCAGTTTCAGAGTCTAACAGCTGGGTGCGGTGTGCGCCCTCTCATCTTCACTGGAAGAGTACAGGTGTTCGGCCGCGAGGTGTCCACTGGCAGGACACGCCTACCATCACTGCTGGCTAGACTTGATGTGAGCTTCAGCTGTTCTAATAAAGAGGCTGCTGGAGCCACCATGGCCGCTGGATGTCCTCGGCGGTCGACGTGGTGTGTTCCGCCTCAAGGTGCTGATGCTGTTTCGTAACCACCAAGCCATCGAAACACTTTTTGTCCTTTGCGAGGCTCAGGTCTGCTAGCAGCAAACGATTGGCGCCGGTGAAGCGTCCTGGCCACGAAGTGCTGCCATCAGTCGTTGCGTCACGGCTGCACAGCAGTGCACCGGGAAAACATGGCGGTGCAGCAGGCCCATGAAGCAAAACATTGGTGCCAGTTAGCGGTACACCAGAGTCTTGTATCGATGCTTCAATCCTGATAGCGCTGCATCAAGACTAAGTGGCGATGCATCGGAGCATAACATCGTTGAGCCGCCCGCTGAGGTTGTTAGGCGACTCTGTCTTAGCGCGGCTCAAAAGCTGAGAGCCACCGGAAGGAGGTGAAACCGTTGGCCAGCTTACCAGAGGTTCGGCGGTCCGGACATCTGTTGAGAAGGTTAACCCAGACCTGACTGCATGCCAGTCCCTGTTCGGCGCGCCAATTCTGTAACGGGGGTTTCTCGGGAAACGGGGTTTTTTTTCTTGGGGGGGCCTGGCACCGGTGTTGTTGGTGCGTAGCCGTTCCCTCCACCACCCGTTACGGAATATTTAGGGAGACAGGCGATGCGGTCAGGAGCTGGGCGCGCCTCCAGGACCGTTAGCGAGACACATAAGACACGCAGGTACAACAAACAATGAGCCATTTCATGCACATAGCCAAATAAGCTCCCATTGTTCGAGCCAAATATGCATATACCCCCCCTTTTTGAAAATTTTAGAATATTCGCGTTAGGCCAAATAAATATCTGCGTAAATTAACATCTTAGTGCCGCCGGCCCCGGAGCGCTCCTTCCCAACTAACCCGCATAGGAGCGGTGTCGGGGACCGACTATGTCTCCTTAATTTATGAATAATACGTAACTTCCTCCCTGCCGAAATAACCATCAACCCAAGCTTCCACCCCTAAGCCTGCGGGGCACGCCGCGTCGATCGTACATAGGGAGCTCCCCACCTCCGTAGGCTCTCCCCAATCGCAAAGGCCCGCACTGATGGCAATCGGGGGTCCCCGATATCAAAATATCCCCTCCGCTACTACGTACCCCCAAGGTAAATTGCATGGGCACAGATGTCTAATCATCGTTAAAACGTATATCGATACAGTGTGCATAGCGATGGCATCCAGGGCCGCCCCAACATCGACGTGGTATCCAAAGGGAAACATGATTTTTGCGGTCGAGCCCTACCGCTGCACGGCCGATCTCTGTCGACGCGACCGACCGTGTTTCCCCCTTATAAAATATAAAATGCGTAACAATCGAGTGTAATCGTCATTACGACTCGTCTTTCTTGAGGGAACAATCTCGGTCGATTGCGCCAATATGGGTCGCCACCCATACCGGTCCGGGAGTAGTCGTCACTCCCCCGGCCTCCACCTCATTCATCTTCACCGGAATAGCCTGACGGCTACGCCAGTACGAGCTGCCACCCGTACCGGTCCGGTGGGGAACACCATCCCACCGGCCTCCGGACTTATCTTCATCTTCACCGGAATAGCCTGACGGCTACGCCAGTACGGGCCGGAGCCCATACCGGTCCGGTGGGAATCACCATCCCACCGGCCTCCGGACTTATCATCATCTTCACCGGAATAGCCTGACGGCTACGCCAGTACGGGCCGGAGCCCATACCGGTCCGGTGGGAATCACCATCCCACCGGCCTCCGGACTTATCATCATCTTCACCGGAATAGCCTGACGGCTACGCCAGTATGGGCCGGAGCCCATACCGGTCCGGTGGGAATCACCATCCCACCGGCCTCCGGACTTATCATCATCTTCACCGGAATAGCCTGACGGCTACGCCAGTATGGGCCGGAGCCCATACCAGTCCGGTGGGGAACGCCATCCCACCGGCCTCCGGACTTATCTTCTTCGTCTTCTTTGTGGCAGTCCTTACATCGAGAGGCTCCCCGGCTCGGCAGCGCCGTAGTGTGCCTCCCCGTCCGATGTACTTGACGCCGACTGAAGGTGCCGTCGCCCGTCTTCAGCCCATCAGCGAGAGTCGTCACTGCTCCTGGAATCTTCTAAGCTCTTCTTGATCGCGCACGGTGCGCTTTTCGCCCGGTCCGGTCGTCACCTCCTGGACCTTAATTGATGTCTGAACAGAGTGGGACGGCCAGTCTGTTCAGGGGCTCTAACTAGTTTTTGCTCGACTCTCCACCCACCTCTAATATGGCATGGCCCCTTCGATGACGTTTCGGGGTCGTAATTCATGGGTTCACTGGGTTTATCCCCCTTTTTGAAATGAGTTACCACAGAGCACCACGCACCTCTGGCCAAGGTGCCCACCGGCCTTAAACTAGCACATCCGTGTCTCCATTCGAACAAACACGCACACTCCTTCAATCACCATTCATCCATTCCCCATCCTAATGGCCAGCCCCACAACAATGTTGCTTGTAAATTTTTCCCTCCCGTACCCTTCGGTGGGGGATGCTCCTCGTGGGACACTCTGAAAAAACAGCTACCTTTCCGGGAGCTTCGCCCTCCGCAGAATTTCGTAACCTTGTCGAGGCCAGAAAGCGTTGAAAGTTCGGCCTCTCCATTATATGTATTCCCCTTTTTGGCGCTCGGATTTGGATCAGAGGCGGAAGAGCCCCACCTCCCCTTTTCGAGACGTGGTGAGACCGCCGAAAAGTCACCTTAGACGTGGAGATTTGGGTGCCATGCTCACATCATTAGGTGATTGGATACGCCGTTAATTGTTTTAGAAAAATCCTTTCCACCCCGGCCCTGGTCCATGCTATGCAACTTCAATGCTGATACCTCTCACCTAGTCCTAGCATCGTTATCTGCTCGCGATAGCCTTCACTAAAATCCTATCTAAGTGGCCTCACGTCTAATGTGCCCTGGCCTGGACATGTCATTAAAATCTTATCCGATCCCTTCAAAGATGGTGTCAAGTTTACGCGTACATTTTCCACTGCAGTGCACGCCAGTGATTATGCATCCATCTAACAGTTCGGTAATTTAGTAGCATTCGGGTGAGACACACCGATAATTTCCGTTAAGTTACAATTTCGAATTAACAGCTGACGTTTCGCTCGAACTTACCCTCATCAGTGTATTGAAATAATTGCATTGTACAGAAATCACCGTCTAAAACAACAATCAGGTCTCCGAATCCAGCCCGTCAGATGTGATCACCGAAAGTGACTACAGGCTGTGGAAGATGTCTGGTTGATTTTTTTGTAACGTTACCCTAAATACAGTCACCGAAAATAATGTTTCCCTCAAAACTTATTCAAGCAAAAAAAAAAAAAACAGTGGCGGGCAAAGTTTGGACCTAGACAGCCAGACTCCCCGTTCGCATGTTTTTTTTGTGTTGCAAATTTGAATTCGACGTTCTCTGGATGGTATTCCTATACGCATATACCTATCCCTCCCCATTATCCAGGGAACCAACCTGTGGTTCAGGCATTGTACGATATTGTATGAATGAAAATGCCGGATAAGCGCAAAATTCCTAACCCTGGACACAGCTGTCATCTTTGTTTAATCTTCCCCCCAAGTGGAATGACTGAGCGCTCCGCTAATTGCTGATGACCCACGCGACGGACTGGTGGCGTGACCGCACGGGCACTAATACATACGTTAAGGTCGAAATCATACCCAAAAAATATATGATTCCAAAGTTGATAACTCGCGCTCTCGATTCTAGGCCTAATTATCCCAATCGCGTACCCTGCGGCGGTCTCCATTCCTCCGACAGTGTACTCGATCAAAACAGGCCACCCTGCGAACCCGCTCTGTCCAGCCGCCTGGGCGGATGGCGGGCACGGCGCCTGAGGGCACAAACACTCCTCCCGGAGCGCCGGGCGACTGTATCTGGCAGGCCCGAGACGGTCACGCGGCCGGCGCCAGGACGCGGTCAGGCGGCCGGATCTAAAAGCGGGGCTTTATCCCTTCCCCAAGTTGTAATTTTTATTGCATGTTCGGGGTTCTGAATTAAAAACATAGAATTCATTTTATTGCCGAAATGGGGTGATTTCGAAGGACTCCTTCAGGATTTGAAGGGTGGTCAGACCTGTGCACTCACTTTCAAACTAAAAATCGTGCGGACATTTAATCCAGGAGGCTCTGAGCGAGACAAATTAGGCTAGAAACGATTTCTCAACAACATCTTCACAATTCCCTTTTTTGGCCAAAATTATTCATGGTTATGAAACACCCCTTTAAACTATGCCGGTAAGTGGCTCATCCTTACTCTGCAGATATAGAAAGAATGCCTACGTTCATCCCACAATTATTGTCGCCACCTGCGCCGCCGCCCCGTGGACACAAGCGTCACAACAGAAGCGACCGAGTTCGGCCGCTCCCCTTCTGCGACGACCGTGCCCGCGTGAAAGGGGGGGGAAGAGACGCACAAATATGCGCAAACAGCTATTTAGAGCGGCGGCGATCTACAACAGAAACGAGGGTGACCCGCTTTTCTCGCGACTGGACGACTGGCGGACGTGTGGAGCGCAGAGCCGTCCCTGCTTCATACTGGGTTTTCCGGTTTTTGCGGTGCACCGGTATGGAGAAGAAACTAATCAACCTTCCAGAATTTCGGCTAAACTTGAAGTTCATCTCTAAAAATTAATCAAGAGGAGAAACGTAATCGTACGAAAATAGTTGGTTCACATAATTTGTCACTGATAGCCATAGTACAATCTGGAATAAATTACACCCTCGGCCTAAGAAAGTTTAGAAGCGTGTACGAACATGTTTCCTTTAATCACCTTCTATTTATACTATAACGTCCGAACCCCACAACGTCAAAAACAGAAATTGGTACAATAAGAACGGAAGCACTATCCAGCGTTGCCGCGTAGAGCTGGTTCTAGTAACAGGCGCCATCTTGTCACCTGCTCAAATCCGTATAACTCATACTGATTCGATGCTAATTTATATTGCCCCTTTTTGTCTGAACTTCCGATTTAATTCTAGCATGAAATATCCAGGTACGGTTTGCAAATACTAATTTAAACAATGTGATAATTCCACGAGACCCTGTTCCCAAACAAGAATTATGGGAATACACTGACGTTCGATAAGTACATAATGATGATTACTCTAAAAGTCGCCCGATAAAACGTAAGTTGAGTGGATTTCGACAGACACAAATGTCGCAGACAATCTCCAGCCGCAAACGTAGTCTGAATTGCATGATTAGCCTGCGTTTTGGCGCCCATGCAAAAAAACATTCATAAGGAGAAACGAACGTACCCAATAGGTAGTGTGATGTTCAGCTAACCAAAGCATCGAAGGATTCCTCTGTGTACATGTCGGCTAAATCTACTTTACATAAGAATGTGCCGGCCACGAGCAAAGAAAAAAACATGGCGTCAAGAATTCTGTCCCCCGCTAGGAACCCTTTTAAATTCCGACAGATTTACTAGAACAGATGGCAAGTAGTTAACTGCTATTCTGTGGAAGAACCATAGAACTCTGTCCAGGCATTGTATAAATTTATATACAACAAATTACCCTCCGTTAGACCATATTCCGCTCAGCTCGTCATATTTCATTTCGTCCTTTGTCCCACACTTTCAGCGGTATCTGCGAATCAGTAGACGATCTGGACAGATTTTCCATACCCTATATTTGTACACTTTTCTCGGGCAAGTTACACATGTTAGCGGAATCATTTAGTACACTAGCAAAGGGAAAAATTTGAGTCGAGTCATCGTTATTTTGGCGCCACTGTCCCTTTGTTTTCAAGCAACTCCATAATTTGCCACATTCCCAACTAATCTTGCCGGCTCACAGATGCCTGCCGCGGCATGCACTCACATAATGTCCTCCCCTGCCCCGATTTTCCTGATGTTAACAGTTTAAACAATACATGTCCTTTGGCTCGGTGGGAGAGAGGAAATAAATTTTGAATTTTGAAGAAACGGCTCATCGTTTCTTGTACTCACATGGCTGCTGTGTCAGCGCTGGCGTGTCTTCCCAGCCTTCCCTCCGGCGTGTGTCCCCTGGAGTCAAGCCTCCTTCCTCTACGGCCTCCGCACCACGAGTTTTTCGTCTCTCCTCTCTCTACCCCTCTGGGATCCAGACACCTCTCTACTGAGCCCTCATTGGCTCTCCTCCCCGCGTCTGCTGTCCCCGAGCAGGGGTGCGGGTCTCTGCTCTGGTCACCACTCTCTTGTGACCCATTTACCGCCGCCTTCAGCGGCCAAAACCATGTGAACCATGGCATCCCAAAGGCTCCAACCCACGGGTGGAGGCCAAAAAGTCGGTTGTTCCAGGGGCGCTATCTTAGCTGAGGCCTGAGACTCAGTGCCGCATCAGCATCATGTGAGCACTCAAAAAAAGGGGGACCGAGTACGGTACCTCAGCTGGAACTGGGAACAAGGGGGAACCAATTTGTCACCTCCAGCGTGCGGCATATCCGCAGCGCTGGGCCTGAAGGGGGGGTGCTGTTTACCTCCCTCACCGAGCCAATGGAACAGATGGCGTCTACGCAGCTAAAATAGAAACTTAGGACTGCATCGGCACAGCACATTAACATCAGCATATATACACAGAAAAGGTGAGCGAGGGAAAAAAATGCACTACATCGAAAAAATGTCGCTACAGTTCAAAGGATGACCATGATACGAAAGTAAAGCTACTAACGGGATGCTGATGGCTTCGCACGGGTAATACCCGGAGGCACTGACCAAGACATTAACTATATTGTGCCTGAGCACCAGGGAAACGCCGGAACATCTGCTACTTGAGTGCGACGAGTTGGTACAGGACCGCAGTTGGGTGCAATTTCGGTGTAAGCATGGGCACCGAAAGCGGAAGGGACGGGGGGTGTCGTGTCGTCCCCCTGTTGGCTACCCAAGGGGGACGTCCTGGAAATTTTGGGGTCCATCGTCATTAATGCTGTCAGGTACTGAATATGCTCCAAATTCGCCTCCCCGGTCATTACCAGCCCGGGCTCGTCCTCCCTGTAAGAATTACATGGCGGCGCCCCTGGATGTAAGGTAAGCACTGAGAAGAAAGATGTCGGCAGAGACCATCATGCCGAGTTTGGACAACAGCTGGAGCCTTACTATATACTTTATCTGTACAGTACCGGTATAGAAAGAGCTGCAGGGAAAAACAGGTCCAAACAATCTTCCTGAATCCCTCTTTTCCTGCGACATAAAGCAAGCGATGGTTATGAGAAGTTCAAGCCATCTTTGTAGATACGGTGCCTCCGATGAATGGAGATGGTCATCCAAGTATTAATTAAGCTGCCGGAATGCACGTGAGTTCTGATAAAGACCCACGTTTCTGAAGACCTTTGTGAAAATAGTTGTAGAGGATGAACCCGAATAATTGGCTTATTTCGAAAGTAAAAAGCATAATAATAAATTGCAGCAGCATGTATATATATATATATATATATATAAATATATAAATATATATATATATATATATATATATATATATATATATATATATATATATATAAATATATATATATATATATATATATATATATATATATAAGGATATTCCATTGAAGATTGTTGCGTTCTCTGCTTTCACCAGTTTCTTTTGAAGTCTTAGTATTTTGTTGATCGTTAACTTAATATTGGACGGAATTGAGTTGATAAGCTCACCAAAGTTCATAAAGTCACAATAAATCGACGTTTCGAATCTATTAGTTGATTCATTATTCAAGATAACATGTACAAAAACTGTCGCCGGTCGATTGAGTTGCAAGATAAATATATCGCATTTGGAAAACATTGAGCACATTGCGAGGCGTGTGACTGGCAGAATTAACACTTACAGTACGAAGATTCATTTTGCTATTGTTACGTTAAACACTATCAATATTACATATAACAGTTCGCAATAATTTTGCACACATCACTCAATACAGTTCCCTAACTAAATGAAACAGATACAAGTTTAGGAGTCAATTTGACATCATCAACAATACAACCTGCCTAATTCCCCCATAGTGTCATGGATGTGTGTGTGTGCTAATCTGTGCATTGATGGATGGTTTATGTCTGTGGATGTAAAGTGCTTCTTTAATGAAGAGTCTTTATGGATCGTTGTGAGTGTCAATGATGAATGTGTTTTCTGTTAGCATTTTGTGTGTGACTTGTGTGTTGTGTGTGTTGGCCATGTGATCCTTGGGTCCCCCTTCTTTGGCGTGTATGGTGAGGCGTCGTGAAAGGGTGGTGGTGGTGGCACCAATGTAGCAAGTATTACGAGGCCTGCAATCCTCGAGTGGGTATACGAATTGACATACTACATTGGTGCAGTTCAGTGTCTTTGTTTTGGTTGGATTGTTTCGCATAATGAAGTGTTTAGATTTGTTGTTTTGGTAGTATATGTGGACTTTCACTTCCTTGTCGTCCTTAGGCTTAACGTTCTTTTTTCTGATGTCCTTTACGATCTTTTCATCAGTTTTATGCTCTGTGTTCATGAAGTTTTGATAGAACAAATCATGATTTGTTTTTTGTTCGGATGTTTTTTCTCCCTTATCCATATCAAGTTGTTTGCGAATTTCTTGATCAATCTCAGTGTTGGTATAACCATTGTTAACCAGCAGCTGTTTAAGTCTACAAAATTCCTGGTGTAGCAGTTCATAAGTGGAGCTGGTTTTTATAGCCCATCGGATGAAGGCTCTCAAAGCGTTTTTCTTGTATCTAACTGGGCACTCACTTTAAGCGTTAAGTGTATGACCGATGTTAGCTGGTTTTCTATAGACACTTGTAACATATGAGTTGGGGATAGCCTCGATGAGTATGTCTGAAAAAAGCAGGCAGTTGTGGCTGTTTTTTCGTAGGTAAACTTAAGTACCGAGTTTTTTTCTAGTGCCTTAATAATAGTTTCGAGGTGTTGTTGGCTTCGTACTTCTAAGCATATGTCATCAACATATCGGTAGAGCATTGACGGGCATATCTCAGGATCTGAGAACACAACGTTTTCCAGGTGGGCCATGTAAAAGTTTGCAAGGAGTGGTCTGAGCGGTGAGCCCATGGCCACCCCACCTTTTGTTGGTACAGGGATCCATCTGGACCTCGGAAAGGTGAGTCTGTGGTATATGCGAGAAGCAGTTTTTCCAGAATTAAGGGCGAGTGTGCTAGTGGTTTGAGTCCGTTGCTTTGTCTATTGTAAACTTCATGTTTTATTATATCTATGGTTTCTCTTACTGGTACGTTCGTAAATAGGCTCTCGACATCAATCGTGACAAGTTCGCCCTGCGGTTTTTTGTTCCTATCAGGTCTAAAAACTCTGCAGATGAGTTTACGATGAACTTGGACGGTAAGAATGGTTTAAGTAGGTTGTTAAGTCTTTTGGCTAGCTTGTATGTGGATGTGCAGACTGGCGATATAATGGGTTGTAAAGGGTTTCCAGTCTTATGTGTTTTAACAGTCTCGTATAAGTAACCAGGCGAGTATTCCCCCTCGATTTTGGCAAAATGAACGTCACCTTTTACTGCATTTGCACTTGCTATTATCCGATTGACTCTTGCCTTATGCTCCTTGGTGGGGTCGCGCCTAATCTTCTGAAATTTTGCACTGTCTGAGAGGAGACTATTTAACTTTGCTGTGTAATATTCTTTGTCTAAAATAGCAAATATTGAAGACTTATCGGCTCTCCGAACTATGATACGATCGTGTTCTCGTAGTTGCTTAGCCGCTTCGCGTAGCTCCTTCGTCAATATTTTACTTTCTGAAGATCCTCTTAGTTTACATCCTTCTCCAATAAGTTCTCCTTTGGGTTGGGATTTACTGTCACTTTGTTCTCGTTTTCTAGTTTTAGGATGTCCTGATAAAGTAATTCAAGTTCTGTTTGCTTGTTTATAACGTTCCGTTTGGACTAAACGTGACAGTTTAAACCTAAATTGAGAAGCGTATGCTGTGCCTCGGTAAGTTCAACTGAAGACAGGTTCAAGTAGCCTTGCTTTTGTTCAGGTATGTTAAAGCTTCCACCGTAAATCCTTGATAGCTTATTTGCTATTTTTATATTACACGCTTGATGGAAGTTTTCGGCCTTTTCGTCAAAATTAGTCAATATACGATCCTTTACATCATCGTCAATGTCGCTTTCTTTTACAGTATTAATGAGCTCAGGTAACTTACTTTTCAGCTGCTTCAAAATTTTCTGCTTCTTTTCAATTTTACAAGGTTCTGACGAAACTCTTCAGTGAAAAAAACGAAAAAAACAGCCACAACTGCCTACCTTTTTTAGAAATACTCATCGAGGCTACCCCCAACTCATATGTTACAAGTGTCTATAGAAAACCAGCTAACATCGGTCATACACTTAACGCTAAAAGTGAGTGCACAACTACTAGATACAAGAAAAACGCTAAAAAAGAACGTTAAGCCTAAGGACGACAAGGAAGTGAAAGTTCACATATACTACCAAAACAGCAAATCTAAACACTTCATTATGCAAAACAATCCGATCAAAACAAAGACACTGAACTGCACCAATGTAGTATACCAATTCGTATGCCCACACGAGGATTGCAGGCCTCGTAATACTTGCTACATTGGTGCCACCACCACCACCCTTTCACGACGCCCCACCATACACGCCAAAGAAGGGGACCCAAGGATCACATGGCCAACACACACAACACACAAGTCACACACAAAATGCTAACAGAAAACACATTCATCATTGACACTCACAACGATCCATACAGACTCTTCATTAAAGAAGCACTTTACATCCACAGACATAAACCATCCATCAATGCACAGATTAGCACACACACACACATCCATGACACTATCGGGGGAATTAGGCAGGTTGTATTGTTGATGATGTCAAATTGACTCCTAAACTTGTATCTGTTTCATTTAGTTAGGGAACTGTATTGAATGATGTGTGCTAAATTATTGCTAACTGGTATATGTAATATTGATAGTGTTTAACGTAACAATAGCAAAATGAATATTCGTACTGTAAGTGTTAATTCTGCCAGTCACACGCCTCGCAATGTGCTCAATGTTTTCCAAATGCGATATATTTATTTTGGAACTCAATCGACCGGCGACAGTTTTTGTACATGTTATCTTGAATAATGAATCAACTAATAGATTCGAAACGTCGATTTATTGTGACTTTATGAACTTTGGTGAGCTCATCAACTCAATTCCGTCAAATATTAACCCATTAACGCACAGCGGGTCATTTTTGTCCTCTGACTTTGACAGGCTGCAGAATCGGTACCAATGAAGTGATCTTAATGTTTATGATATGGATGTGTGTTTCAGAGCGTGAAAAGGCTGGAAAAACGCATTTGAAAATTCTAGGTTTTTATGGGACGATTTTGGTGGAGCTTATTTTGGCGAGGTTTTGGTCAGCGTGAGATAGCTCTGCAAATTTTGTTTCTCGCAATAACATATGGAAAGCTGAAAAAGGTTTGCATGATTGACATTAAGCCAAGACCACTAGGAGTCAGATGGTGAAGAAGCAGTAAGATTTTCTTGAACGGCTTTGCCATGAGATATCGTCAAATATGAAGCGGACAAAAATGACCCGCTGGGCGTTGCGGACATCTGCGGGCCGCTGAAAATGGATAAAGGGACAAATATTCTTAAAATACTATGATGTTTACAATTTTAGTCTATCCCCGCAAATCATCAGTCTAGGTTAACCAATATTGTATACTATTTGCAAATATGCAGTTAGTGTTGTCTTTAATTAGACCTTAAGAGCATAAAACTGTCTAAACATTTTACTATGGCCAATATACATGAGGAAATAAAAACACTTCACAAAACTGCAGTAAAAGCGGTGCGCATTGGGCCGCTGAGTGCGGTGACGGCGCCGCCCGGGGAGCCGGCCGCGCAGTGCCAGCCGATGTCCCAAACGCCCAGCGGGTCATTTTTGTCCGGTGTCATATCTCAGAATCTAAAAGTGGTATCGATTTAAAACTTTCGGAACATCTTATTGGGCATATCCTAAATATAGGAAAACATTTGTTTCGCCAAATTGAAAGCTGAGTGGTACGGGGGTTAGGGGTCTCGGGCCTTCCCCGCCATTGCCTCGAAACAGCCCTTAGTTATGCATTTACTATAGGCACACTGATATTTCGGTGGGGGGGCTTGAGCCTTCCTAGCCCCCTTGTGCCCACCACTGATTGAAAGCCAATAACCAGCTGACAAAATGAGTTGAGAATTATCGTGGCCGCCACGCTGGTTTGTTGTGACAAGATGGTGCAGTGAAAAACGTCCGGTGCAGTATAAAATGGGCGAAAGCATGGGAAGTTCTAGAAATTCTGTCTAAAACGCAACTAGTGCTGTTGCGGTTTGGTTCTAGTCAAGTGAAAGTACCATGAGTGAACATCCTGGGGGTTAGGAGGAGGGGTCAAGATCCACCTGGATTTTTGGTCTCCCATATACTTTGTCTAGGGCTTCGATTGCAGTGCCACCGTTAAACCATCTAGAACCCCTACTGGATCGAGAAGATTTCTCCAGCCTTGGAGACATAAATACATCGAAAGCATAGTTGTTAGCAATGCCAGAGACCAAATTTTTGCAGGAATAGAAGCAAAATAAATTGTGTTAAATGCGCAAGATAGCGGAGTGGATCAGGTGAATATCATGATTATGCCATCACAAAATATATTAGTCATGAGGATGAGAAAGATGATGTTGCTGGCCGATGTTACAATGACCAGTGGCGTGACTGGAAATGTGGAGATTCACATTGATGCAACTATGGAAAGCGCTACTTGCTCCAAAGAAAAGTTGGAAAGATGGAAATGGACCCGTTTGGAGATTTGGAGATAAATCAAGCTAATGTACACCGCGGGGGGATAACGGATTGAGCTTTCAAAACTTTTATCTGTTTGCTGAATATTACGATTACTCGTTGAAAGCTCAGTGAGCATCAGTCACAAAGTCTGGGGAGACGAAGGAGGAAGGGGGTAGATACAAAAGAAACGGTTTCCCAAAACAGTTGATATTCATCAATATTCCTAAAATAGTATGATTTTCACAATTATAGTTCATCTCCAGAAATCATCAGCTTAGGTTATCCACTATTGTATACTATTTGCAAATATGCGGTTAATGTTGTCTATAATTAAACCTTAAGAGCATAAAACTGTCTAAACATTTTGCTATGACCAATATACAAGAAGAAATAAAAACACTTTACAAAACTGCAGTAAAAGCGATGCGCATTGGGCCGCTGAGTGCGGTGACTGCGCCGCCCGGGAGCCGGCCGCGCAGTGCCAGCCGATATCCCAAACGCCCAGCGGGTCATTTTTGTCCGGTGTCATATCTCAGAATCCAAAAGTGGTATCAGTTTAAAACTTTAGGAACATCTTATTTAGCATATTCTAAACATAGGAAAACATTTGTTTCGCCAATCTAAAAGCTGGAAGTAGGTGCGGGCGTTAATGGGTTAATGTTGATAAACACCATAAATTGGCTTCAAGTTCTGGTAAGTTCAACATATAAGTGATAAGGCCACACAGTACTTGTGGTGTACATAACTTTAACAAATTGGATCCTCCATCACGTTCTTTAAGCGGAACGTGAACACGCATCAGCACTCCTCACTTGGTCTTCAGCCCATGTGTGCTCACCAGACATTCCGTGTTTTCAATTAGGTGTCCAATTAGGGGGTTGTACTTTAATGACCAATCGATCACTTGATATAGCATTGTTATACCACACCCCTGTCTGTATGTACAGACCCTGCGTGCAGGTGTCGATATAAACCAGAACCTCATCACGGGCACGCGCAGATTGAAAACCCCTCATAAATCTACCATCCATGCGGCGGTTTTAATTGTGGGCTGTAACGAGTGGGGCCATTTTACGACGTTTTAATCACACCCGGCGCCCTCGTGTGACCGTTGGTTATTGTTGAGCGCTGTTTGAGAGTCACTGGACGTTGGCACGGCCCCGGAGAACACTGTGAGCTCCCTCGCATAACAATTAGCCAATGGCTAGCGTTAGCTGCGGGCTAGAGCTCAAGCGAATGCTGTGGGGAGGATGCCAAAGGCAGGCGATTAATTGCTTCGTGATGCAATTTAATTGCAACGGAGTGACCAAAACATCCGAGTTTCTGGTACGCCCAAACAAAATAGCTCATTTGAAGGGTGTTTAAACCAGGGACCGAGTCCAGGCGATTACAGGGGCATCCTCCCAAAAACTGGGAACAACTCAAACAAATATATATTTATATTTCAACACATATAGCATAAGTAGAACTGTTTTATTATCATATTTTTACATTAGTGAATAGTACTGCAGTCATCCATCTTCAATCTTACTTCCTGTGCAGCGACGAATCTAGAATTTATTTATTTATTTGTTAATATATATCACCGACAGGCGATGCCCACTGACAGGTGAAGTCTAGCAGCTAAAACACATGGTTATTTACCATGAGCGAGCATAAATGATAATACCACTAAGAAGACAGAAACATAATAAATCAAACAAAATGACTAGCTGTAGGTACAATCACGACAAAATGGCATATAAATTATGAAAATGGAGTTCGCTAACATGATTCTCCACTCGGCTCCACAAATGCAAGTCATGTCTCAATAAGACGGCTTTAATAGATGATGCTGGTGAAGTTAAAAAATCAACATCTGGTTTCCTGGTGATCAAGTCATTCACTCGGCGAACATCTCTTCTAAAAATTCCGTTCCTCACGCTTTCAACGCGAGCAAACTCTTCATAAAACAGCGTCCTTTGCCGAGTGTCACGATTTGGAACTCGAAGAGGAAAACATGCCAGTAAAAACGAAGAGTCAATCCGACCATTATACAGATTTTTTAGGAACTTGATGTCGTGTTGGTTATACCTATCCTGCATGCATTGTAGCTTATATTTTTCAAGAAGATTTGGATACGAGAAGGATTGTTCTGTGGTGATAGAGACCGATTTCGACGCAAGCCAAATAAAACAATTTTCTGAACCCGTTCAATTCGGTCTATGTGGGTTTTGGCAGCGCCATTCCAGACCACGCTGCCATATTCCATTATGGACCGTACGTTTGCGAAGTACGTAGCAAGTAATATTTTGTGGTTGAATTTCCATCCGGTAATGTTTTTTTTTTAAATGAACGAATCATTTGGCCTAGAGCTCTATTAGCTTTACAAACAACCTTATTTATGTCCTAAGAAAAACTGTAGAAAAAAATTGTAAGAAAAGAAAAAGTCCAAAGCTAAGAAAGCTAAGAAATTATTGTCCTAAGAATGTTGTAAAGGTACATACATTAATTTGGCATCATGCACAAAGTATTACAGTGTATGAATTATATTTATGTCTTCTTTATTAACAAATAATGGATATTAATTAGTATTTTTATATTTTCCTTTTGTAAGTGACTTCAAAACGCTGGCTTCGCCTAAAATCATAGCATTTGGAGCTTAATGACGCACCAACTAGGTGGGTTATATGGCGTCGCCATCTCCTTTCCTATTGAAGAGGTTTCCTAGGAGTCAAATTGCTCTTTGTTTAGAGAATTCACCGTGTCTTGAACTCAGTTCTGTCGTGTGGAAAGCACTAGCACTAACCACTACGCCACCGCATCCCTCAAAAGAAAAGAAAAGAAGAAGAAGGAAAAGGGAAAAGAAGCGTAACGAAGGAATTTCTTTTGATACATTCTGGAATGTTGCAGCAAGAAGCATGAATATGAGATGACAATATGTTATTTGACCTATCTTCACCAATCCGGAATGAAACATTGAGTAAATTCAGAGTAAATACACGTTCGCGCACAGACCGATACACTGCAGAACTAAGCCCTGAGCTAGAGGCAGATTGTCATGACCCTCAATTTGTGAGATTTCATACTGAAGAGCGTTTTATAGGAGAGCTTCTACCAAACGTTCTCAATTCGAAGACGTGGCTCATAGTATGACCTATGGTTTTTTTTCGAAGATCTAGTACCTACGTTGAGGTTTTTATCAAAGACTGTGCCCGAATATATAACCATTCTGAATCTGCTCGATTATGCATCACAAAATCGAGAAGAGAAGCCAAACAATAGTTTATTATCTTGAATCGCTTTGCAAAATATCATAGAATGAATAAATAGTGTGATCTATTGCTATCTGGCTGAACCATCTTGTATCAGCAATCTGTTGCTAGGAACTGTTGTTCGATGGTACTCTTAAATTGGTGGTGCGGCCAAGGCTACACACTTTATAGTGACAGGGCAGTCACAGGCCTGCCAAACAATTCACTGACGCCACGATCCATCTGTTGCCTTAACTCGCACAAGTTTGGCAACCCAGGAATCAAATCTCGTTAAAACTGCAGCCAAAGGGGTTTAGCAGTGCCAAGCTGTGATTGGTTTTGGTCTTTGAAGCGAAATCGGTTTATCACTGATAAGTTGGGAACGCAGACACTTCCTGTTCTCGCAAAGTCTTGAACGCCGCAGGCCAATCATGGCGCTGAGGATTGTTATTGGAACCTCTGAGCAGACTGGGCCTGGCAAACGACAAATGTGTTATCCCAGAAGCACTGGATTTCTTATATGCTTCTGTTATTTCGCTAAAAGCCTGCACTCTTATTCAGTCAGAAAACAGCTGTATTTTCGAAGATTTCCATGTTTTTATTCGATTGTACTGCACTCTGTTAAGAAGATCTTAGACCATTGATACGCCTTATTGGGAATTCTGAAAAGCAAGTCGCAACAGAAACGAGAAGAGAGAGAGAGAGAGAGAGAGAGAAAGAGAGATAGAGAGAGAGAGAGAGAAAGAGGGAGAGAGAGGAAATAGTAAAGAAAATGATTAGAAGTTGATGGGTCTACACTGCAATAAATTAAGAGCCCCTGTAGGTGGTAGATAGTGTTATTGCAAGCAGGTTAGCAGCAAGAAAACGTTGAAACTAGCCCACACATAATTTAGAAGCACTTGAACCGCATATTGAAAACCCCGAACACTTTTGTTGCCAAAAGTCACAAATTCGTGGTTTGCACCTTTCATTAGCACCCATGAGCTATATTACGCCACTGCTAGCCTGCACCAATACTATGTCGTCCTCCCGCCAGCATTCGCACAATGCTTCAAGAAGTACTCTTTGGACGGCGGCGAGTAAAAAAAGGAGTTCCAAAATCCCAGGCAATGCTTAGGCCAAACATGGTTCTGGTCATAGCATCTGTAAGAGATAGGCACGCTCTATGAAGCATCAAAATCAGAAAATGTTGAAGGTAGCATCCGAAAAGTTTCTACTGCGCTTGAAAAAACACTTTTTAGATAGCCGAACAATTCATTCGATGGCCTTTCAGCGCCAATCGAACTCGCCTCGAATCTTGGCTCGCTATCGTTTTGTAGACAAGTGCTAGCTGGGGGAATTCTACTAGCCGACACGCGGAAGGTGCAAAATCACATCGAAACCCTCAGATTTTCTTGTAAGTCAGCAAATGTGGTTATCGGGTGCTTCAAAATCCCGTGGTCTGATTTCAATTTGATCCGATGAATAGTTTATATTTGCTACAGCCTCGAGCCTCGAGCCTCGAGCCTAGATTTGGAAAGTCGCAGTGCAAGGGTATTTTTAAGGCGCTTAAAAGCCATCAAGAATGAGCAAAACATTCCATATATATATATATATATATATATATATATATATATATATATATATATATATATATATATATATATATATATATATATATATATATATATATATATATATGTGTGTGTGTGTGTGTGTGTTTAGAATTACAAATATATTGCTAGCATGCTGAAATAAACATGCATGGAAAAATTCAGCATTTGCATGTTCAATATTTTTACAAATAAATTATCTTAATGCTTTGCTTTGAGCCCAGTTAAAATATTTCATTTTCTGTTTCAATAAACTCATAAAGAGACTATTTCACCCCTCGGATGGCCCTGCACTTTGGCATGAGTGTTCCAGAATGTGATGTGAAATTTACCAATTTTGGACGTGGCTATGTCAACGCAACCAATATCATTCTGCTTTTTTAAAAGGGATCTGCGTGCACACCACTTTGGCTAGACATTCCAGGAATTTAAGACGAGAAAAGTGATCACTCTGTCAAGAAAGATTTGAGACTCCGAAGACTTGAAGACTCCGAAGATTCAGAGTTTACAATCTGAGACAAAAAAATCCAGCAACTCTTCAGCCGGGAGTTGCGACCGGTCCCGTGCAGATGAATTAAGATGAAATAAAACAACACCGAAACCCGTTTTTAGAGACAGCAGAAGGAGTATCATCTTAATCCCAGGACCTTTACGCTGCGCTAGAAGCTCTGTTTCAGAATATTGTTTATTACTATGCTCAATCTCGGGTAGAACAAATAATATAGCTTTAAGCTATTACCCGGAAATGGAAAACGGTGACAATTTGAGACATGTGGAATTACTAATCACAAAGGTGACCCGATCCCATCCGTATAGCCTACCGTAGGCCAGAGGTGCAGAAAGTATGCTGGCTGTCACAAGCTCGTATGCCTTGTGCGACGTATGCCTCCTCTGTCACACAGAGCTGGAAATAATAATTGTATACTTGAATACTATTTCCAATATGCTGAATGTCCTCTACCTGTCCCTTACTTTTTTGCAGCAGACAAGGTTCTAGCACCAAACCATTACAGCATGAAAGTAGTAAACTGAGTTTTCATTTATAGATGATGTTTTTGTTTTTGGAAGGAAAATTTCCAATTATGGGTCATTTTTTCCAGTATTGGGGTCATAAATATGATTGGCAACTCTGACCGCAGTTTCCCCAATGACATGCATTTCCCTTTTTGAAAAAGTTTCCATTTTTGGAAGGAGTGTTTCCAATTATGGTACTTTTCCACATGATTAAATGTAGCAATTATCATGAAAATAGTCATTATTGGGAACATACCTATCTATTAATGGGAGCGTACATGTACACACGATTGGGAACCATAACCACAGCTTCCCCACCTAAACTTCTATCTCATATATCAACAAAAGGGAAAAAATGTCAATGTCAACATAGTATTTGGATCTACCTAAAATGTGTTGGTAAAGTGGACCTTAGGTAGCATTTTTATAAACACATCAAATGCTTAAAATTTGCATCCCACTCACGATCATCACCTGCCTGGTCATTCCTTCTTGCAGTAAAATTTCTGAGGCAACTAGCCTGCATAGATGTAAAATTATGTCTATTGGCCTAATAGGTACAGAGGTATTGGAATTCACATACCAAAGAAAGATCCAGTGTAGTCAAAATCCTGCTTTAACTCCATGCAGTTCAGGTCCTGTGCGTTGCTTACCACCACTGGTAGTAAGCAACACACCCCCAACCAGCGTTTTTCGAAGTCTATTTCTTTCTGAGATTTGCTGTGATTTTCTGAGATAAGAAGGGGGTCTACTCGGCCCCCTCCAGTGCACGTTAGTTCCAGGCCCCTCTCCAGTGTGGGTGTTAACACTTTGTGGAGGACTGCATTAGCACACATTTGCTATCTGTACAATATTTATATGATAATTTGATCATGAAAACTCACCTGAATCACTGTTGTTGCCAGCCTGTTGCTGGCACCAACTCTCCCAACTTCCTCCAGCTCCAAATCTATCTAACCAATCTAGGGCACAAATAATCTAAGGCACAAGCAGGCTAAGGAATGAAAAACCAAGTTTGATATGGGAAAGTGCATCAGTCTTACAATAGCCTACATTCATCTTAGATTAGCCATGGGCAGCAATATTTATTCTAGCTAGTTTTAGCCTGCACTTATCTCAAATATACCTAATGAATATGCCCTCAAAATAAGCGTCTTCCCGCCTGCTTAAATTTTTGGCAGGCTCTACATCACATAAACATTTCTAACTTGTCTTGTCACTGTTGCGCAGTTTCAGTAGAATTGCTGCCCAGTTATGTTTATTTTTTCACTCACTTAGTACTTTTATTAGTAGCTTTTAGGCGTACTTAATACTAAATTCGAAGAAATAGGGGCCGCTAAATCGAAGAGACTCAAATTGTAAATCTGATTTAACCTGAAAAAATGGACAGAGAAGTACTTGATAAAGTATCTGCGTTATCGTTAATGCCTTAAATATGCCAACAATCGTGTATTTCTCGAAAAAATTGACTGTCACATTTCCGGTATCTAGGCGACAACCTTCTGCAAACTACTAACAATCGGCACCATTGGTCTGCATGTTAAAATCTGGCAACTGTGACAACGGTTTGCGGGTTTTCTGCAGCGGGGTCCCTCGTTTTAGTAGAAACTGAGCACAGTACCAATATTGTTTCACTAATGGTACGCTGTGCAATTGAAGAACAGAGCTGCTAAGTTAAAATATTCCCTACACGCTTGATTCTCTTTTCGAAAATATGTGGTTTGATTTTGAGCCATACAGTCAGGATCTCTATTTTGTCACAATTATGCACCTCAATTTTCGTAAATGTGTCACAAACTCCGGTAGCCGAGTTGGCAAGTTTCTGCACCTCTG